>LPNX010354204.1:53424-141861 GCA_001517045.1 Pseudotsuga menziesii
CAATTTTAAGTGAACCGGACTGTCTTTTTCGGGCGGTTACGTGTCCTGTTTTTTGGGTACGTGTCCGATTTTCGGGACACGATGGAAATTCGTGTCCGATTCGTGCTTGAGGTTGTGTCCCATATTAGGATTCGTCCGAAGATCGAATCCCTCTCCTGTCGGACACGAATCGTGTCCGATTCGTTCCCCACGGGACACGAGGGGGGGGTACAGCGAATCCGGTTTCTTAGACGGATACAGATATTACAGAGATTACAAGTCCCAAGAGGAGGAACTATTTTATCTTTGAAGAAAATTACTAGTGCAACAAAACATAGTTGCGTTAAGCCTGAAATGCTGATCCTTAGACCACGTGCAGAGTCTTAAGACATTCATAAGAAAGGAGATAGGCAAGCTACAACAGCAACTCAAATTCTTGAGTTTATGACTTCATTTAGCTCCAGACAGTTTCCACATCTGCGAATAGGAGAACGAATGAGACAACCATGGCCAATGGCAATCCCAAAGGAGATGAACGAGGAAGAAACAAAAATAGAGGGAAATGGAAGGAAACTTAAGAGAATATGAGAAGATTCAAGACAGTGAAACTCACAAATGCACAACCAGTAACAATAAGTCTGGAACTCGCTTCTCTTCTTGCTTCATATTTATTATTTTCCTTGAGCATAACTTTGTTATTCCTGACAGAATGTCAACACCACTAATGGCTGGAAAATGTGGAGATGAACTCAAATGGCTTCAGAAACTGATTCTGTTTTGTCCTGAGTGCTCTAGCCATTTAACTGATATGTGATACTTTAGTGGAGTCTGTTGTTTTCATGCCGTTTGTTAAAGTGGGGCATGGTGAGTTGGAAGCTGTGAGAGATCCCCTTTGAAGATGATGGATCAGCCTTCATGCTGCTGGGATGGAGCAGGCTGTCTAATATTTTAATGCGTGTCCTCATGGAGCCCACAATAGAGGTATTTTTCCCCAATATATCCATTTATTCTTGTTCCAGTTTTGGCAAGGCAGTTTCAACCATCTCTTAAGCTGTGCCTCAACCTGGAATTCTTGACTGCCACTTGACTGATCCACTTCTGTATATCCCCAGACTTCACGCTATCTTTGTTCTCCAATTCTGCATCAAAATTATTTCTGGCTTTGTCCACACTCTTCTCGTAAGCCTTCTCGTCTGTGAATTTACCATCCTGGAGCAGGGTAGGGCCACCTAGTTGGGTTGCATCGTATTCAGTGTCCCCTGAAGCCCGAGCTTTAGATTGCTCTAACTCATTCAATTTGCCTTGTTGCTTTCTTGAAACCTACAGTCTTTGATTCCAGGCCAATTGGATCTGTTTCAGTTGGAAGTTTATGGGCAGTTTTGGGGCAAGCCTATCATGGTCTGGAACCTTAGCCACATGAGAAATATGCATTGGCACAAATAAAGGTTTAATGTATTTTAGCATGATTTGTAAAATTTTCCATTTTAATGGATAATATGACGGGTTCTAGTTTTATTGAAGAGAAACATGGCTTGAAAATTTGAAATTGCCTGAATGACACAGTTACACTCCATGTAGCCCATCAGACCAAAGGAAGGCCCTGCCTTCCGAATTCATTTGTGCATCAATTCCCCTGCTGGGTGCGGAGTTCATGATGAATGGTTATCCTCTGAAAGACATTTTGGGTTATGATTTATATATTTAATATATTTTTCTATGTTAAGATGTTTAGTCTGTGAAGGAGAGATTTCTCTGGTCTGTGAAAGAGAAATTTCTTTCCATATAATGCTTTACTGTGGCTATTGTAGTACCGGTGAATCCTCTCATTGCACAGGCATTTGGTTACAGTTTATTGAAATTATGGATACATAAAATTCCTAGAAATAAACCTGATTGCTGACAGTGAGAATATGGACATTTTAAAAAGCGAGGCAATCAAATATCAATATGAGTTGCTAGTAGCTACTTTTACCATGGGTTTAAATTCAAGAGTTAAGTGAGAGTTCTATCCGTAAATCCAATAGCTCTAAAATGGCCCCAGAATTTAGAGCACTGCTCGGAAACTATAGAATGCTGAGGTCCATATCTATTTCACAGTTGTCAAAGTTTCTTGTTTCTTTTGTTTTTTCACTAAGTGAGAGGGTTTTAGCCGACATATTTCAAGTGAATGCTTTACTCATCATCAGGGAGCAAGAATTTGAAATGCATCAAGAATATAAAGTGCTATCATTCCATTTGTGTTGATTAATGAACTTCTGAACTTTGAATCTAAAAGAAATGGCATGTGCACTTTACCTTGGAAATTTCACCTTTTAAATTACATCCGAACATATGAAAAATGGATTGGGGTTCAGAAGTAATTCTTCCATTGCTCTCACTTGACTCTATTGACTGGAAAAAATAAGTCGAAGTGACTATAAAATATGCTGGTATCTGTTTTATAACATCTATCTTCTGGAACTCCCAGGGTGTAGATCAGTTGGTGATAGGGAGCACTGTTAAGCCACTCCTTGCGACATCGCTGGTTCAAACCCCAAAGCCCTGTGTATCACACGTGGGGCAGTGCTGGTACACCTAGGGGTATAGTGGCAGCAGACTGGAATCGACCCTGTGCCACACGAGTACAATCACAGCCCAGTTACAGATTCCCCTGGTTACCAAAAAAAACATTTATCTTCTGGACAATGTGCCAAGAAATGGCCTCTTTAAGTCATCGTTTAGATCAGCTCAGTGATGGACAATTTCTGTTTTATAAACCACTTATATTCAGGAATAAATAACAGTGTGAGGGTATTACTAGATAAAATCTTTGCGCAGAACATTTGGTTCCTTTGGCTGCTGCTAGTTATCTACTCTTTTATTCCTTGAGTATGTGTCAAATAAAACTAAAAAATTCCTATGGCGATATTAAGTACAAACATGCCTATGTTTTTGGATGATTAAATTAGGGATAATAAAAAGCCAAATGGTAAAATGCTCTCTGATGGATGATACTGAACGTATTCTGTGAGTGGTGTTGCTGTGATAGAAGACATCCTTTTATCTGATTTACAGATCTGGGTTGTATAATTTAATCCAACTTATACAATTTTAATATTTAGACTTTATATAAGAACTCTTCAAAGAACATTTTGAAAAATTTTGGTGGTCAAGGGATAAGACATTGTATTGATGATGAAGCTATCCAAACCTGACGTGATACATCGATCTTATTCTCATTTGATAGTGTTACTGATTTTCTTGTGTGTATAATTTTGGATATTACTATCCTATAAACATGACTTGCCTATTTCTTGTGATTATAAAATAATTGTTAACTTGCTAAGTTACACTGTAAGACAAGAAACTATATACACTTACTGATCCAACCATTCCTTTTGGTTGCATTTGCTATTTTCATGGGGACCAGGCACGTTTAAAGTTTCAAACTGCTTGTATCTGCTACATTAATTCACTTCAGACATAGTCATGGCCAAGGAAAAAGGGTTATTTTGAGCTTGCCCAATAACATGGAAAATACTGTGAAACCGATGCAATTTTTATATGCTCATCTTTCTGTTCCCAGATTATAGTCACATCGTGGATATGTTGCATACAAAAGAAATTTGACAAGATGCGCTTCCAGTGGAAATTTAATTTCATGTTTGTTTAGAAACATTAATTTGACACTTGAATGAATATTTTCCTGCTTATAGTTTTTCATTATCTTGTATCATTGCAGACAACCCTCCCAACCAAAGAAATTGTGCAAGCCCTGGCGAAGAAAGGATATGATGTTTTTGTGTCTGATGATGCTGGCCGATTTGTTTGCAATTATGTGTACTACCACTCACTTCGCTATGCTGCCAAGCATGGCATCAAATCTCTGTTTGTACATGTCCCCCTGTTTACAAAGGTGGATGAGGAAACTCAGATGCAGTTTATTGCATCTGTTTTGGAGGTATTGGCATGTATTTGATTCCTGTGAAAAACAATGGGGTTTGTGTACAGATTCGTTTCATAATCATCCATTTTGCAATTCTTTCAAGTGCCATAGATATCTGTCCTGTAATGAAAAATATCACTCCCAAGCTCCAAAGGTATACTGAAAACTGTGTTCATCAATATCAGGATTTGTGTTAAATAATATGGATCTTATTATCTGTGCGAGCAGATGAATTAGATTAATATTGGTATGCTTAGCATTGATGTTAATGGTCAGACTCGTTTAATTCCATTGTATTTGTGCTTTAAAAGGGCATTGCCCATGTACGGTGCTTTTCATGAGTAGTTTTAAAACTCGACGAAAGTTTTTAATGGGGCAATCTTTTTTATTAGTTTTATCTATGTTGTTTTTACTTAAGTCACAGTTCTTCCCCTGTTTATTGAACATACATGGATTTTAGATGATAACAGACTCAAACAAGATGTTATTGTATAGTTCTCCCCGTTTCTGTTTGGAAATACAACCTTCAGATGTTGATAATTAGGAACTGTTATAGGTGCAAGAATTAGAAAGCAGAAAAGGAAAATTTGAAGAAAATTAAGGGCTCCCTTTCAATTTCGTGTTATATGTTGTGTTCTACTCCTAGCTTGTGGCAACTTGCCATTGTTCTACGATTATAAATATTAGAATCGCCTCCTTTCTTTTCTTTTCCTTCTACTTGGGTTTCTTTTACGTGTAGCCTAGTTTTACTTTTATTGGTGGGAAGAATTAGACAAAACTTGTGTATAATATCTAATATCCACATGTGAGGAAATTTGTTTTTTGTTTTGTTTTATGGTTTAGTGTAGCCTACTTTTACTTTTGTTGGTGGGAAGCATTATACAATACTTATGTATAATATCCATACTTGTGTATAATATATACATCCATATTTGTGTATAATATACACAGGTGAGGAGAAATTTCTGTTTTTTTATAATTGTAACTTTTGAATTTATCGTAAAATTTGAATTGTATCTGCTACATGCATAGCTGTACAATCTGATTACTTTTGATAAAGAAAACAACTCCATGAGTGGGCAACCTAAACATGTGAAAATGTCCCAAACTTTTGGTAAGATCAGTCAATTAGGAGGTTAGAATTTTAATTATATGTAAAATTTCAAAGAAGTTTGGTGTGAGTTTATAAATAGATTTGTAAAAGATGACTGGTAATTAGGTGTAGTGAAAATTTAGTTGACTAACTGAGTGCATCAAATTTGTACAAATGTTTTGTAACAGTTTTTTATTTTCACTTGAATGTTTTATCATCAACATAAATCTATCTTAAACTTGGGTCTATCAAGTCTTGAAAGAGATCAAATTTCTTTAAGTGTAATCTTTTTACCCGGTTTTATTCAGCGCCGAGAGGGATCATAGTGTAAATGATAAAAAATATTATTCCTCGAGAAATTTAATCTCTCTCGGTGCTTGATAGATCTGGATTTAAGGTGGATCTATGTTGGCTTATTTAATGTTTTTTGTAATGTATATGTATATGACAACATCTCCCCATACTGAGCTGTAAAGCACCTCACTCCTCTTAATATAACAATAAAAATCCATTAAAGTATTATCTGCCTATAAAAATTTATTATTCAAAAGAAAGTTGTGAGCATTACGTTTGTGCATAACTTCTAATACCTAGGTTAGTAAGATATATTGGCCCAAATGCTAATAACACTACCTTGACTATCAATTACAGATTTGTTGAAGTTGAATCCATCAAAGTTTAAAGGCATAGTGAATAAAAAATGATTGGTTTGTCTTGAAAAGTGAGTAAAAATAGTGTGTATAAGTCTCAAATCTGATAAATGTCGTGAGTAAAAATAATGTGTGTAAGTCTCGAATCTGATAAATGTCACGAATTTAATAATTGTGTTGGTCATATAGAGTCACTGCAGATATATGCTCAGATAGTTAAAATTGAACATTTGTTGATAACATAATTTCTAAATTATCCAAAACTGGTGTGATATTTAAATGACAAATCCAAGACATTGAAAATTTAACATAATTTCAATTTTTACTTTGACGAGTCCAAGACATTGAACCTTTGGGTCCATTTAATTTGAATCCTTTATAAACGTGTTTCGTGGTTAACTCAAAATTAAAGGTGTCTTGAAAGGTTTATACTTTATACTCATGCACATTAATGCAAATTTAAATAAAGTTAAATGAAATGGAATTTGCTTACAAGCTGTTGAAAATATTAGTTTGCAACCCAAAGGTGGAGTCAACGTAGCTCTTATGGTGTTAGGCCATACTATTTTAGGATTTGGCTACTCTAATAGAAATTCCACTGGTAAATTAAAATCGTAAGATTACATGGACTGTCAATGGAGCATGTGAAAGTTTGCAAGAAGGCTTTCTTGCAGGTTACTAGTTCAAATGAAGAGTGGAGCATTTAGATCATGTTTAACCCCTTAAGAGAGAGAAAAATAGGAAATTTCATCATGAGGACAAAGGTAGAAGACAACAAAGTATTGTGTATTTGGATATGGTTATTCTCGCTTCCTTGAAATGGATCAAGTAGAATGTAAAAAAAATGATATGTTCAGTGCTGAAACAAATAAGTTGATGGAAAATGAGTGTTCTTTAGACAAGCCATTTGATATGGCCGAGTGTGGGCAAAGTGGCTAGTTACTTACCCATACTGAGTATTTCGAAAACACTTGATAATCTTAAACATCATAAAAAGCACTGTGACTATTAGTGGAGTGTTGAAAGGGTTGCTATTCTGAATTGATGCTAATGTATTGTAATGTGCCGGAATGCAAATTGGTACATTAAATTTGTAAATAGAGATTTGAACTATAATAAAGTAGAATATGAAGCTACGATAGCAAATGCAAGCTAACATTATAAAACAAATTGTGTTTGGAGCACTTGCACACCCAACATGGGATGCATTTGCAATTTAAAATATTTGGAGGGAAATCTTCTCCATGTGATCTCTATTGAGAGAATATGGTAATAGATTTCATTGATAGATTGAATGAAATACAATGGGGAAACCCTCGTTTTACCAGAAAGAAAGATGAACACTAATTTGTGGCCCATGGTATAATTAGGCTTTATTTAACTTAATCAATTTTAATTGTTGTCCCTAAAAACACAAAAGATTAGTGATACCTACTCCAAGATTCCTTTAGATCCAAACATAGCATCTAGATAAATGCCACCTGGCACTACTACTAACCATCCATGACATGACCAACCTTGCCACTTTCCTCTAGGTAAATCAAATATTCTTGAAAATGAATATGTTGAAATGAAATTGGTGTGGTGTGGAAATGGTATCACATAAACCAAAGGACCCTTGTATCTTGCCAATATCATGTTGAGTTGTACGCAATGTGTCTCAATAGAATATGACACGAGGAAAACCCCTCTAGACATCAAACCACCCACTTCGCAGCAAGATTGCTTCCTTGAGCATCCACATCAGTCGAACCAAGCCTTACCTCATCTTTGGTTATGGCACATAAATCTCGATGCACCATTAGAACACCTTGCTCCCCACCATATTTGGACCACATATATGACCCCAACATTTTCTTCAACCACCAAAATATTGCCTATTGGGAAATTGACATGATACACAATAGATGTGAAACTCTGAAGGATCCATCCCATGAAAGTCAATTTCCTAGCAAATGGAAGGTCCTTATTTTGTTAGAAGAGAAGCTTAATTTGCAAGTGTTGGAGACATGAATGCCACATGGCAATCAAAGAAAGCCCCACACCAAAGAAAATGCCAAAATAAAGTACAATAACACCTAAGAGGACAAAAGTCCATGTTGGGGGGATTCAATCAAAGGGGTTATCTAAACTGACCAACCAATAGTTAATTTTGTGATTAGTAATTACTGCCCTTGAGAGGCCTCACAAAATATAACCACATTGTGCTTGGTTCTAGTAGTTTTCCCCTGATTTGTGTACATAGAAAGAAGGGAAACATTTGCAAAATTGTTATTAACTATCAAGGAGAAAAAATACCTTGAATTTTCTCTTGGAAGCAAGCAATTATTGAGAGGTATCCCTACACATCTACACCTAACACATAAAAATTGTTGATAAAGTTGTCATTGATGCCAACGGTGTCTGGTCATTGCTTCCAACTGTTGAGTCTTTGGTGCCCCTTGTGAAGCCCATGATGGTTAGTGTTTAGTTTGTGGTTGTTTGTGTCAAAGGGGCCCTTTTGACCTTGTCCAAGCTCAAGCTTGAAGCCCTTGGAGGCCTTGGAACAATGACAAAAGCCCTGGTTACCCATTGACTTGGTCAAGTGCCCTAAGTTGTATCTTGGTCCCATTTGAGTCCATTGTCGATCTCCTTACTCCTGGTTGATCTTTGGTTATTGGTCTTTGTGCTGCTTGTTATGCTAGTACTTGTTTTGATCTCTTGATTGGTTGTTGGATGGATGATGTGCCTCATGTGTAAAGTCCTTGATGTGTTTATGGTGAAGCCCATTGCCTGCATTAGATGGTCTTGAGGTTGTTAAGTTCTTGTGGGGTCCTTGAGTCCACAACAAGCTTAGATGTTGATCCTCTTACATGTGGATACTCAAGTCTTGGAACCCACACTTATGGCGGTATGTTGGAACCCATTATTATGGGGTCTTTGGTTTCCTTGAAAGTTTAGGTCTTGAAACCACATATATGGTGGTTTGATGTCCCTTGGATGCGATATGGTCATTGGCATGTAGTAGCCTTGTGATCATGTATATGAAGCCCATAAGGTGTTGCAAACCAGGGGTGAGGTCTTTGTACCCCTATTTTGGGGTGTTGGTACTCTTATGGTGATGAAGATATATAGTTGAACCATTTGATATGTTTTTAATGATATGGAGACCTTGAACATGATGATGTTGAAGCCCTTGAAGTCCTTGAATCCATCTTGTATATTAATGATGATATTATTGGAAAATTCTTTGTTCCCACTTGATTAGTAGTGTCAGGGTCCTTAATACCCTTGATATCATGAGTATATGGTGGAGTCATCCTCTTTGTTAATGTGAAGTATATGGATGTGAAGACCATAGAATCCCTCATGACCTTGATGATGTCCATTGAATCCTTTGACCTTGGAACTTATGCATAGGGTAACATGGTCTTTGGCACCTTTATGTGTGGAGTCTTGATGTCCTGTACAAATTGAATAATTTAAGATTTTTAGACCAATAATTTTCAAATAAACTCATCATAGGGATATAGTCCTCATCAATCCATTTCCGTTTATATGTGGAGCATCTTCTAAATCCTTACGGTTGAAGAGGTATGAATTTTTGAAGTTGGTGTACCCCACCTTTTTGAGTGAGCCGACCAAACAAAAGAGAATTTAATTATTTGTAATTTTGAATTGCATATCGGCCCAAGGTAATAAATTATCTCCACAACCTATATAAATATAATATCAATTTTTTTTTGGTTCATCATCAATTCTCTCAGGAATTTCATAACTCTTGGAGGAAAGTGCGAAATTTTGTGACAGAGAAATTTCTGGGCATCTTCACTAAAATTGACATAACTTTATCATACGGAATCAGAATTACAAAATTATTGGCTCATTGAAAATATTGTTGCGAGGGATATGTGATGACATGATCTAAAGCTTATTTTTGTTTTTCTACTGTTTCTTCATCTTATGATCTTCAAAAAGGTATGGCTCATGCTTCTGGGTTTCTCTTGTGATGTCAAGTGTCTCATGGATAGAGTTCATCTTTATCTTAGTATGTGAGCCTATATATTGGTATATATCTTTAAAGTCATTGAATATGTTATGGAGGCTATGGTGATGGTTATCTTGGAATATGTCTTGATGTTATCTTGATATAGATCTTGATGATTATCTTAGATATTGTTGGCATAGATTTTGGTGTTTATCTTGATTGTTGTATAGTGTAGTATTGAATGGGAAGTTGACATGTAAGTGTTAGATATTGTGAGTGATTTATTTGATCAACCTAATTGTTTTCTTTGAAAACTAGTTTGACAAGTGTTGATCATTGTGTCTTTGACCTAAGTGGATTTGGATTGTTATTGATTGTTATTGACAACTTTTGACAGTGTTGTAAGTGACTATTTGCTTGATACTTGTTTTGATTTGAGTGGAGTGAAAAATCCTTTTGTGTCTAAGAGTTTATGAGATTGATTGAGTTTGACATAGTTGGTTAAGTCTTTTATCTTCTATGTTGAGGTTATTTGGTTGAGGTATATCATGTTTAAATTTCAAGTATTCCTTGACTGTGATCGAGGTTGGTTGTGGTGTCATTGAGTTGAGTGTGACTGGCTAGAGTTTGGTTGACTGTATGGGGAGTCTCTTGGTTGCTCAAACATGTCTCTTGATGAACTAGGCCAAGTAAGAAGGGTTGGTTGATTGTTAGAGCACTTGATTAGATTAACACAAGTATATGATTGATTTGGCACAGGTACACGAGCATCTTGGTACATGTTGGTTCAGTTGAGCAAGATTGGCACAAGTTTCCTTATGTGCAGTTGGTTTGAATCAGATTGTATGAGATGTATGAGTAGTTGGTTTGACTCAGGTGGACTGAGTTTAGTGTATAGACTCAGATTGTCTGAGTCAGTTGATGTGAGCAACAAATTGATTGATACAACTTGATTGGATATGTTGATTGTAAAGGTTGATGAGTAGTGTGATACAGTCGACAATGATCAGTTGATGAGTAGTGATCAAATGATGATTAGTGGTTAGTAGTGGCAGTGGTTGTGTAGTGTAGTATAGGTGTTGATTAGCAGGACCACAAGATCAGTGCGGTTGCGGTTCAACAATTTCTATCTTCGTATCAGGGTGGCAAGATGGGGCAAGGAAAGGAGTTTGTAGCCTCCTTACGATTGTAGCCGGAGAACTAGGGAGTTGTAGCTTCCTTCAAGTTGTAGCCTGTAAATCAGGGGGTTGTAGCCTCCTTCCAGTTGTAGCTGGAGAATTGAAGTCATTGTAATAAGGGGGTTGTTTCCTCCTTCCTGTTATTTCTAGAAAATTATTATAAAGGTTTTCGTGGTTTTCCCCCCAGGACTTGGGTTTCCACATAAAATAGGGTGCTCTTTGTTTCATGCTATGCTTCTGATGTGATGATGATAATAATGTTGATGATGATGTGATAATGCATAAAATTGAATAAGTTGTTGATTGTTAATAAAAGTGAAAAAGTAATAGAAGTTGTGCATACCGATTCACTACCCCTCTTAGTGTAATAGGTGTGTCCAACAATTGGTATCAAAGCAGGTCCTTCAATCAACTTGAAGGATATCTTTGACACATCATGGGGTTCTCAATAAATGGAGTACCATTGCTTTGTGGAACAAATTACTTCTACTGGAAAAGAAGAATGCAATTTTATCTTGAGGCAGAAGGAATCAGTATGTGGAAATCAGTTGTTACTGGATATACGCCTCCAAAGAAAGTGAAAACAACTCAGAAGGAAGTAAAGAAGAATAATTCAATGGCTATGGAAACCATCCTTGAAGGATTAATAGATCACCAAAAGAAGATAGGAAAGTGCAACTCAGTTAAGAAAGTATGGTTCAAAATAGAACTGATCTAATCTACTAAAGAACATGAAGAAGAGGTTATGAAACTCATGGTTGAAGATCTGACAGATCTCCAAAAGGAAAAAATAGGAAAGTACAACTCAATTGAAGAATTGTTGTTCAAAATAAATCAACTAAATGAATAACAAGAAGCAGAAGACAAGTCAGTACAAGATCCAGGTAAATATGAAGGTATGTCCCCTGAACACTCTGTTTGTAATGCTTTTAAAGAGATATGTTTATTAGGTATACAAGATAAGAGCCATTTTTAGAATGCAATACTTCGGATTATGATGAAAATCCTTGCTCTCTGAATTATGATAAAAATTTAACAGATACTATGACAGACAAGGAAATTACCAATGTTTTGCAAGAAGTGAAAAATACTTGTGAACAAAATCAGGTATTGCAAGAGAAATTGGACAAATCTGAGAAGAGGAATCAAGAAGAATCCGAGAAGGCCACACAGACCATAATTGATCTAAAAACTCCAAGTTGAAGAAGGCACTAGAATCAAATAATCCATTTCCAACTCTTTGAAAGATAAACTTGAGAAGTCAGCTACAGAAATTGAAAATCATTCAGAAGAAATTGTCAAGCTCAAAAGACTGCTAGAAGATAAGGGGAACGGATTGATATGCAAGCTACAAGATAAAGAAAGTGAGATAAGTTCCTACAAGACTAAGGAAATATTGGAAGAGAAGCTAAGAAGAAAACAAGAGCTTGAAATCAAATCCTTGAAGGCAGAGTTACAGAAGGTATGTCTGACAAACTTTGAATTTGAAAAGGACCTCTCATAACTCAAAAATGAGAATCACACACTCAAAGGTCAATTGCAAAAATCCCATGAGGATAATCAGAATTCAAAAGGACAGATGGAAGACAATATCCTTGATCTGAACAAACATGTAGAAGAACTCAAGAAAATAGAAGAATATCTAACGAGACAACTCCAAGAAAAGATAGAAATCTGTCAAAAGCAAGAATTGAAGATCCTCTCTCTGAAGGAAGACCTAGACAAAACAACTGCTCTGTTAAAGACCAATTCAAATATTGAGAATAATAGTGAAGACTCTACGGAAGATGAAGAAAAGACTAACATTTATACAAGTATTCTTAAAAAATTCCATGACCAACAAGAATTAAAAGAAGCTACAACTCATAGATATCCTATGATGTTCAATGGCTACTGTTACAAGCGCAATAACTATGGTCACAAAGCCATCCATTGCAGAGATCATGAAAAGATCACGCCAAGAAGAAATCGATATGGGTTTTTCGTTTAGTGTTACAATTTTTGTCACTATGATCATTTCACAAAACATTGCAGGATGCAGGGACCAGTTAAAGTTTCAAGAATAAAACAAGTTCAATCGAATGACATAAAAAACCATCATCTTACCAAAGTATGGAGAATAAAGTTAGTAGATCAAAATAGAAATGATGAAAATCTTGGGAAAAACCCAATGCCATTTGGAAGGCTATCGACTAGTGATATGAAGAGTACAAAGAATGTGTAAAAGGAGATATGTACCTAATTATCATATTTGAGTATCGTATAGTAGTTGGTTCCAACATTATCTGAGTGACAAAATACAAGTACATCAAGGAAGCATCAGTGCTCAGTGATAAGGGAAGCAGTAGTGCCAAAAGAATTTCTTTCTTCCATTTATGCAAACAGGAAGAAAAGTTGAAAAGGAAGAGAAGTTGATGACAGGGGGAGCTTGCCCTGAGGGGGAGCAGTTTGATTCAAGGATGTTCCCTTTTCCATTGATGCCAAAGGGGGAGAGAAGTTTTATTGACAGCAGGAGCTTGTTCTAAAGAGAAGTTATGGTGTTGTCATCAATGACAAAGGGGGAGATTGTTGATTAAGTTGTCATTGACGCCAACGATGTCTGGTCATTGATGCCAACTATTGAGTCCTTGGTGCCCCTTGTGGAGCCCTTGATGGTTAGTGTCTAGTTTGTGGTTGTTTGTGTTAGAGGAGCCCTTTTGACCTTGTCCAAGCCCAAGCTTAAATCCCTTGGAGGCCTTGAAACAATGAAAAACTACCTGGTTACCCATTGACTTGGTCAAGTGCCCCTAAGTTATATCTTGGTCCCATTTGAGTCCATTGTCGAAGTCCTTACTCCTAGTTGATCTTTAGTTATTGGTATTTGTGCTGCATGTTATGCTTGTACTTGTTTTGATCTCTTGATTGGTTGTTGGATGGATGATGTGGATCATGTGTAAAGTCCTTGATGTGTTGATGGTGAAGCCCATTTCTTGCATTATATGGTCTTGATGATGTTAAGTTCTTGTGGGGTCCTTGAGTCCACAATCTTAGATCTTGATCCTCTTGAATCTAGAGACTTAGGTCTTGAAACCCACACTTATGGTGGTATGTTGGAACCCATTATTATGGGGTCCTTGGTTTCCTTGAAAATTTAGGTATTGCAACCACATATATGGTGGTTTAATGTCTTTGGGACGCTATATGGTCATTGGCATGTAATATCTTTGTGATCATGCATTTGAATCCCATAAGGTGTTGCAAACTAGTGGTGAGGTATTTGTACCCCTCTTTTGGGGTGTTGGTACTCTTATGGTGATGAATATATATAGTGGAACCATTTGGTATGTTTTTAATGATATGGATACCTTGAACATGATGATGTTGAATCCTTTGAATCCATCTTGTATAATAATGATGATATTATTGAAAAAGTCATTGTTGCCACTTGATTGGTGGTGTTGGGGTCCTTGATACCCTTGGTATGATGAGTACATGGTGGAGCCCTCCTATTTGTTAATGTGAAGTATGTGGATGTGAAGACCATATAATCCCTCAGCCCTTGATGGTGTCCATTTAAGCATTTGACCTTGGAACTTATGCATAAGGTAACATGGTCTTTGACACCTTTATGTGTGGAGTCTTGATGTCTTGTACAAATTGAAGAATTTAAGAGAATTAGAACAAGAATTTTCAAATAAACCCATCATAGGGATACAATCCTCGTCAATTCATTTCTGTTGATAGGTGGAGCATCTTCTAACTCCTTAGGGTTGAATCGATATGGACTTTTGAAGTTGGTTTACCCCATCTTTTTGAGTAAGCCGACCAAACAAAAGAGAATTTAATTATTTGTAATTTTGAATTGCATGTCGGCCCAAGGTAATAAATTTTCTCCACACCCTATATAAATAGTGTTGAAATACTGAGAGGGGGGTGAATTAGTATTTGCACAATTTAAATTTTTTAACAAAAGTAGGTTGTTAAACAACAATCACAACATATCATCAATGTATATAAAAATAACACGCTGCACGGTACACAATAATTTTTGACGTGGAAACCCAAGTTATGGGGGTAAAACCACGGAATACTTTTAAAAATAGTTTTCCAAAAATAATTGGAAGGAGGAAACAAACTCCTTATTATAAAGACTTCAATTTTCTAGTTGCAACTAGAAGGAGGCTTCAACCCCCTAAATTACAAGATCCAACCTGAAGGAAGCTACAACTCCCTAGTTCTCTGGCTTCAACCGGAAGGAGGCTACGACCTCCTTTCCTTGCCCCGTCTTGCCACCGCGGTTAGAAATAGATTGACGAACCTGCGGACCTGTCACATACCAAAATCTAAATTTGCTGCTACTAACCTCTGCACTCTGTTCACTACCAAATCATCCATGTATATGTCACTGCCACACACTACTTAGATACATCCTTGTACACATTGTCAAACAAAATCACTGACCAAATAGTTCTTCTCTGCTTGCATAATCATTGATGTGCATCAACGTCATCAAGTATGAACCATCATCATCCAATAAGTACTATCATCATCAAGTATGGGAAAGTAGAAATACAACAACATCATAGAGTGTGCATCATCATATAGCATGGGAGAACATCATCATCATTAATATATCACTGTATGTATTACATACTGTTCACACTCACATTGCTTGTACATACTGCTACACTACTGTTATTACACTACTCATACTGTACTATATATGTATTGTACGTATTTACACTAAACTTATTTTACAGCACAATTTACATATCCCTTTACATTCCACTATATACACATTTACTGTACATCATATGCTACTGTACATATATACACTATTTTCATGTTTTCTATACCTTGTTCTACATACCTTGTCATTGGACTGTGCAGAGATGGTGAGACTGAGACCTCAATCCTAGAGATAACCATGCATGTCAAGCACGACTTGGACTGTCAACAATACATTCTGTGCTGCTATCATAAACCAAAGAGATAGCTACTGCTAATTCTCTGCCTACAAATCGTGTCTGCTGCTAGGCTGGTCCACAACTCAGTCAAAGGAAAAAAACAAAGGAATGACTGTTTTCCAAAAACAATCTGTGTGGAAGAAAAACACGGGTCTTCTGTTGTCTTAAGAGAATTTCCGGAACTGTTGCAAGCTTCATAAAAAACGGATCTGCTATTTTGGTGTTTTCCACAGTCAATTAAAGTGACTGCGTTTTCTTTCTCTGCTGCCCAAAAACAATTAGGCTGTGTTTTCTTCCTCTGCTGCCAAAAAAAATGACTGCGTTTTCTTCCTCTGCTGCCCACGTTTTTTTCGGGCAACCGACGAATTACCTTCCCCTCATACCCAAAAGATATGCTACTAACAAAAAAAAAATGCTGCTGTTAAAAAGGAAACCACGATACCTCAGTTTTGACCGACGAAGGTACAGTCAAACAGTGGGAGAGTCTTTGTTGTATTCATATATGTTCTAGCGTGAGAGGGAGGTAATTTAAAACATTTTAATGTGTTGGGGCTGACTTATTTATTGGAGCAATAAAGATACTTAATATTTTCTTAATTATTAAACATTCATTTCTTAAATAATGTTTTAAATCTTTTATTTGTGACACATTGTGTTTTTTTTAAGAAGTGTTTTAATTGGTCAATGTTTAGTCACAGCCGATGTCATGGAGGGGTTAAAAATACTTTATTAATTTATGTTTGCTTTATTAAATAGGGTTTTAATGGGATTCAAACTTTTTAAGAAATTGTACCATTTAATAAATAATTGTTTTATTTATTAAAAAATTGTTTTAATTCTTTAAGTACTAGTTTTAGGTATTTAATTAAAACAAGTATTAATTAAAAAATAAAGGGGGTTAAACTTCATAAATGAAAGTTTAGGGTAGGATTTTAAGTAATTTATTGAGTAATTGTAAGATGTTTTAGCACTTTAATTTAGTGTTATTTAATTATATTTTACTACTTATTACTTGTTGCAGGTTTTTATTAGTGTTTTATATATAGGGGATCTTTATATAAAGTTGTGGTATTATTAGTGTTTTAAGGGAAATGCATGTAGAGTAGAATGTGGGCTTAAGGGTAAGGGTTTTAGGGTAGTTTGTTAGGTCAATAGAGTTACCATAAGTGAAGACACATAACCATCAAGGTGTGGGGTACCTAGGATTCTCCTATAGTACCATGACTAATATCAAAAGCAAATGACCACTGAAAGGGTCATTTGGACTCTTGCAACTTTTTCAACCCACCAAGAACACTTTCTAGGGTAATAGGACAAGGTTGTTGTTCCAGGGAACCAAAGAACCAACCTAGGGGTACTTAAATACTCTACATGGTGTTCATGGATTTTTCCATTGTCCCAAGGGCTCCAAGGGATCCAAGACAAACCAACCCACACTTGTTGGCATAAATGACAATTTTGTCAACAATCTCCCCCTTTATCATTGATGACAACTTCAAAGCCCCCCCTTTGAACAAGCTTCCTTCAGCTTAATCTTCACAAATACCCCCCTTAGAACATGCTTCTTTCAGCTCCCCCCCACCCTTTGGCATCAATGGAAAAGGGTACTTCTGTCACGCTCCCCCTGTCATAATGTTGAAGATAGATCAAGTCAATTAGGAGATGGTATGACTCCCAATTTTTCTCTGAGGTACTCAAAAGTCTCTCTTGGGAGAGGCTTAGTAAAAATATATGCAACATGTTCTTTTGTCCCGATATATTCCAACTTGATATTCTTTTTTGTGACCTGTTCCCGAAGAAAGTGAAATTTGATTGGAATGCGGTTGGTCTTGGAATGCATAACTGGATTCCTGGAGATATTGATAGAAATCGTATTGTCACATAGAATAGGAATCGTCTCATTGCATGTTACGTGTATGTCTTGCATGGTTTGTTTCATCCAAAGAATCTGAGTACAACAGGCTATTGCTGCTATATATTTTGCTTATGTAGTTGATAAGGACACTGAAGACTGCTTTTTGCTTGACCAAGATACCAGACAACCGCCTAGAAAGAAAGATGTTCCACTAGTGCTTCAATCATCAACACATCCTGCCCAATCTGCATCTGAATAAGATATCACTATCAGCTCATTCCCTTTTGGATACCAAAGTCCAAAATTTAAGGTTCCTTTGAGATACCTGAAGATTGTTTTAACTGCTATAATGTGAGTTTCCTTTGGGGCAACTTGAAATCTTGCAACTTGTTCAACGACCTGCATCACATCTGGTCTGGAGGCTGTTACATATAGAAAACTATCAATCATTGATCTATAGAGCCTTTGATCAACTTCCTTAGGTTCATCGTCTTTGCACAGCTTACAACCGGTGACCATAGGAGTACTTACAGGTTTACAGTCTTCCATCTGGAAATTTTTTAACATATCCTTGATGTATTTTGTCGAAGCAATAAAAAATCCTTTAGTCCTTTAAGATATCTGGAGCCCTAAGAAGAAGGTCAAATCACCGAGTAATGACATTTCAAACTCTTTCTGCATATCCTTATCAAATTGGTGACTCAGTGCATCATTATCACTTCCAAATATGATATCATCAACGTAAAATTCAATGATGAGTATGTTGTCATTGTCATGCTTGATGTACAAATTTCTATCTGCACTTCCCCTCTTAAAGTTTTGTTGTAGTAAGTACTTGTCCAATCTGAAGTATCAAGCTCTTAGAGCTTGCTTCATTCCATATAAGGCCCTTTTGAGTCTGCATACATAGTCCTCGTTTTCTGAAAGTTGAAATCCTTCTGGTTGTTTGATGTAGACTTCTTCTTCTAATTCCCCTTTCAGAAAAGATGATTTTATGTCCATGTGATACAATTTGATGTCTTTGGAGCAAACATAAGCCAATATCATTCTGATAGCTTCCATTCTGGCTACTGGTGCATATGTTTCTTCAAAGTCTATTCCTTCGATCTGATTTACAAACCATTCGAGCCTTGTTTCTGATCACCTGTACGTCTTCATTCATTTTGTTTTTGAAAACCAATTTCTTCCAATTACATTCTTGATACTTGGTCTAGGAACAAGTTCCCAAGTTTCATTCTTCTCAATTTGATTTAGTTCCTCTTCCATAGCTTTGATCCACTGTTCATCTGTACTGGCCTTTGCAAAAGTTCTTGGTTCAGTTGTAGGCAAGAGAGAGAAGTGTACCTACTCATTTCTTCTGGATTTTCTTCTTCTAGTTCCTATTCCGGCATCCTTATCACCAATAATATGATCTGATGGATGATTCTTCTGGTACCAATTCTTAGGTGTTGATTGATCCTTCTGTTCTTCTTGTTCGACAATTGGCTGATTCAGTTCTTCATATTCTGTGAGTTATTCTTCATCCTCATCTAGTTGTTCTTCCACTTTAATTTTCTTCACATCCTTTTGATTAGAACCCTCCTCTTCTTCATCATTTGATTCTTCTGAGTCTTCTCTAGATGATGTTAGTATTCCTTCATCTATCTTCACGCTAATACTTTCAACCACTTTGTTTAATCTCATATTGTAGCATTTGTAAGCTTTCCTCTTGGATAAATATCCAACGAATATGCCTTCATCTACTCGAGAGTCAAATTTTCCAATTTTCTTATCTTCTCTTTTGATGTAGCACTTGATTCCAAAGCTTTTGAATTGTCGTACACTTGCTGCTCTTCCAGTCCATAACTCGCAGGGAGTTTTATCATTTTTGTTTTTGAGTAATCCTATGTTTAAGATGTGTACTGCTGTATGAAATGTGTGTCCCCAAAATTTGTAATTTAACTTGGATTCATTTAACATGGTTCGAGCCATCTCTATTACTGATCTATTCTTTCTTTCAACAACTCCATTTTGTTGAGGTGTTTTGGCTACTGAAAACCGTCTCTTTATTCCATGCTCTTCACAGTACTTGTTGAATTCATCATAAGTGAATTCTCCATCGTTGTCAGATCTGAGGCACTTGATTCGTGACCCTGTTTCATTCTCGATCAGTTCCTTGAACATTTTGAAACATTCAAATGCTTTTGGTTTCCCATTGAGAAGACATACCCACGCCATCCTGGTATAGTCGTCAATGAATAGCATGGACTATTTTTCACCATTCAGTCCTTTGCTTTTGGTTGGTCCACATAAGTCAATGTGAACGAGCTCCAAAGGTTTTGTAGAAGAATGCTCTTTTTTCTTAAAGTGCACTCTTGTTTGTTTTCCATGTTGACACTATTCACATACAGATTTAGTAGGCTTTGTGACTTCCGACATATTTCGAACTGCTCGGTTTTTGTATATTTTGATCAAATTGTCAAAATGTATATGCCCCATTCTTCTGTGCCAAGGCCAACTTTCATCTTCTTTTCCCAATTGACATTTCTCGGACTCAATCTCATCTAACACGTATGTGTTGTTTGGAGTCCTAGTGGCCATGGCTACTAACTTCCATGATCCTTGCTTCCTTATTTTGCATCTTGAGTTGAAGATGAGTCCATATCCTTGATCACACATCTGAATGATGCTTAGCAAATTATTTTTCATGTTATCTACAAGCAAGACATTTTCAGCCAAGGAGTTTTTACTTCTGAGATTTATTGTGCCCGTTCCCAATACTTTTGCTGAATTGTTATTCCCAAACGATACAGATCTTTTATCCTTTTCAATATTGACCAAAGCATATTTGTTACTTGTCATATGCTTGGAGAAACCGCTATCAACATACCATTTACCAGAGCTGTGATTCTGAGATTGAAGAGAAATTACACATTCATAGTTGTTCTTGTGTTTGATTCATACCTTGCTGGGCATGTCCTCATTTCTTACTGTTGGTATCGTCATTCTGCAATTTTTGGCCATATGTCCAAAGTTGTTACACTTGTAACATTCTATTTCTGATCTCAAGGGACCAAATCTATTAGTGTACTGTGGACATATGAGGCTTGCAAGGTTATTCCTTGTCTTGAAGTTTCTTCTTTGAAAAAAGTTTACAACTTTGTGTCCAAATATTCCACATGTAAAGCAATTCCCATAAAATAAGTATCCATACCTCGGAAAATATGAAGGAGGTGCTTTTCTGAGATCTGGTCTTTCTTCTAGACCTTCATCTGATAAGGGTTGTTCTAGCTGACATTCGATCTCTTCTTCATTTGTGTAGTCCTTGACAACTTATGCATAACTTCTTGGCTTCTTTTCATTATCTGTCAACATTGAGCTTGATGATTCATTGGTATTCTGCTTGTATCCTATACCGGTCTTGTCGAAGAATGGATTTTGATTGATGATGATTTTTTTTAGAACCTCAGAGTTGTTTTCATAAACTTTTGCGTTATCTTTCATCTGCAACTTGTTCTTCATAGATACTATCTTAGCCTCATGATTTTCCTTTTCTCATATATTTTTCATTATCTGTTCAGTAAGAGAGTCTTCAACTCATTTGGATTCTTTGTAATATCCCAAACTGATATTTTCCTAGTTATGTGTATACTGTAGATGGCTAATAGACTTACTCCTTAATCAAATAGGAAAGCAAACCCCGAACTTTGCATGCATGCAGTTGCATGCAAATATGTGCCCTAGAAAAATACTGAGATGCTATAAAATAGGAGAAATCAATGCATGTACATACCAGTATATAGATCAGCTGATGGTGAAGAGACTGGTCCCAGCATGTAAGGATTCTGCCGGAGGAATAAGGAGATACACCAAATTGTCCTCCACAGGTGAATGCGCCCTCCTCTCAAACTATATAAGCTCTAGAATAATAAATAAGCTGTTGCTGGAAGCCCGGATGATGTGCACTAAGGTTATAATACCCCACTGATGATGATCGAAGCAGCATGCAGAAGTTATGAACCCTGTAGGTAGGAAAACAAATTGCTTTGTCTCTAATCACGGTGACATGATGTGACAGTGAAACCCTCTGGCTGGATGAATAATCAACCTCCCGGAATAACTGCTGAATGTAACCTGATGATGAACTAGTGCTGAACCTGGATGATCCAACCTAATGATGAACTAGGGAAGATAGATTTTGCTGCCAAAATACACCAGTTAGCTGAGCATGCGCTCAACCCCAACTTAGCTCGCCGAGCTCTCCAATTCAACTCCACAAATCAATTATCACATAAGTGACTTCTCCATTCACTTTATCTTTCTTTTATAATTCTCAACTGCGAAAACCCTAACTTTTGACCTAATTAGGTCACTTTATCTTCTAATTTGCAGTTGACTTGCATGCATGCGCATGGAGACTTAATCGGGTGCATGCATCATTAAATAATGCTCGGATGTCATGCATGTAGGTGGCCTTTGGCTCTAGTGGCCCTCTTCGACCCAATGGTGATATAATATTGATGCCCTAGATCTTGTATATATGGCATCAGTCTTTGGCTGATTCCTCAATGCCTAAGCAGAAGAGGACATTACAGTCCTCCCCGCTCGAATTCGCTTGTCCTCAAGCAACTGTAAAGCTGGGTGCTGTAATACCTATTCTGCCTCCCAAGTAGCCTCCTTTATAGGTAGATCTTTCCACCGAACCAGGTAATCTCTGATGATTCTGTTCCTTAGTTTTCGCTCTCGCACCTCTAGGATGCACTCTGGAATCAGAACCAATTGCCCCTCGTCATCAAGGGGAGGCATCTCGGAAGATGTAACAATCTGTTGACCAACCACCTTCTTGAGATTGGAGACATGAAATACGTTGTGAATCTTGCTCTCTGGGGGTAGTTCTAGCTCATATGCTACCTCTCCGACCTTCCGAATTATCTTGTATGGACCATAGAAATGAGGTTGGAGTTTTTCTGCTCCTTTCTTTTTAAGAGATGACTGTCGGTAAGGATGGAGGCGTAAATAAACGAAGTCTCCCACCTCAAAACTGCGCTCAACTCTTGGCCTGTCTGCATATATCTTCTGTTGATTTTGAGCAGCCTGTATGTTCTCCTTGAGTATCTTGAGGATATCTTGACCCTCCTGAATCCACTCCTTGGCCTTGGGGGCCCTGGTATCGCCAAATATCCGGTCTGCAAAAATGGAAGCATCATACTCATACAGGGCTTGGAAAGGGGTCATCCTAATGGTCATATGGTAGGTGGTGTTGTAAAAATGTTCACCCAAGTGTAACTATTTGATCCATGTCCTCTGCTGACCTGATATGTAATTTCTCAAATATCCCTCAATCCATTTATTAACAATCTCTGTCTGCCCGTCGCTCTGCGGATGATAACTTGTGCTCATGGCTAACTTGGTCCCCACTAACTGAAAAATCTCTTGCTAAAAGGCTCCTGTGAATTTACTGCCCCTGTCATTGACAATGGTCTTGGGTAACCCATGGAGTCTAAATACCTCTCTGAAAAATAGTTCTGCTACCTGTGCTGCTGAATAATCTGATGATATGGCAAAGAAGTGAGCAAACTTAGTCAATCTGTCCACTACTACGTACAAGCAGTCTCTACCTTGGACCTTGGGCAACCCAGTAATAAAGTCCATATAAATGCTCTCCCATTTCTGCTCGGGAAGTGGTAAGGGATGTAGTAAACCAGCCGGGTGGATGTGCTCTATTTTGTTTTGTTGGCACAAGCTGCACTCCCTCACATGTTGTATCACATCTTTCTTGAGGCCCTTCCATGAGAATCTTTCTCTAATTTGTTTGTAGGTCTTGAGAAACCCCTGATGCCTTGCTAATGGTGAATTGTGCGATGCCTGTAATATTTTCTTCTTGAGGGGAGACTCTAGAACCAAGAATATTTTGTTTTTGTAGTATATGATATCATCAATGACCCTGTACCTATCATCCTGAATCTGTCCATCCAATAGCTCGCAAGCAAACTTATCCTTGGAGTACTCAACCAAAAGATGAGACCTCCAATCTGATGAGATTCGCATACGGGATAAAGTAGCTGGTTGTCTAGAAAGTGCATCAGCCACTACATTTCTCTTCCCCTTTACATACTCAATCTCGAAGTCATAAGCCTGAATTTTACTTACCCATTTCTATTGTCTCTCGTTTAGCTCTTTCTTCTCTAGGAAGTATTTCAGGCTATTGTGATCTATTTTAACCTTGAGCCTGGCACCTACTAAGTACTGCCTGAACTTGGTTAGTGCATGGAGGATAGCTAACATCTCTTTGTCATATATTGAATAATGACGCTCATAGTCTTTGAGCTTCCTGCTCTCAAATGCAATGGGGTGGTTGTTCTGCATCAAAACTGCCCCAATTCCCTCTCCTGAAGCATCACATTCTAACACAAAGGATTGAGAAAAGTCTAGTAAAGCTAATACTGGGCATGAACTCATTACCTTCTTCATTTTCTCGAATGTTTGTTGTGCTGCCTCCGACCAACTAAATGCTCCCTTCTTGGTGAGATCTGTGAGGGGTGCGGTCATCTGTGAGAATCCGCTGACATACCTCCTGTAGTAGGTGCAAAGGCCCAAAAAGCCCCTCAATTTTGTCACATTTTTAGGTGTAGGCCAATCCAAAATTGCCCGAATCTTCTCTAAGTGCACCTGGAACCTGTTGGCTCCTATCACATGTCCTAAGTACAACATCTCCTGCATGCCGAACTCACACTTGGACATTTTGGCATATAGTGACTACTCCTGTAGAATACCAAGTACTTCATCAAGATGTCTCAGATGTTCTTCCCAAGTCCGACTGTATATCAATATGTCGTCGAAGAATACCAAAATATATTTACGCAACTGTGTCCTGAAGATATGGTTCATGCATGATTGGAAAGTAGCTGGTGCATTAGTGAGCCCAAATGGCATCACTAGAAACTCATAATGTTCGTAGTGGCAACGAAAAGCGGTCTTTGGAACATCCTGTTCCCTAACCCGAATCTGATGGTACCTTGAGCGGAGATCAATTTTGGAAAAGTACTTTTCCCCCTGTAGTTCATCCATAAACTCATCAATCCTAGGGATGTGATACCTGTTCTTTATGGTCTTCTTATTGAGTGCCCTGTAATCAATGCACATGCGTAAGGTTCCATCCTTTTTCTTCACTAGCACTACTGAAGATGCAAAGGGATTGGAGCTAGGTTTGATGTATCCCAACTTGAGTAGTTCCTTGATTGTACTCTCGATCTCGTCTTTATACCTCTTGGGAGGTATGTAAGGAGTGGTGATAACTGCTTGGGTCTCCTCCTTTAACTCAATAATGTGCTCAAATTCCCTATTTGGAGGTTGACCTGCTGGAAGGTCTTCGAATACTACCTTGTGCTTCTGTAGTAAGGCCTCTATATATGCTGGATGTCGTGTGGCCTCATCTGGTGGTTTCCTGAAGGTAACCATACACTCTGCAACCCACTCAATGTCTCCCTGCCGTAGTACTGCCTCCATCCTGTGTGATGTCACTGCTGTGGGAGGTTAGGTATTCATCCCTCTCAATACCACCTTCTATCCTTCTGCTCCTGTAAAATCCATCTCCATGGTCTGGTAATTTATGGAATACTTCCCTATGGAATACAACCACTGAACTCCTAGTACCACATTCATGTCAGGTACTTCTACCACATAGAATGTCTCTATCATTGTATAATTCCCAAGCGTTACCTTTAATTTAGGAATCCTCTAACTACACTCCATGGTGTGACCTTCTGCTGCTACCGAAAACCCATCAAAGCTCTCAGTTTGAATGTCTCTTTAACCCATGCAACATCAATGAATTTGTGGGATGCCCCACCATCTATCAGTACTCCCACTCTGTGGCCCTGTACGGTACCTCTGATCCGAAGAGTGTGGAATCTAGGAACCCCTGTCATGGTAGCAATGGTACCTCTTGAGGCCTGTCCCTCAGCAACTATCTCTGTTGTCTCTCCCTGCTCCTGATCTTGGTAATCCTCATCCTCCTCATTGTCGGAATAAGCCTCTATGTAGTAGGCCTTTCCTTTTCCTGAACATCTGTGACCTGGTATCCATGGTTCCTGGAAAGTGAAACATAACTTTTTTCTTCTAAGGTCCTGTCAGGTATCATTGTCCATCCATTCTTTCTTGGGCCATGGTTTCCTTTCTTTATCTTTAATAGGAACATTGGTCCTAGGAGGAAACCTATTTTTGGGCACTGCATCCTGCAAGTCTCTAGTCCGTCTGATGGCATTTTCTAGGGTGGTGGGCCTATAAGACTTGACCCATCCCCGTAAGGGTTCAGTGAGAGCTTCAGTGAACAACATAATCAACTTGATCTCTGATATATCTGTGACCATGACTGCTATCCTCTGAAACTTAGAAATAAAAGCATCTGCACTCCCTGTCTGTTTGAGTTGTGCCAGCTCCCTAAAGTGTACCTCTGGATCCTTCCAATCAAACCGCTCAATGAGCCTCTGTGTAAAATCTGTGTATGAGGTGATGGTGTTGTGACCCAGTGTCACTAACCCGTGGTACCACCACTCTTGTGCTTCTCTGTCCAAATGCAAAGTATCCAATTTAATGGCATCTGTCTCAATCATGGGGTTGAGCTGGAAGTATGTATCCAACTTTTGCACCCAATTCCTAGCTAAGCCACCCCGGGTGCCCTCAAAGGTAGGGATAGTCAGTTTCCCTATGGTGCACTGTAACTCATAGTTCTGGGTGAATGGCCTATTGTAAGCTTTAGTTTTGTTCTTACTTTTAAAGTGGCAGAAGTCAGTGAAGGTCATGGCTGAATGGAAGTCCTCTCCTAAAGCCCTATATTCTCTCAGATAGGCACTCATGGGTTCTTCTAGTTCTACTTGTGCTAGAGGCACTGCAGCTGGACTATCTAAGAATTGAGGCATGGTAGGCCAGAAAGGCTTGTATATATGGGGATGGCTCTGCATGTTGGTATGTAAGTGCTCCCTACTACTGCTAGTGGATACCCTATCACTGTTGGGAAATAAGGGACTGTGTGGGGTGGGCCCATTCTTCTCAGTCATTTGCCTGAAGGTGCTCATCATTTCTTTTTTCCCAGTGGTGAGTTCTTTTATGGCTGATATGAGACTATTGAAAGCTATTTTATCATCATCGACCATTGTTTCTTTTCCTTTTTCAAACTGATACTCTCTGTTCCCCAAATCTATGTTCTATAACTCCTCTTCTCTGTCTCTATACCTCTGTCTCCTGTGAGTAATGTTGTATGGGTCTCCTGGATTCATTTATAATTTTTGCATGCCCACAACTGGCAAGGAAAATAGCTCTGATACCATTGTAATATCCCAAACTGATATTTTCTTGTTGTTGCTGCCTTACACACACCTGGGTCACATGGCAAAAATCTTCAAGCCACTCGGTGTGTCCTTGGGGGCAAGTCTCGAGTCAAGGCTGTCACCTTGTTCTTGACTCCTCCGTTTAGGCTCAACTCCTAACGAAGCCAAAGGGGTAGACCCTATTAAGTTACTAAGGCTAATTACTTAGTATGTTGATGTTAAACTGAATGAATTACTTAGGAGTTTGAAATTTAACCATAAACAACCATAGATGACAAGATACAAAATGAGTGCATGAAAGCGCAATGCTGAGACACAATATCTATATATATAGCAAGAAAATAACCAGTGTCTTAAAATGGAGTCAAAAGAAAATCAATGTACTTGCATGTGCTTGGAGTGAATTTTTTGCAATTTCATCTTGGTACGTTTTAAGTTAATGTGAAATATGAGTTGATTAAAATTAGGCGAAGGGGTGGACTCCAGATATACCCGAGAGTACTTGGAGTATGTCCAAAACTAAACCTTCATGGCTACCCGCAAGGAATATGTGGGCTGAATGGAGTCTCTGGGGCTATTGTTCATAACACACCCATTAGGGTGTGACAAAGATCGGCGCCCCGAGGTCACTTTTCAGAAGTTCCCGCTTCCTTTGGGTATTTTTCCACCGTAATTGTTTGATCTAAGTGTTGGATTTTCACTTGATGGTTTCTCAATTTGGGAAAGTGAATCCTAATTATACTAGTCACTCAAATGCTTTTGATATAGCTTGACTGATCGGACGAACCGTAGCCAAGTGCAGATCATACACACCGGAGTCTTGTCAATTTTAGTAAATTTTGAGATGGATGTTCTTGTTAAAAAAGAAAACCCTCCAGGAACCTCTTTCGGTCGAAGTGGACCTCAATCGAGGAATCAAGGAGGGGTTGATTTTATTATGGTTACTGAAACAAATGATGATAGCAAATGAAACATAAAAATATGAGTAAACCACAATTTTCTAATTAGACTACCACAAACCTTTCTTCACCTTTTGGCTCAAAAGGAGGTTGGTGGGGTAAGTATTAAAGTTATGTTGAAGACAATAGAAATGGAATATGGAATTGATTTTATATCAAAGTATACTACCCTGCAGATTAATACTACGCTAGATTGAAAAAAATGAATGAAAAGCAAAAAATGACATGGACGCAAATCCCCCCAGGGGGGATGGGGAATGGGCTCGAAAGAGCCTATTCGAAAAATATTTTTATTACCAGCAGTTACAATATCAACAAACTGATATGATGACTCTTGATTCTTATATAGAATGAAATCAAGAGCTTACAAAGTGCGAAAATTAAAGATTTCAGTAAAAAAGGGAGACCCCTGGGGGGATTCAGAGGCCCAAAAGTCACTTTCGAGCAACAAATCCTCCTTTTTTCTGTTATTCCTGCTAAAAACCAGCAATATTATTAGACTGAAATATTCCCAAAAGCACTTTGAAAGTACCTTTGGATTAGCTTACTTTTAACCAAAAAATGCTAAGTAAAAACTAGTTAAAAAAGGTAAAAAAGGAACCAAGGAAAGCAAGCTTTCCTTGGGATCTTGGATTTCCTTTTAGGCAGCCAATATGATGTGCACTGATTGCTAGCTTTATCTTTTATAATATAAAATAGAAATCTAATGCATGCAAGCTACAAATTTTCTTTAAAATTCCATGCAAAAAGGACGATTTCCCTAAAGCTAGATCTAGAATGCTTATGAAACCTTTTAAGAGCAAGATCTAGATTATGGGCTTTGAGAAGATAGATCTATGTTAAATTTATTTTAAATATGATAGATCTAAACAATATCAAAGCTATGAACAAAGTAACTGGGTAAAAGAGTTGATTTTGAGGGAGGAAGAGGAGGAGAGAAATGTTGGTAGCCTTGAAGATCCACAATGGAGCTTTCAGGTGGAATGTCGATGGACTATGCCTTTGGAAGGTTTTGGAGAGAGTGAAGAAGCAAACTAGATCAACATCCTCTCCAATATAGGAACCTGCAGCTCAACTGGCATCAAAAAACTTGTCGAAAAACTTGTGAGATTCGATTAGTACATACACAGAGATTCATAATAACATGCATATAAGCTTATAGAACATGCTAAATCTAGATCTCTAAACATGCATCAAAGGAAAGAGATGGCCAATAAAATTATTGAAAAACACCTTTCCTATCAAGATTATAATAAGCTTATTATCAATCTTAGCAACGAATCCACAAGCAATTAGCAAATTATGAATACAGATACAGGTTACCTCAATAAAAAAATGACAATGATCATCCACACATACAATGGAACAACACCGTCTTGCCTCCAAAGCTTCACTTTATTTCAAATGAACAATAACAACAGTACAATAGCACCAACACGTCAATTCTAGTTCTAAATAGCTTGGAAGAGGAGGCTTATGCTTGGATATATACAAAAACTAGGAGATCCAGCCCAGGGGGCACAAATCCCAAGGAGATAGACCAAATCAACTGATGGAGAGTCAATCAATGTAGATCTGAAGCTGAACTGAGCCAGATCTGAGTCTCACTGAGTGCAATTGTCAATCAGAGAGCTGATCTGACTGACACCTCAACCTGTTGAGTGAAGCATCCACCAAAACTCATCCAGATGAGCCAAAACGTGTGGAGGAGAGAGGGAGGGCGAAATTCCCCATAAAGGATGCTTGAGATCAACTCTGGATCTGATTTGATCACCTCCTTTAGTCAAGGATTCATCAGATCCAATCAATCTGGTTCAGATCTGACTGATTTCAATCAAATCGGCCGAGAATCCATTGATCTATGATTCTGGATTTTCTCCATTATTCATCAATTTATTAATTAAAATAATCAATAATTGATTTTTGGGGCTTTTTGACTTGAGTGATGGAAAATCACTCAAAACTAGGAAATAGTGGGTCCATGGGTTTACATGGTTCTCTTAGTTTGAAAATGAGCACCTACATGAATGAAACAGATTATTTGGCCCACTTTTAGTACAAAATCATTTTTTCCAATTAAACTATTAAAAAATACCCTAAGTTTTGGAAAAATTAAATTTTAATAAAAAACACTGAAAAAACTAAAAATTTGAAAAATTGAAAAAACCTAAGGGGACTTAGACATGTTCATATGACTCGACCATGATGTCTAGCATGTTTATACATTGACACATAGAATATAATAACCTCAATAGGCCTAAATGCCAAGCCGACCACCCCAACTTTGGAGGTATGGAGTGAAAAACTCAGAAATTATCAGTCGTTTATTCAACAACCAATAATAGCCAAGGGGAAAAACACCCTGGGCTGATCGGATTGACAAATAAATTCTAAGAGACCGAGTCTTTTACAGACACTATCATGCTAGAACATTTATTACAATTCCCCCATGGGGTATGAACATGTGATATAGTACAACAAGCACTTCCCAGAAGTACTTCCAAGGGACTTCTGAAGTCTGAACAAGTTATGCTTGTCCGGTTCACCAGGCTCACTTGATAAAAAACCACTAAGTACAACTTAGGTGGTAACACTTGTTTGTGTGTACATTGTAGATGGCTAATAGACTTACTCCTTAATCAAATAGGAAAGCAAACCCCGAACTTTGCATGCATGCAGTTGCATGCAAATATGTGCTCTAGAAAAATACTGAGATGCTATAAAATAGGAGAAATCAGTGCATGTACATACTAGTATATAGATTAGCTGATGGTGAAGAGACTGGTCCCAACATGTAAGGATTCTGCCGGAGGAATAAGGAGATACACCAAATCGTCCTCCACAGGTGAATGCGCCCTCCTCTCAAACTATATAAGCTCCGGAATAATAAATAAGCTGTTGCTAGAAGCCCAGATGATGTGCACTAAGGTTATAATACCCTTCTAATGATGATCGAAGCAGCATGCAGAAGTTCTGAACCCTGTAGGTAGGAAAACGAATTGCTTTGTCTCTAATCACGGTGACACGGTGTGATGGTGAAACCCTCTGGCTGGATGAATAATCAACCTCCCGGAATAACTGCTAAATGTAACCTGATGATGAATTAGTGCTGAACCTGGATGATCCAACCTGATGATGAACTAGGGCAGATAGATTTCGTTGCCGAAATACATCAGTTAGCTGAGCATGCGCTCAACCCCAACTTAGCTCGCCGAGCTCTCCAATTCGACTCCACACATCAATTATCACATAAGTGACTTCTCCATTCACTTTATCTTTCTTTTATAACTCTCAACTGCGAAAACCCTAACTTTTGACCTAATTAGGTCACTTTATCTTCTAATTTGCAGTTGACTTGCATGCATGCGCATGGAGACTTAATCGGTTGCATGCATCATTAAATAATGCCCGGATGTCATGCATGCAGGTGGCCTTTGGCTTTAGTGGTCCTCTTCGACCCAATGGTGATATAATATTGATGCCCTAGATCTTGTATATATGGCATCAGTCTTCAGCTGATTCCTTGACTGTCAGTACTTGCTCGAACCTATAGGAATGACATAGGTCAGCGGGTAGGTCCTCAATGCTTAAGCAGAAGAGGACATTACATTCTTCTAGTTTGGTCTTCAGGTCAACAATGGTTTGTTCAAACCGTTGTGCCTCTTCCTTAAGCATCATATTCTCCTTCCCGACTTTCTTTAGCTGTTTCAAGGTGCTTACAAGTTTCGCCTCAATATCTACTTCTCCTTCATCTTCGGATTCTTCATTACGATTAAGATCCTTATCTGAGATTATTTCCATAAAGAGTACTTTGTCTGGTTCACCATCATCATCAGAATCACTGTTACTGTCATTGTCAGAGTCACCACTGGATGAGCTATTGTCTCTTATTGTGTAAAGACTTTTCTTCTTTGCAAACTTTCTTCTGTTCTTATTCTTGTAATTATTGTACTTCTTGTAGGGTTTAAATCTTTCATCCTCTTCACTGTTTGAGTTATTTTCGTATGGACATTTAGAAGCAAAATGACCTATCTTTCCACATGAAAAAAATTTAAGAAGTAGCTTACTTTTCTATTTTCCAGTGCCTCTCTTTAATTTCCGAACAAAGTTGGCTATTTCTTCATAATTAGATTCATCACTTGTCGACTTCTCCTTTGTTGAATTGTTCTTCCCAGCTTATTTGGAGAAGACATTGAATGCTTCTTCATTTCTTGACGTGTCTTCATCTTCAATTCTCATTTCGTAAGCTGCTAGAGTCCCACGCAGATGATCTACTGTCATAGTCTTTATATATGTTTTTTCTTCTAGGGAAAACATATTGGGGTTGAACCTTTTGGGAAGATTTCTTAGAATTTTTCGAACAACTGTAGCCTCCTCAACCTCTTCTCCCAAACCTATGATAGTATTCACAAGCTGATCAACCCGAAGAATATAGGCTGCTATGTCTTCATCTTCATTCATCTTTAGCTGTTCGAATTGTTCCCTGTATGTCTGAAGTTTGGATTCCTTGACTTTGTTGTCTCCTTCATATGTGGTTTGAAGTTTGTCACACATTTCTTTTGCAGAGGGGCAGTTCATCACTTTGTTCAAGACGAATTCATCTATAGCACCTAGGAGATGATTTTTGGCCTTCGAGTTGTTGTTGTTGTATTGAACCATCTCATCTGCATCTGTTGGCACGGTCTTTGGTACTTTGTACCCATTCTCGATACTCTGCCATATTTCGATTCATTGAGCTTCTGTGAAGACTCTCATCCTTATGCTCTAGAATGCATAGTTTCTCTCATCAAACAAGGGTGTTCCATATTTTCTTTGTTTATCAACCTTCCCCATAATTACCTTCAGGAGGTTAGTCTGTTCTGAAGGAATCGACTTTGATATCAATTGTTGAAATACTGAGAGGGGGGTGAATCAATATTTGTACAATTTAAAATTTTAATCAAAAGCAGGTTGCTGATTACCAATCATAGCACACCATCAATGTGTATAAAAATAACAAGTTGCATAGTATACAATAATTTTTGACGTGGAAACCCAAGTTTTGGGGGTAAAACGACGGAAGCCTTTTAAAAATAGTTTTCTAGAAATAACTGGAAGGAGGCAACAATCCCCTTATTATAAAGACTTCAATTTTCCAGCTGCAACTAGAAGGAGGCTTCAACCCCCTATATTACAGTCTCCAACCTGAAGGAAGCTACAACTCCCTAGTTCTTAGGCTTCAACCAGAAGGAGGCTACGGCCTCCTTTCCTTGCCCCGTCCTGCCACCTTGGTAAGAAAGAGATTGCCAAACCTATGGACCTGTAACATACCAAACTCTGAATCTGCTGCTAATAACCTCTGCACTCTGATCACTCCCAAATCATCCCTGTATATGTCACTAACACACACTGCTTATGTACATCCTTGTACACATCGTCAAACACAATCACTGACCAAATAGTTCTTCTTTTCTTGCATCATCATTGGTGTGCATCAACGTCATCAAGTATGAACCATCATCATCTAGTAAGTAGTATCATCATCATCGTGTGCATCAAGTGAACATCATAATGCATGTACATCACCAAGTATGGGAGAGTATCAAGGCATGTTCATCATCTCATCATAGTGTGTATAGAAGTACAACAACATCATAGAGTGTGCATCATCATATAGCATGGGAGAACATCATCATCATTAATATATCACTGTATGTATTACATACTATTCATACTCACATTACATGTACATACTGCTGCACTACTGTTTGTACACTACTCATACTGTACTATATATGTATTGTACATATACACACTAAACTTATTTTACAGTACAATTTACATATCCTTTTACATTCCACTATATACACATTTATTGTACATCATATGTTACTATACATATATACACTGTTTTCATGTTTTCTATACTTTACTGTATCATTGTTCTATATACCTTGTCATTGGACTGTGCAGAGATAGTAAGACTCATACCTCAATCCTGTAGATAACCATGCATGTCAAGCAAGACTTGGACTGTCAACATTACATTCCATGCTGCTATCAGAAACCAAAGAGATAGCTGCTACTAATTCTTTGCTACAAATAGTGTCTGCTACTAGGCTGGTCCACAACTCAGTCAAACGAAAAAAAACAAAGGAAGGACTGTTTTCAAAAAACAATCCGTGTGGGAAAAAAACACTGTTCTTCTGTTGTCTTAAGAGAATTTCTGGAACTGTTCCAAGCTTCATAAAAAATGGGTCTGCTGTTCTGGTGTTTTCCATAGTAGGTTAAAGTGACTGCGCTTTCTGCCTCCGCTGCCCCAAAAAAAGGACTGCGTTTTCTTCCTCTGCTTCCGACGGGTTTTTCTTGAAACCAACGAATTACCTTCCCCTCATACCCAAAAGAAATGCTGCTAACAAAATAAAGGAGTTCACTTTCGAACCGACTGTTTGCACCGATTGGACGACCGCGGTCGCGTGAGCGGTCACGTCCGACGACCGCGGTCGTCCGATCGGTGCAAACGGTTGGTTAAATAGGATTCTTCCAAAATAAATGCTGCTGTTAAAAAAAAACCACGATACCTCAGTTTTGACCAATGAAGGTATAGTCAAACGGTGGAAGGGTTTTTGTTGTATTTTAAAAGGTGACGACTTAAGTGTATTCATATATGTTCTAGCGTGAGAGGGAGGTAATTTAAAACATTTTAACCTGTTAGGGCTGACTTCTTTGTTGGAGTAATAAAGATACTTAATATTTTCTTAATTATTAAACATTCATTTATTAAATAATGTTTTAAATCTTTTATTTGTGACGCATTGTGTTTTTTGAAAGCGTTTTGATTTGTCCATGTTAAATGGAGCTGATTTCATAGAGGGGTTAAAAATACTTTATTAATTTATGTTTGTTTTATTAAATAGGGTTTTAATTTAATATTCAATCTTTTTAAGAAATTGTACCATTTAATAAAGAATTGTTTTATTTATTAAAAAATGTTTTAATTCTTTAAGTATTAGTTTTAGGTATTTAATTAAAACAAGTCTTAATTAAAAAATAAAGGGCGTTAAACTTCATAAATGGAGTTTAGGTAGGTTTTAAGTAAGTTATTAAGTCATTATAAGATGTTTTAGCACTTTAATTTATTGTTATTTAATTATATTTTACTACTTATTACTTGTTGTAAGTTTTTATTAGTGTTTTATATATATGGGATCTTTGTATAAAGTTGGGGTATTATTAGTGTTTTAAGGGCTAGGCATGTAGAGTAGAATGTGGGCTTAAGGGTAAGGGTTTTAGGGTAGTGTCTTAGGTCAATAGAGTTACCATAAGTGAAGACACATAACCATCAAGGTGTGGGGTTCCTAGGATTTTCTTAGGGCACCGTGACCAATATCAAAAGCAAATGACCAATGAAAGGGTCATTTGGACTCTTGCAACTTTTTCAACCCACCAAGAACACTTTCTAACGTAATAGGACAAGGTTGTTGTGCTGGGGAACCAAAGAACCAACCTAGGGGTACTTAAACACTCTACAGGGCGTTTAGGGATTTTTTTCATTGTCCCAAGGGCTCCAAGGGCTTCAGACTTGGGCTTAGACAATGTTAAAAGGTCTCATTTGACAATGACTGACATCTAACCCTCAGGGGCTCCTTAAGGGGCACCAAGGAAAACCGACACACACTTGTTGGCATCAATGACAATTTAGTCAACAAATAGAATATCAAAAATTCCATTTGTTCATCATCAATTCTCTTAGGAATTTCGCAACTTTTGGAGAAAAGTGCGAAATTTTATGACAGAGAAATTTGTGGGCATCTTCACTAAAATTGACATAACTTTCTCATACGGAATCAGAATTACAAAATTCTTGGCTCGTTGGAAAGCTTGTTGCGAGGGATATGTGATGACATGATCTAGATTTTATTTTGCTTTTTATACCGTTTCTTCATCTTATGATCTTCAAAAGGGTACGACTCATGCTTCTGGGTTTCTCTTGTGACAACACATGTCTCATGGATAGAGTTCATCTTTGATCTTAGTATGAGAGCCTATATATTGGTATATATCTTTGAAGTCATTGAATATGTTATGGAGGATATGGTGATGGTTATCTTGGAATAGATCTTGATGATTATCTTGGATATTGTTGGCATAGATTTTGGAGTTTATCTTGATTGTAGTATAGTGTAGTATTGAATGGGAAGTTGATATGTAAGTAATATATCTTGTGAGTGATTTCTTTGATCAACCTAAGTGTTTTATTTGAAAACTAGTTTGACAAGTGTTGATCATTGTGTCTTTGACCTAAGTGGAGTTGGTTTGTTATTGATTATTAATGACAACCTTTGATAGTGTTGTAAGTAACTATTTGTTTGATTTGTTGACTTGATTTGAGTGGAGTGAAAAATCCTTTTGTGTCTAAGATTTTACGAGATTGATTGAGTTTTACATAGCTGGTTAAGTCTTTTATATTCTTGGCTGAGTTTATTTGGTTGAGGTATATCATGTTTAACTGTAAAGTATTCCTTGACTGTGATTGAAGTTGGTTGTGGTGTCATTGAATTGAGTGTGATTGGATATAGTCTGTTTTACGGTATGTGAAGTCTCTTGGTTGCTCAAATGTGTTTCTTGATGAACTAGGCCTAGTAAGAAGGGTTGGTTGACTGTCAGAGCACTTGATTATATTAACACAAGTATATGATTGATTTGGAACAAGTACATACACATCTTGGTATATGTTGATTCAATTGAGCAAGATTGGCATAAGTTGCCTTATGTGCAGTTGTTTTGACTCAGATTGGCTGAGTTGTATGAGTAGTTGGTTTGACCGAGCTTGACTGAGTTTAGTGTACAGACTCATATTGAATGAGTCAATTGATGTGAGCAACATATTGATTGATACAACTTGATTGGACATGTTGATTGTACAAGTTGATGAGCAGTGCGATACAGTGGATAGTGATCAGTTGATGAGTAGTGATTAGATGACGAGGAGTGGTTAGTAGTGGTAGTGGTTGTGTAGTGTAGTACAGGTGTTGATTAGGTGTGGTTCAACAGTTTCTATCTTCATATCAGGGTGGAAGGACGGGACAAGGAAAGGGGGTTGTATCCTCCTTCCGGTTGTAGTCAGAGAACTAGCGAGTTGTAGCTTCCTTCAGGCCCGTATCTTGTAAATCAGGGGGTTGTAGCCTCCTTCCAGTTGTAGCTAGAGAACTGAAGTCATTGTAATAGGGGATTTGTTTCCTCCTTCCAGTTATTTATGGAAAATTATTATAAAGGATTCCATGGTTTTTCCCCCAGGACTTGGGTTTCCACGTAAAATATGGTGTTCTTTGTTCATGCTATGCTTCGGATGTTGTTGTAAAGGAAAGTATCCTATGGCTAGGGTTTAAGAGGCCATCAACATACTGGGGTTGAAAGAGAGATGCACAATGTTCAGCAAGTAAATACAAGCAAGATCAGAGATGAGAAAGGTCCACACCTGATTAACTGAAGGCTGGTCCAAGATTTCTCTTCAATCCTCTTCTTGCTCCTCTCGCTCCAAGAGACCTGCAAAATGATTTATACCTTCCTCAAACCATTATGACCACATATAAAACAATTATAATCAAATAAACATGAACTAATGATCTGAATAACATCATCATATGATCATAAACAGAGATTCAATCACACATTGAACAATGATTTGGGAAGAAAAAGGACATCACATCTTTATTAATCTTGAAAACAAGTACAAGTATACCTTCTCTTCAAGTTTGGCACCTCACAAAACCTTGATCTGGTTCTGCTGCTTCTCTTCTCCAAGGAACTTAGCCTCCAAGCTCTGCAACACAAGGATAATGCTTCTAGGGAAAAGGTGTGGGCAAAGAGAGTCCCGATTCCTCCAGCATAACAATGCAGAAATTCCAGTCCCCCCTCTCATGGACCTCCCTACCTCTATTTATATGGTTAAGGAAGAGTTAGGGGCGAAGAAAAAGTGGTTATAACTGAAGAAGTCAGTTGCATAACTACCCAAACTAACCGACATTCAAAAGGCGTGTTTTTTATATTTTTAAAAGGCATCCGCGGGTTGCATAACTGGACAGTCACGAATACGAAAAGTATACGTGGGTTGCTAGTAGAGAAAGTCGCGATTATGAGCAAATTTTGGCATTCACGGGTACGCAAGAGAGCAACTCGTGAATCGTTCGCGAGTATGCCTTAAGGAAAGTCACGAATGGACAAAAAACACATTTTTAGGGTATTTCTGGGCATTTTCAGACTTTGGTGTCTTTCGGAAAGTTTTATCTAACTGAAATACCTTTCCAACGGTGTAGAGATGAGGTCAAACGGAGTTACAAAACTCAAGATATGGGTCCTCCAAGATAGGTGTTTTTTCAGTGACTTTCAATGACTTTCATGAAGTGCCGTCATGGAAGTGTCGACATGCGACGGAATCATGGGAAAGTGGTCACAGGAAGAGATGTGTCATTTTGGGCTATAATAGATGCCCCCCAATGTGTGAGGTTAGAGGGGAAGACGATAGCTGAAATACATTATAAAGGAAACAACTGAGTATGGAGAGAGAGTAGAGAATCCAAGATCGAAAGGCTCGAACGAAGGTACCTGTAAGAGAGATAAATGTCAGAAAAACTGATCTCTGGGACATACACGTCCATATACAAAACATCGCCATAAAGATATAAGGCGGATCCAACATATGTATAATTGATGAAACTATCATGGTCGCTCAATATGCAAAAAGGCGCCATATCAAATCTAAAGGAGCCATGGCCAGAAATGAACAAGGTGGATCCATGCTCAACAATCGATCATAGCCACAAAAATACAAGGTGGATCTATGTCTCAGCAAAATGTCATATAAAGTGTAACAAGGTCTTGCGCAACTCGGGAAATAGCAAAAAATGAAATGCTAATGTCGGCCCAAGGTCTTCAATCCAAACCGCCCAAAAAAGGTACGAATCCTAACCATGTGAATAAAGGAGTTGAAGTCGAACATGGAGGAAACCGTTTGATTACCGGTCAATAATGAGAACCGTTAACAAACGCGAGGGAAACCACCATTAATGAAAATGGTCCCCAAGGTACCTAGTACATTCTAACAAGTGTGATTACAAGGACTTGAAGTCGAACACTTGAAGAATCCATTGAGTAGGAGACATTAAGGTATTCCCACTACCCAATAGCGAGGGAAATTGCCATTGATGACTACAATCCCCAAGGTACTGTCATAAAACTCTAAATATCATCCCCAAAGCAAGATGTGTTGCAGTCGATAGGAAGAGATCCGTTGGAAGGAAGGCATTAAAGCATCCTTCATCATCCAACACGAGGTAAGTCAAAGACTAATTGGATCTGGAATTGGTATTGAATTTCACGACAAGGAACGTCGAAGACATGATGTAATGAACTAATACCAGGGAATGGCCGACACAAAAGGTCAAGGCAACTGCAGAATGGCTGACAAAGGTTTAATCCTTGAACAGTGAGCATGACACAAAAGTGACTTAGGCAGCTTTTGACACAAAAAGACCAACGAAACAAATCTGCAATGTAGGAGACATTGACAGATTCCCCATATAATTGGAAAAGAGACCAACAGGAGGAGTAAGAAACTCTGAATCAGGATAAGGTCAAAATACTAGGACCCAAGTATTGATAGACTCAAAACTGGTGCTTTGTTCAAGGAAACAAGACTTGCTGCCATGATGTAAAAAACATGTGAATGAACTTCCCTTCCCCTCTTTCTTGTAAAGGTTTAACGAGTCCAAGAAAGCAAACTCGGGACCATCTTCATTTTTGGCAAGCTCGAAGAAAAGAAAGAAGAATGCTTGATAAATCACTGATTCGTGGATTTTATGAGCCCGGACTAGTACATGCTCGACGGTGTTTTCATAGTTTAGAGAGTCTGAAAACTCCAAAGAAGACTCCAGGGGGGTCCTTTTTCGTACAATTTAGTCTCCTGAGGCCGAAAAAGTATAAAACATACCAAAGAAGAAATCTCTTAACTTCCGAAGAAGAAAAGGCACACCTTTTTCGTACTTAGTCAGGAAGCTCCAAAAAAGGTTAAATTACCATCTACCCAACGCTCCTTTAAAAGCAGCATATAGCCTGAGTTTTACGAGTGTGAAGGAAGGCAAGATCACTCGGAAAGATCCATTTGATTATGAGAAATGGAGCTTACAACAATAAACTCGATGCTTTGTTCTTTAGGGTTTAACGAGCATGACAAAGACATAAAGTACACTCGGAATATTTTTCATGTTTTGGTCCAGAGCACGAAAAAGAGAAAACTAAGCTCATATCGGGGGTTCCTTTTCCGTAAGTTTAGTCCCTCAAGTCTGGAAAAGTGATAAACCTATGCCTGAGAATACTCTTCTCAATTCAAATAGAAAAGAGAGGGATCATTTCTCGTATTATTCCACATGGTCCGAGAAAGAGATAACCTACCACCAATGTGGATGCCCATTCACATATTCTTAACGAGCCTGAATGGACAAGTTTACTCGGCAGTCAAGTCTATTTTGAGGAGTCAGACTTGGGCCTAAAGAAACTCAAAATATTTCCCGTGAAGTTTTAATGAGTCCAGAAAAGTCAAATCGCGGCCTCCTTACTGTTTTTAACGAGCTCGAAGGAGAGCAAAAAGAATGCTCTAAATGCGAGGAGACGAGTGTCATAGGCAGGCGAAACTAGTTCCAAGCGCAAGGAACAGACCTATGCATAATGCAAGGAAAGTGAGCAAGATAAGGACACTCGGGGAACATCTCCTTAGGGTAAAAGGTGTCAAGTTGCAAAGGCAAAATGATACAAGGCTAAGCGACGATGAGAACAAAGATGAGGGCTTATACAACGAGCTAAAAGCGTGGAAGCTGACATTAGGCTCATAAGCGCGAGCAGGGCACATGCAAATGCAATTAGGACTTGAACAACAAGGAGAGGCTAGTAAACAGTTGTGAATCCAACTATAAATCCTGTCTCCAAGAAACAACAACATCAAAATCATATTCAGAAGAAACGATCCGATGCAGGTCACTTTGGTAGAAACACATGTGACTTTGCTATCTTCTATAAAAGGTAAAGTCAAGGCAGAATCAACCGAAGAAGATTCTATAGAACCAAGGCTCGAGGTTTTATAATCAGTAAGATCAACCTCAGAAGGAGAGAAAAAATCAATAAGGGAGATAGAGTCTGCAACAACAAACTCAGTATCACAGGAGTTGAAAAATTCATAAGAAAAATCAAACTCATAGGGATCACTGACTTGCTGTTCAAAGGAAGAGTTTGAAGACTCAATAAGACCAACATAAGAATAAAGGTAAGGCTTACTAGGCAAATCAGGTTTAGACTTAGTCACAACTGAACCAACATCCAAAAGAAGGTCAGACTGTATCAAAGACTCTAAGAAGACTTCATCCAAAGGAAGGAGATCATCCGAGATAGGACACATGTCTAAACTTTCAAATGGATTAACAGAGTGGAGAGAAGGCTCTACAGTCTGTATAGGATGACTCACCCGGTCAACTGCTGGGACCAAGTCTTGAGAAGGTAAGCATGAAAATAGAGGCAGCTTCTCAGTAGCAATTGAACACAAAGGACAAGAGGCCACATAGTTCACCTGTGGCAGAGTAGTGTCTATAGAAACACTGGGAATCAATAAAGGAAAGACCTGGTCTCTAGTTGGGTCACGAGACGAATCAAGAAAATCCAACTGATTGATAGTGACAACGTATTCACCATGATTAAAGTACATCACACGAAAGAATGTGGACACCACAGCTTGCATGGCATAGACATAATCACGTCCAAGGAGCATGTTGAAGTCCAAGGGGTCTTCTATCACCATGAAGTCAACTAAGACGGTCTTCCCACCCAAAGTAATAGGTGTTTGAGCAAGAATTCGCAAGGCTATACAAGTTCTTCTATCAAACGCCAGTAACTGACTAGCAGTCGACACAAGGCTAGGAGATCCCATGCCTCGCCAAGCATGAGCAGACAAAATACTAACTGAGGCTCCTTCATCAACAATACAACGAGTAATCATGTAAGGTTCAACTTTGAACTTTATCTGGAAAGGTGCATTAGAAGGAAGGTGCAACTCAACTAGGCTATCCCAATCAAAGGAAGCAATCTGAGAGCTTGGTGGGGGTTGATCCGAAACAAGTTCAGTGCCCCCTTGTTCAGTAATTTTCGAACTGGCAGTGAAGAAAATGTGACTAGCAGACACTTCACTCTCCAAAGGAAGAGTGGGATTGATCAACAATGGAATCGATTCAACCGCTTCATGAAAGTCACTCTCTGAAGGGAGAGTGGGATTGACCAAAGATGACATTGGTTCAATCACATCAGGATCACTCTTTGAAAGAAGAGTGGGATCAACCAAATCTAATATTGGTTCGACCACTTGATCAACCAAAGGTTGAGTAGGTTGTTGAGAAACTATAGGTTGTTCAGGAGAAGGAAATTCTTGAGTCTTGGACCACACTCTTCGTACCTCTGCGATAGCAGGGCACTTGTGAGTAAGATGATCTCCCTCGCATAGCATACAAGGGAACTTAAGTTTACACTTCAAACGACTAGTTTTATCAATGGTGTCAACATGACTAGCAGTGGCTGACTGTTTGCTCTCAACATGACCTACAGAGGATGAGAGTTTCCCCCAGCATGAACAACAGAGGCTGGGTGACTGGGTCCAACCTCACTAAGAGAGGCTGGTTGTTGAGAGACTTGAGAATGTTCAAAAATGGGATGACCATGAGACCAAACTCTTTGCATCTCTACGATAGAAGGGAATTTATAAGTAAGGTGGTCTCCCTCACAAATCTTACAAGGAAACTTGAGCTTGTGTTTTGAACGGGTAGTCTTTTCAACAGTGTCAACATGACTCGTAGTGGCTGACGAATTGTCTTCAGCATGAACCACAGAGGTTGAGAGACTGCCCCCAGCATGACTTGCAGAGGCTGAGAGACTGGATCCAACATGGCCTGTAGAGGTTGGATGGGAACCACCAACATGAAAAACAGAGGTTGAATGGTTAGGATCAACATGCTTTTCAGCAGTTGAGTGTGTGCCCCCAGCATGAACAATAGAGGCTGGGTGGATGGATCCAACATGAACAACAGAGGTTGGATGGGGAAGTTCAACTTGAACAATAGAGGTTGAACGGGTACCCTCAGCATGAACCACAGAGGCTGAGTGACTAGATCCGACATGACCTGAAAAGGTTGGAAGGATCCCACCAACATGATCAACAAAGGTTGGATGGTGAAGATCAACTTGACTTGCAGAGATTGAGTGCTTAGATCCAACATGGCCTGCAGAGGTTGGATGGGTGCCCCCAGCATGAACCACAGAGGCTGGGTGGTGAGGTTCAACTTGACTTGCAGAGGTTGAACAGGTGCCCCCTTGCTTATGTGCCTTCTTCCTATTCCTCCTTCTTTTACTCCTTTTAGACTACCGGTTACTAGTATCAGTACTTTCACCGCATGAGGTAGAAGGAAGAGGAGAATCAACTATAGGTGAAGGGGAAGCAGTGTTTTGATGCCCTTGATATAAGGAGCTTGCTTGAGAAGCATCAGGAGCATTCATGACAGATGGAGTGGGAAACAACCACACCGGTAGCCCTAAGGTGAATCCAGGTAGATTCAGGGTGGCCATCAAGGGAACACCAACATTCCCAATAAGAGTAATAGTACAAGGAGTTCCCAGCATGGGGATCTCTTGGTTGGTGTTCGAAGGGGTGTTAGCCATAGTTTCAAACTAGGAGACAAAGTCTGAGGTTGATAGGAAACCAAAATTACAAAGCACACACCTAAAGGCACACTAAGTACAGACAAACCATACAACACTCACTAAAAAAATTCCTAAAGCCAAACAGACAAATAGGTATAAGATATACTTTCAAGAAGAAAGCTGATAGAAAGTTACTTGGCGTCCCTGTAGATGTTCTTAGGCACAAGCGGAGGAATCAACCACCGCCCTCCCACACTTTCTACCGGGGTTACCTTCCAAGCTCGTCCAAGGTCAACCAGAAATAACCTTTCGGTGTACCTGTGTATGAACCCTAGATGTCAAGAGACTAAAGGCTACCTTGGCTATACCAACAGTCTGGGGGGACAGTCGCAAGTCGGACTCGTACACATGGGCAGGGTAGCTGAACCCGAAACTCTGTCTAGGTCAGAATCCCTAGATGCGTAAAAGTCCCGAGTTACGCTTTGACAAGGATTCAGAGGGTTATCTCCTCTGTCCAAGCCTCCACGCGACCTTGTGCTTAACTCCTGTTTGAGAGGAGCTTCCCAGATACAGTCGATAAAGTCAAGGATTTACCTAGTGATTGGCCAACTACGTCTGAATTTTACACTTGTGGAGAGTTGAAACTCCCTAATCCACAAGTCTAGCCTGAGCTAGTTGGTGTATGACCCTATAAAAAAAACTTACTAGTAAATTTTAAATTATATCGTTTATTTTAAGGGCTGTTTTTAGTCAGAGGGTAAATGGCATGAAACTTATGTGGTGTTTTGACTCAAAGCTGAAACAAAATGACTAAGCAAAGAGATATGAAATGCAAAAAGCAAAAACTATTCTCTTTATTTTTCAAATAGAAACTTGAAAACCACAAAAGAACAAATTCTTTTTATTTTTTTCAAAAACAATGATATGCCATGCAATCTAGACTAAAAACCTAATCTACATGCATATAAAGCAAACATGTGTTTTTGTCTTTTTCTTTGATAAATGCAAAAGAAAAATCAGCCTATCAACTAATGCAAGCAAGTACTGAAAGCAAAGAAAATAGACAACTACTCTACTCCCCACAAACAAACCCTAGGTTTCCCTAAAGTTAGATATCAACCTCTCTTGAAAAGAAGGCTCACAAAGGTAAACAAGCCAACAACTTTGGAATGAAAATACTGAGCAATAAGACTGACATAAACAAAGGTCATGAAGTCCCAAGTATCAATCTAAACCTACAAACAAAGGTTGCTCAGTACCTTGTCCAACAAGGTCAAGCCAAAGAAGGAGGTGAGGGGGCAAGCAGCACAAACACATATAGGTTCTTTTTAATTTTCTTTTATAAATGCAAAAGAAAAAATACCTACAAAGCAAAGTATGCAGATAATAAGAACAAAGCAAAATGAACTTTGCTAGACAACCACCAAACAAACTCTAGAATGCCCTAAAGTCAGTATAAACCCTACTTGGAAGGAAGGCTTGCATAAGAGACAAATCAACTACTTTGGCATGGTGAAGTTAACCAACAAAAGAATAAGGAAAGCAACACCAAAAAGCTTCTGAACTCAAACAAAGATCACTAACAGAGGCTGACCAAAAACATAAGCCAAAAATCATACCAAGCAAAGGAGGCAGGGGGAAAGAGCAAAGAACAAACCCTAAATGCTATAAAGGGGCTTACCACATAGATAAAGAACAACCAAAAAGGGATAACACTAACTCCCTGGAGTCATGCACCTACAGAGGACACCAAAAGACCTACCCAATAGCTCACAAACAAAAGAAAAACTATAGAAAATGAGAAAAACACTATTTTAGGGGCATTCGCGGGTTGCACTACTGGCAGGTCGCGTATCATACGCGGGTTGCTAATACAGCAAGTCGTGTATACAAGCATATGTGAGTTGTATAACAGGAAAGTCGCGAATCATACGTGGGTTGTCAGTATTGGAAGTCGTGAATACAAAACCAGATTCGCGACTGTTCAGGCAAGCAAGTCGCGAATGGGTGGAAAAATTCCAAAAAAGGTCAAACACTGCCTTAGGAAGGCAGGGGAGGTGTTCTATCAGAAATATAAAGTGTTCCTAAGTGGCAAGAAGGACCTGAAACAATGAAAAAGGCTGAAAGAAATCAAGAGAAACCCCAAACAGACAAGGCTCTCCCCAGCGGAGTCGCCAGTTCTGTTGTAAAGGAAAGTATCCTATGGCTAGGGTTTTAAGAGGCCATCAACATACTGGGGTTGAAAGAGAGATGCACAATGTTCAGCAAGTAAATACAAGCAAGATCAGAGATGAGAAAGGTCCACACCTGATTAACTGAAGGCTGGTCCAAGCTTTCTCTTCAATCCTCTTCTTGCTCCTCTCGCTCCAAGAGACCTGCAAAACGAATTATACCTTCCTCAAACGATTATGACCACATATAAAACAATGATAATCAAATAAACATGAACTAATGATCTGAATAACATCATCATATGATCATAAATAGAGATTCAATCACACACTGAACAATGATTTGGGAAGAAAAAGGACATCACATCCTTATTAATCTTGAAAACAATTACACGTATACCTTCTCTTCAAGTTTAGCACCTCACGAAACCTTGATCTGGTTCTGCTGCTTCTCTTCTCCAAGGAACTTAGCCTCCAAGCTCTGCAACACAAGGAGAATGATTCTAGGGCAAAGGTGTGGGCAAAGAGAGTCCCGATTTCTCCAGCATAACAATGCAGAAATTCCAGTCCCCCCTCTCATGGAACTCCCTACCTCTATTTATATGGTTAAGGAAGAGTTAGGGGCGAAGACAAAGTGGTTACAACTGAAGAAGTCAGTTGCATAACTACCCAAACTAACCGACATTCAAAAGGTGTGTTTTTTATATTTTTAAAAGGCATCCGCGGGTTGCATAACTGGACAGTCACGAATACGAAAAGTATACGCGGGTTGCTAGTAGAGAAAGTCACGAATATGAGCAACTTTTGGCATTCGCGGGTATGCAAGAGAGAAACTCGCGAATCATTCGCGAGTATGCCTTAAGGAAAGTCACGAATGGACAAAAAACACATTTTTAGGGTATTTGTGGGCATTTTCAGAATTTGGTGTCTTCTGGAAAGTTTTAGCTAATTGCAATACCTTTCCAACGGTGCATAGATGAGGTCAAACAGAGTTACAAAAATCAAGATATGGGTCGTCCAAGATAGGTGTTTTTCAGTGACTTTCAATGACTTTCATGAAGTGCCGTCATGGAAGTGTCGACATGCGACATAATCATGGGAAAGTGGTCACAGGCAGGGATGTGTCATTTTGGGCTATAACAGATTTGATGATGTTAATAATGTTGATGATGATATAATGATGATGTGATAATGCATAATATTGAGTAAGTTGTTTATTGTTAATAAAAGTGAAAATGTAATAGAAGCTGTGCACACTGATTCACCCTCCCCTCAGTGTAATTGGTGTGTCCAACAAAAATAAGGGGCCAAAAGAAACCGCTACCAAATAGATTGATGCAACAAATAAGTTGGGACATGAGGTTGTTCATTGATACAAACATCGAGGTACTATAAAACTGTGTTCACCATATCAACATATTAAGGGCCAAATCCTAAATAAGTCGACATCACAATGATGAAAGACCAATAAGTGAGATCATAGGCTTTGTAAAACTCAAACATCAAGAAGAGGGATTTATAGTTAGACTCCCTAGCCCATTCTATGGTCTCCCATGTTGATATCACTATATCCAAGATAAACTTCCCATGCACAAAACCTGTATGTTACCTCCAAATGATATATTTGTCAACATTATGAACTCAAGGAGACACTACCTTGGTCATGTTATTATAGGCCACTCTTAACAAAGTGATATGTCTCCACCCCACCATGGAGTCTCTAGAAGCATAATTGGGAATTTATGTAATCAACCCTTGATTAGAATATTTAGTGAATCAACTCGAGGAGAAGGCCTTAGATGTCAAACTATAAAAAAAACTTCCTATTGTGTCTTAGATTGCATTGTAGAACTCGCAAAGAAATCCATCTATAACCATTAAATTCTTATTTTGCATCGAACAAAGTGCAATAAAGAGCTTTTCTTTCGAAAAGTTATTGTATAATCTATCTTCCCCCCCAATGAAAACTTTCCAAGGAATCAACTTATTACACGAGTTTTTGGAAATAACATTTGAGTTCGCGAAAATCCTAGTGTTATGTACTAAATTCCCAAAATAGCATAAAAGTAGAAAGAAAAAGTGACCCAACACCTTGAGAACAAAGTAAATGAGATGAATAAGAAACCTTTTTGATGGGGAAACCTCCTTATACAATGTAGCAAATTCACAAGGAAAGATGAGATAATGCTACAACTAGGTATCTTTGGTGTGTGTGTGTGTGTGTGTGTGTGTGTGTGTGAGAGAGAGAGAGAGAGAGAGAGAGAGAGAGAGAGAGTACAATTCTACTTGATGATACAATGAAATTAAGGAGAGAGGGAGAGAGAGAGAAATGGTACTATTACAATTCTACTCGACTATACAATTGCAATTCCCTTCATGATGATATTGATTTGCTTGTTGTTTCATCCTATTTTTTGCTATAGCCAAGTTATAATTCAATAGTTCAAGCACCTCTTGTTTGTGCTCTATATGAGCCTCCATTGCTTGAACCTTAACTTTCTCTTTCAAGGATGATGTAATGGAAGAAGCACGATAACCATAAGTGCCATAAATGGTGACATTTTTTTATGAAGTATGGAAATATGTGTTGTACCACCATTCTGCTAAGGAAAATTACTTAACCCATTATGTTTGTTTATCAAATGCAAAGAATTGAATATACCCTCCTAGTAATTTATTCACAATCTCAGTTTTTTCATCAGATTGATGACAGTAAGAGGAGTTGTGAACTAACTGACTGGCTAAACAAGAAAAAAATTTCTTCCAAAATTACTAGTGAAAATTGGATCTCTATCACATACAATAATCTTCAGGATTCCATGTAGCTTATGAACTATTTCCATGAATGATGCAACTACAGCACTTTATTTAAAAGGATGAGAGAGAGTGAAAATGGGCATACTTTGTGAGTTGATCCACTAATACCATGATGATAGTCTTTCCTTTTGATTTAGGTAGACCTATGATAAAAATCCATTGATACCTCTTTCTGACATTGACTTGGTATGGATAATGTCTATAGAAGATTCAATGTCTCTATTGTCTCTCCTTTGTTTTGTTAGCAAACTAAACATTCCACCACAATTTTTTGGACATCAGTTTTAAGGCCTTCTAAAAAAAATGTTTCTTGATCATGTGGTATTTTTTCAAGAACCTTGAATGTCCTCCAATAGGAGAAGCGTGTGATTCCAAAATGACCCTCTGTTCGAGTTGAGAATTCTTACACAAATATAGGCATAGCTAATACCATAATGAATCATTATTCAACATAGATTTATCTAGTGAATGAGGGTCCTCTTGTACTTATTGAATTATTGTGCATGCTTTATGATCTTGTTTCCATTATGTCAATGCTTCTTCCGCCGATTCATATTGCATAATGGAAATAACAGAGTAATTCCTCTGTGTCATGTTTTTTTTTAAAGTGCATATTCCACCACATTCTATTTTCCTTTTTGTGTGTGTGGATAACTTAAGTGTTATAATCTATCATCTTTGTAACCCTTTTTTGTTTCTATTATGGAGATAATCATTGTTCCAAGAAGTACTTGAGACTTTCATGATATGTTCTTACCTTGAAGTGTCTTACTAGTTGGTAAGGATGCTATTTCTTAATTGCATTTAGTATGACCAACAATTCCTTTTGTTAAATTGGTTTGAGTAAGTTTTTTCCTTTAAGTTTGAAACTTTCAAAGGAAACAGGTATTCCTTCTTGCTTTAAAGTAGCACCAATATCATTACCCGAAACATCACATTCCATAAATCTTGTGAAGTTAAGTATGAATAATACATGATTGATTTGTACACATAGCCACTTTATTTTTAAGAAATATTTGGTTGCTTATTGAGTCCAAGATATTGCCTCATTTCTCAATAACCTTGTTATAGGTGCTGCTATTTGACCATAGTTATTGATGAAATCGTGGTAGTATCATGTCAATCCTAAGAATACTCTAAGATTCTTCCATTTTTAGGAATTGGCCATTCCATCATGGAATTAATTTTGTTAGAATACATTTTGACACCTTCATTATGTACAATATGACTCAAATATTCCGCTTCCCGAACCCCAAAGGAAGACTTAGAAGGCTTGGCATATAATTGGTGCTCCTCCAATACTTTTAAGACCTTGTCAACATGTTGTACATGCTATTCCCAGTATTTTCTATATATTAGTATATCATTAAAAAACACTAACACATATCTTTTTAGGAAGGTTTTAAAAATATATTTCATCAATTTTTATGTGGAAAGTGCATTGGTAAGGCCAAATGGAATCACCAAAAAAACATAATGACCTTCATGTGTTTCAAATTTTGTTTTCGAAATGTCTTCTTTCCTCATTCAATTTGATGATATCGAGAACAAAGATCCAACTTGGCAAATGGATTTTATCCCCATAATTCATCTAATAATTCATTAATGACAAGAATATGAAACATATATTTAATGGTCATTTTGTTGAGATATCTATAATTTGGACACATGCGATGAACCTTTATTTTTGCAAACCATCATCACTGGTTTAGAGAAAGCACTTTAGCTAGGTTGAATAATGCATACATCTAACATTTCTTGAACCGTATTTTCAATCTCACTCTTTTTTGTATATGGGTACTTGTAGGGTTTGATGTTAGGTAGGGAACTTCCTGGGTTCCAGTGAATAACATGGCCATGATATCGAGTAGGAGAAACACCTTTAGACATATATCCAAATACCTTGGAAGGATTCTCAATAACTTGTTAGAGCTCCATTGGAATATATGGTATATATGCTTGAACATCTAGTGAGCACAACTATGTAATTATTCCATGTTATCTGTTTTTAGAAATTTTATCATGTTGTTAGAGATTATCACTTTAGAGGGTTTCTATGGAATACCTTTGAGTTTAGTTAGGCTTTCCTTTTGATGAGAATCTCATGAAAAATTTCTGAAAATAAAGATTCATTGTTCCTAATGATTGTATCCATTTGACCCCTAGTACAATATAAACACCACCCATTTGGATCATAATCATTGGACTATCCAAGAAATAATCCCCTATAATAAACTTAATATTATTTCACTTCCTTGAACAATTTATGACACCTCTATCTACAATCATTACTGGAAATTTTGATGTTAGATGTACAAAGCAATTGAGAAGTTTGGCTAGTTTGAAAATAATCAAGTTATGGGTACTTACATAATCAATCAACACTATTATATTTTTTTAGGTATATCTTTCTATTTTGAGAGTTTGAAGAGTGCTAATGCTAGCCAATGCATCAATATATAGTTGGAGTAGTATCTACCTCTTCCTCTTCACAATCAATGTAGGATAATTTATTCTCATTGAACTTATGGCACATACTGTACTTGCTATCATAGTTGAAATATAGTCCCTTTTCTCTTGTTTTCTCCACTTGATAAGGCATCAACCTTGAAGGTTGACTGAGGAAACATTTCCTTCTCTATAGGTGTTAGTAGAAACCCTTCTAGTGGCCATATTTTTACTTGTAAATTTCTTTACCAAACTAATTATTTAGGTTCACAGAGTTGTACCTCATTTTTGATTCTCTCCTTTAAAGTGCTTATAAATAGCTCCAACAAATTATCTTCCGAAATGTTCTTCAGTGTAAGTCTCAACTTCTAAAATAGCTTAATGTGCTATGTAACTTGACCTTTTGGTTGAGATTTATCCATTGGATAAATAAGGTGTTTCTCTTAATATCCCCATAATATTATATCAATTCATTTAGAAATAGAGACCAAGAGACAATATAGTCCTTTTTACATTTACAAATCCATTGTACCATATAGATAGACCAAGTTTTAAATACAAGGATGCAATAGTTAAATTTTGTAAAGTTGGCACTTAATATAGATCAAAGAATTACTCCATCTGGAATATCATGTTATTGGATCATTGCCATCAAAATTTCTCATATCAATTTTGGGACTGAAGTAGTTCCTTGGTCTTTGGTTGAACCCATGATGAAGTGATGAATGATCAAATGTCAAGGATTTAAACCTCTTGTTCTCCAAGTGCTTTCAAATTTTCTCAATCTATGACTGATACAAGTCCCTCTTCTTCTCCTTTCCTCTTATTGTGGGGATGAAAGATATATCTCATCTCATTTAGAATTACCCCATTCATAACTTTGATATCATTTTTACTAGCCATCTCCTTGGCCATCTTTCCAAGATCCTCTTTACTAGCCATATTTTTCAACTCACTTTTTATATCCTTTTTGGCATTTATAATTGAAAATTTGTAACTGACCTACCATTAAATTCCTTATCCTTGCTTCAAATCAATTATTTGTGGTTACCCATTTCTTCATTTTCTTCACGAATCATGGTTTAACTTTCCGGGGGTTTCATCGGTACATATTGGAAAAAAAACCGACAAATCAAACTAATTTGGTCGTATTGTCGAAAAATCCAAGATAAATGTTAAAAGTTTCAATTATTTTTTTCGATCCTGCTCAAATTTGTTAGTATTACGATTATGACTCTTTTTTCATCCCAATTGCAACAACATGTAACATATTGTCCCAATTGTGATGATATGTGACATTGATTTACAATTGGGACATTATGGGACAATGTGTCTCAATTGCGATGAACATAAATAATAGCCATTTCTATTTCCAAATAATTAGCCATTTTTAAAAAAAGTTAACATTGACTTGGTCAACAGTCATTGGAAGTTTGACGACATACAAATTATAAATATGTTGCATTTTAAATATGTTGTGACAATTTTACTGTAACAAGAACGATTCAGAAAGGGTGTAAGGCCTTCTTTTCAAACAAAAAAAAATATTTTTATAATCATCATTGTATTTTTGTGGCAAGGATGAGAAAACATTAGAGGTGGGGAAAGAAATGAAGATGGCAGAAAGGGTGACAGTAGATTTTTTTCCCTTGCAATAGTTGCTTTATGAATCATCTCAAGATAATTTTAATATTAACAACTAGAAAACGTTATAGAAAATATGGGCACTGTTAGTGCTATAAATTGTTCTCAGACTACTAGAAGAACAAGCCAACACAATCTCAAAAGTAAAATTAAATAAAATAGGTTTTAGGGTTTTGGTTTTAAAAACTTCATCAGCAAGGAGGAAATAAACATCCACAAGCTAATACAGAACTGAATCATTCAAGTTGGATCAACTAGGGATCAAACACATCCCAATAAGCCATAAACATTACATATGAAATACTAATTCCACCCACAGGCTACAAGCATTTACATGAATAAATCTTAAAACAGGAAATGAAATTGTAGACTGAGCAATCAACCAGATTAGAAATGAAAAAACATGATAGGTAAAAGGGTTTATTAGTTTATATATAATCAATAACAGTCATCCACTTACATAAGAGTTATAAATGATAGCTTGAGAAATCAAAGCTCCAAAAGCCTCTCCTTGAGTGAAAAATCCAACCGCAAAACTGTATGTTTGTCTTCCTTTTATCATTACAAAGGTAAATTAGTTCCATAACTACCTTCTAGGTTGGAATTTGAAACAGTTACATCAATTAGTTACATGATAACTCAAAATATTTAAAGACAATTAACCCAGAAATAACAAATCGGATTTGGGGAAATTTGGTGAATTTTTGAAAATTTAGGTCTCAAAGACGCCTTCATATCTCTCGATCCAGGACACTTGTGAAAAACTTGAGAGAGTTTTGTTTAAATGATTCCGTTATGAACAAAAACCTCTCTGGTTTTTAAAAAAATCCCCTTCAATTGATCGGAATATGTGTTGGAAATTTGTGACTAAAGCATGGAATTATTAAATAATTCAAACCCTGAAAATAGGCCACAAAGATGAATTCGAATCTATGAAACGATAATAGATGTTGCAAAAATGAGAGTGGTTTTTATGAATGAGTCTGTTTTGGAAAAAAACCTCTTTTTGTTTTCCAGAATTCGTTTCCATCACCTCGTAATATGCTCCCAACGATAATGGAAAAAACAGGAAAAACATAGGTGCTACATGAATCTCCTCATGAAAATATTTGACAAAGGACTAAAAAATGAGGGTTAGATTATAAAGAAAAAATTGGAAAAAATTTTATTATAAGTTTTTGAAATCTTAAAGATATACATATTAACTAATAAGCCCAAAAGACAAACCTTAAAACTAAAATAATGAAATAATTCAACCATTAAAAGCATTAAATCCAACAAAAATGACTGATTGTCAAAAATTCTTAAAATCAACATAAAATGTAAAATCATTTTAAACCAACGGTTGAAAAATAGGACAAAAAGAACAGGTAAACTAAGAACAAGATCTAGTTATAACATCTGGCTCTTGTTGCGGGATGAAATCCTCCTTGTGAGGCTTCAAGAACCTCTAGACCTTGTGCCTTGTCCATTGGGTGATGGAGTCATTTACCAAATCTCTGCAACTTTCTCAAACTCTGAACACATACCTCTGAAATGAAAAAATACTACTACAAACCAACATACTAAAAAGAATCTACATGCTCGTATAGCGAGCTTATTCTTTTATTTACTCTTACTTCTAATCGGAGGAAACAACCCAATAAAGTGTAATCATACTTCCAGTGAAGCCAAGAAACCATTTGATTGAGAATCATAATTCCATGCATGTTACTGTTTGAGAAAACCCACAAAAGATGTGATAAATGCACGATAAATGCAATAACGAGTTTGTAGGCAGCTGATACTTATGGCTGGAAATAGGAAGTATGCCAAAAGCTGGAGCATTAGAAACCTTTGAAAAATAAAACTCCATCCAAGAAGCCAAGGGATCATGAAATTTCCGATTTAAAATTTCAATGTCTTCATTATATTCATCATAAAATGAAGCATTCTCTTCCTCTCTATTGCTGCTCTATTTAAACTTTGGCTCAAAAATGGAAACCAAGGGCTTTTCAAACTACTTATCAACCTTTAAATAAAACCCTTGATCAAAACTTGAACAAATAAAATTCTGAAAGTGACAAAAAGTCAAGAATGACAGCTTATTTCTTATATCAATAGTAAGAGGTTGAAGAGCAACAACTTCTCCTTAATAACATGATAATCTCATAGCAGGAATTAGGAAATTTCTACTATAATCCACTGAAAGTATATTATCATCGAAAAAGTCAGCAAACTGATATGAAGAATCAACACAAGTGTCATTTATATCCTTGTTCATATGAAAATCTGAAAATGATGAAGAAAATTGTCTTAAATCTAAATGATACCTACATTCTTCTTCCTGTTCACAACCTTGTATATCTTCAACATGAGCCTGATCTCGAAGCATTTTGCAAGCTCAGATGTTCTCCTCCACTCCTTTTGTATCCTCAAACAATTGTCTTAAAGATGATGATTTCCTTTCTAACAGGAAAAAGACAAGATCTGAATGTTGAGCTATAACATAATATACCATAGCAAGTTTTTCCGAAGTTCTGATCTCCGTAGGCATACTGATATTAAAACTTTGAAACCTCCAATTAAATTTAGTAATTGGCTCATCATTCTCCCATTTCAAACTATAAAATTTGGAAAGAAATTGATCATAAGATTTTTTCTTACCCCAATACTTCAAAAATACATCATGTAACTCTTTCCACGATCCAATTGAATCGAATTTTAAATTTCGGAACCAAAACCCAGCATCTCCAGCAAAGGATTTCGAAAATAACCTCATGACAACATCCTTATGCATGATTTCAAAATTATCAATGAAATTATGAAAAGATCCTAAATGCTTCTCTGCTGTAATATGGTCTTTTCCAGTAAAATGGGGAAGATATCCAACAAAGTAGGAAGGGTAAGGATGTAAGAGAGATGGCGGCCTAAGAGGTTTAAACATCTTCTGTCTTAGTCTAGACTAAAAATCTATGAGTTGAAAATGAGGTTCAACAAGCTGTTCGCAAGTTTCAGCAGTGATGGTAGAAGGTAATAGATCAACTTTATTCTCTACAAGATGACCAGAATAATCAGGTTCAAGAGATATGGGTATATGTATATCATGTTGCACATGTATTTCAAATGAAGGAATAGGATAAACATCAATAAAACAAGAAGAATGCAGACTTTCTTCTTCCAAAGAGGGATATGTACCTGAAGGTTTATGATCATCGAAATAGACAAAACAAAAAATAACTCTTTTGACATGCAATGGGAAAGAAGGGAAAGAACTGATGAATAAGAACAAAACCTCATGGAGGAAAGTAACAAGCTGATACCCAGTCTTTCCATTTGGATTCTTCATTTTCTTTTCAACAAAATTCTCCTTGCAGTGGAATCTTTAATCGTGGAGTCGCCGATGAAAAATTGTAGTCTAAAATATTTTCTCACTTTGTTCACCTCTCAAAATCAGATGAATAATGATATCCCAGGGAATAGACTTTAGCTTCGTCCTTGGTAATGACGCAAAATATGTTAGTGCCAAGAATTTTTCTCAGACTACTAGAATAACAAGACAACACAATCTCAAAAGTAAAATTAAATAAAATAGGTTTTAGGGTTTTGGTTTATGGTTTTGGTTTTAAAAACTTCATCAACAAGAAGGAAATAAAAATACAAAAGCTAATACAGAATTGGATCATGCAAGTTGGATAAAATGGGGATCAAACACATCCCAATAAGCCATAAACATTACACATGAAATACTAATTCCATCCACAGGCTACAAGCATTTACATGAATAAACCTTTAAACAGGAAATGAAATTGTAGACTGAGCAATCAACCAGATTAGAAATGAAAAATCATGAAAGGTAAAAGGGCTTATCATTTTATGTATAATCAATAACAATCATCCACTTACATAAGAGTTATAAATGCTAGCTTGAGAAATCAAAGCTCCAAAAGCCTCTCCTTGAGTGAAAAATCCAACCACAAAAATGTATGTTTGTCTTCCTTTGATCATTAAAAGGGTAAAGTAGCTCCATAAATACCTTCTAGGTCGAAATTTGAAACAGTTACATCAATTAGTTACATGATAACTCAAAATCTTTAAAGACAATTAACCCAAAAATAACAAATTGGATTTGGGGAAATTTGGCGAATTTATGAAAATTTGGGTCTCAAAGACGCTTTTATATCTCTCGATCCGGGACACTTGTGAAAAAACCGAGAGAGTTTGTTTTAAATTATTCCGTTATGAACAAAAACCTCTCTTTGTTTTTAAAAATTCCCCTTCAATTGATCGGAATACATGCTAGAAATGTGTGACTAAAACAAGAAATTATTAAAAAATTCAAACCCTGAAAATAGGTCACAAAGATGAATTCGAATATATCAAACGATAACATCTGTTGCAAAAATGTGAGTGGCTTTTGTGAATGAGTCTATTGTGGAAAAAAACCTCTTTTGGTTTTCCAGAATTTGTTTCCATCACCTCGTAATATTCTCCCAATGATAATGACAAAAACAGGAAAAACAGAGCTGCTACAGGAATCTCCTCATGAAAATATTTGACAAAAGACTAAAAAATGAGGGTTGGATTATAAAGAAAAACTTGGAATAAAATTTTATTTAAGTTTTTGAAATCTTAAAGATATACATATTAACTAATAAGCCCAAAAGACAAACCTTAAAACTAAACTAATGAAATAGTTCAACCATTAAAAGCATTAAATCCAACAAAAATTATTGATTGTAAAAAATGCTTAAAATCAACATAAAATGTAAAATCATTTTAAACCAAAGGTTGAAAATTAGGACAAAAAGAACAGGTAAACTAAGAACAAGATCTAGTTATAATAGGCACATGGATGCAGGATTGAATGAATATCGTCCCATAGTAATTAGCTCTCTCTATATTCTTTATCTATCTTAATATTGATTATATTTATACAATTTTATATTGCTTTAATATTTGTTATACATGCACTAATTTTGTATGATTTTTTTGTAATTATAAAGTTAGATTCCCCCCCTAACTTTTTGCAAAATGCCCCAAGTAGTAGTAAAGATGATGTTGTATAAGCTGAGGAACATGCAGAGAATAGTGAAGATCAAGTTAATGATCCCATGGAAGTAGATGACAATAATAACATAGTTCAAGATGATGGGACAAATCAAATGATCCTAGATTAATTCGCTCAGTCAGATGAGGATGGGGACAATGATGGTATTTATGATGAACCTCTGATGAAAAAGGAAAATAAATGACTTTATATGGTCAAGAGAAAATATTCTCTTTTCTACATTGAAACTTATGGACTTAAAGGTTATTAATAATTTTTTGAACACTTGTATGACACAGATTTTAAGGTATGTAATACGTTTCATCAGATATACATAAAGGTTGACGTTTCCCCCCTTTTGTAGTGTTAATTAACGTGTAAAATAAGAATGCAATATTTATGATTAATATTATTTACATTAACTAGTTAATTTTTATGTTGTAAATTGTTAGGTAAATTTCTATTACCATCATCAAATATTTTACCTCTCACATATCGAGATTTACTAGCCATTATGAAAGACATTGGAATGGAGTATCAAAGCCTATAGATGCACTTCCTAATGATAATATTATATATTATGGACAACATGCATTAAAAAATGAATGCCAAAAATGTCATATTAGTAGATATTGAATCGATCAAGTAACAAAAATGGTGCCTCGAAAGGTTCTTCTTCATATTCCCATAATTCAATGTTTGTAGCGATTGTTTAGGTGGAAAAGCATAGCATAATTTATGGATTACCATGCACAAAACAAAAGTGGAGATGGTGTTCTTTGAATGCTTGTAGATGGTTACACATTTAGGTAAATTGAGGAAAAATGACCAGATTTTAAAGATGAACCTTGTAATATTGGGATTTCATTGGCAGCTGAAGGTGTTAATCCATTCAGAGAGCTTATGTATATTTACTCAATGTGGCCCATTTTTGTTATCAACAATGACATTCCTCTTTGGATGTCATTAAATAGGGAGCACATAATGTTGACAATGATGGTTCCAGGTATTTGTTTACATTAAATTTGTGAATGTAACATTTTTATTTGTCTCATTTTTTGCATAGTATTGTTTATTTATTTATTTACTTGTATATACATATCATGGTAGTAATTATGTGTAATTTCAAACAATTAGGTAAATACCAAGTTAAAGATATGAATTTATATATTAAGCCTCTTATCGATGAACTAATACAGTTATGGAATTGTTTCAATTTCGTGGAATGCTTGTATGGACAATTCATGATGCCCCATCACTAACACATTTTTGTTGTATGTAATTTTCCATTGCACTTTAATACTACATAATTATTTAAAGATATCATGCATGCTTTTTAAATAGTCCCATCGTATAATTGACATTTATCCATATGTTGTAGGTCTTCAAACAAAGGGTAAATTTGATGTCCAGTTTGTGGTCCTATGATGAAGTATAATTATTCAAAAAAATTAGGAAAGACGTTGTTTGATGAGTTTAGGAACTTCCTCTCAAAGACCCATAGGTTTCGTACTATTGAAAAAACATCTTTTCAATGGGAAAGAAGATACTGGATTAAAACCATGAAGAATGACACCTCACCTATGGAGGTTGGAATATAACATCAATTGTCAAGGTACGCAATTTGTTTAAGTTTTGTATATGTAAGTTTTTTAATTTGAAATTCTATTTTAATTATTATATTTATTTTACCGTATTTGATCATTATTGTTGTGATTTATTTTATGCTTCATCAAGGGCGTCATTGTGAATGTAGTAATAATGGTCTTCCACGAGGAATGCAATGTTATCCCACTCAATTCACGAGGTTTCCCTGCTATGAGAAGCTAAAAATAGCTCATTTATTTTATACAATGAATATTGGGAATAATGTGACAGAAACATTATGGCGAATCATAGATGACAGGAGGGATTAAGAAAAATTTGTAAAAATGTGTACTGACATTCAAGAAGCCAATCATGCAATGCGAAGTGTGATCCGATCAAATAGTGATGGAGACCAAAATAAACTTCCTTGGTTATTAACAGAGCAACAAAGAAATGATGTAAAAGAGGTCATTCAAATAATTAAATTTCCCACAAATTTTTTCTTCAAACATAAATAATATCTTAATGAAGAAAGGTGAATTTGGTGAGATAAAAACACATGACCGACATACATTTATTAAGGCAATAATTTTGGTAATCATATGTATATATTGGTCTTATATGTATTTTAAGATTTTTATTTTTTAAGTCTACTTTTGAAACAAATAACAATTCTTTTTTATTGTTACAGTATGTTCTACCTCTATCTCTCCCAAACGACTTAGACAACAACGTCAAACAAGTTATATATGATCTTGGAAAATACATGAGGTAAGTAGCCGTGACTAATTTATATTCAAAATGTTTTTTCAATTTGTTTTTGTACTTAATGACATGTGTTTTACTTGTAATGCAATATATACTATGTTTTCTTGAAACATGTTATTTTCTTGTCTTATGATCTGTAGATGGTTGTCATTGAAAGAAAAGAAATACATCAAGATGATATAAAGTTTTGGAAGAGATAAATTCATCGGCTAATGTGTGAAATGCAAAAGTATCTACCTCCAACATTTTTCAATGCACAAGAACACTATCTCATACACCAAGTTGAGGAGATTGAAATGTGTGGACCTGTACACACAAGATCAATTTTAATGGTGGAGAGGCACTTGAAGTATTTGGAGGATTTGGTTAGACAAAGAGCACATCTTGAGGGTTCTATGGTATATCGATCCATGGTGTATATTAGTTAGTATCCTCCTAATTTAGGAGTATGATCTATGCATGTAGTCGATCCCATTTGGGATGTGAACTCCATAAAAAAAATTGAAGGGGAACACCTGTTGGGGAAAGGTAGAATGAAGAAAGTGAGAGGTAATTAAATTGTGGAGATTTGTAATACATATTCATTTTTTGTGTATATGATCATACTAATTTAATACTTATTATTTCATCATTTATTAATATTTTCCATGGTTATAACTAATATTTAATATTGGTGAATTATGATTTTTTGATTCAAATCATCGATATTGAGAGGCACTACATTTATACATTGCAAACAATCTCGGATAAATGACGGTATGGATTGAAAGATGTAAAGAACGTCATGGTGGTAGGCTGTCATGGAAACAACTGTCTGAATTGGTTAGAGAAGATCGTCGTAATGGATATGCCGATGTTACACAGAGGGAAATAGATTTAAAATATGGTTTGAAAGATGGAAAGACGATCAAATTCACCATTTTATTCAGTTTTTTTTTATTATATTAATGTTTCTATAGGGGTGTTTTTTTCCAGATAATTTCCAAGTTATACAAATATGTTTATTAATTTTCAAAGCATCTTTTACATGTATGGCATATTGCAGTTGAAACACCAGAAATCCATGTGGTGAAATGGCCATAATTTTTGCATCAAACAATTGGATGAAACTAGGAGAAATTATGACAGTGGGATAACTGTAATATTCCAGGTCACTAATGTTCCCTATGAGGGAGATAGTCATCCCCGATAAACTATAAATAATTAACATACATGTTGAACTAAATTTATCATTTACAAACACAAGATAATTTCCTTTACCTTAATTAATTTTTGTTTAGGTAGTTTCTTTCTCTGAATCTGATTAGTATGTTGCTTTCAATTATTTTCTATTTTATATATTTGGGGTTTGAGAATTGAGTGTGATGTGAGGTGGATGGGAGGGGCCATATGAGCTTCCACCTTCACATGGTTTTCATTTTTCAGTAGATAATAAATTATTCTCAAAACCAAGAGAAGCTCATTCATTTTTATACCATCATCGTAAATTCCATCATTGTTGTCATAGTGTTACAACGACGAAGTTTCAATGAACATGTTCGTCATTGCCACGGGGAATTCACTTAGTGAACTTATCACATAGCACGTGCGATCATGGGATATTAAAGAATACCCTTAATTTTGAGAGATATTGACCCAAACTCTTTTTGTTGAAACCCCCTCCCAATACTTAAANTTCTTATAAACCACCCTGCCCACCCCCACTTTAAACCCCTCATCCCCCCAATACCTGCAATATATTGGTTCAATTTTTTATCATTTAAAAACCCACAATATGAACTAACGTGATAGGATATTGGTCAACAAGTGAAGCCCCCGTGGTCATTACTATAGAATCTTCGTCTAAATTGTTCTAAAACATGGTACTTTTGACATAAGAGAATTCATCAAGTACTTGTTCATTGACATTATTTCCATTTCACTAGATGTATGACCACACGTCTCAATTGAAATTTAAAAGAAACAACTAAAAGACACTGTAGTGAGACTAGACATGGGAAACATTGACCTTTGAATGGGGTCAACTTCAAAATTTTATGAACTTGTTTTTGTATGCAGTGAAATTTGACATGGGAATATTGTTCTCATGCCTTGATGATGCAGGAGGATTTATGGACTCATAGACGACTCACACACCCACAAGTACTATAGTATATGGAGCAAAAAACTTGGATGAAAGAAAAAAACAAAGACAATAAATAATTGATGAAGCTTGTACAATTTATCAAGTACTTGTTTATTGAAGTTATTTACCTTGCACTAGATGCAGGAACACGTGTCTCGAATGAAATTTAAAAGAAACAACTAAAATAGATTCTAATGGGAGTACACATGGGCAACAATGACCTCTGAATGGGGACAACTTTGAAATTTTTTCAAACTGTTTTTGTATGCACTAAAATTTGACATGGGACATTTTGAATGTAGTTGTCATTGATGTTAAAGGAGTTTAATAATGACAAAGAAATAACCAAGGAAATGATGGTAGGGAAAACTTAGTGTAAGACAAAGGAATAACGAAGGAAGTGATGGCATGGAATCCATGATGATGTGGCATGTGTGATGAGGCTAAAAATGCACATGATGGTGTTCTGATGCTATCATGAATTCAGTGTTGCAATCTGACATCATTATGGAAAAGGATGGAAATTTTGTGAAATTTGAAAATTGACCAAGTATGGAAATATTAGTAAAAAATTCCATAAGGAAATTCCCTCCATAATTCATATGTTAAGGAGAATTACCACCCCATCCCGTCAGGCTATAGCTTGTTGAAGTGGCTCTCTGACCATGGTCTCATTTCAAAGAAAATAGTAAATTAGACAAAGTCGTATGGCCCATATCAAAGGAGAGAAGATATGTTGACAATAGGGAAAGGATCTGCAAAGTAAATATGCGTGAAAGATAACATTCTGGAGTGCCAAAGTAAATTTTCATGTTTGATAGCTGATCACCGGTCGAGGAGGATTACAGACGCAATCAATGGTTCACAGGAGTTGCAGAAAGATATTTGTGGGAGGATATTGCGGAAGCCCATTTTAGAAAAAATTGGAAGGCACATCCGCAATCCACAACCCGAAGGTGGGAAGAATGTTGAAACCACATAATTGCAGAAGTCCTTTTTGAAATTTGGGAAATGCATACTCACAATCCACAATCTGCAATTGCGGAAAGTTAATCGTGGAAGTTGTTTTTTTGAAATTTGGGAAACGCATACCCACAATATGCAATCCGCAATTACGTAAAGTTAATTGCGGAAGATGATTGCAGAATCATGAATGCTAAAGGAACATCGGGAATCCAATTGCGGGAGGCAATTGCGAAGGCACACCCGCAACCCGCAATTGAGGAAGGGTTGTTGTGGAAGACATTTGTGGATTTAATTTTTGAGAATTTATGAAAAGCTGACCTGCAATCCACAATTACCTATTGCGGAAAAGGAAATTTGTGGATGCCAAATGCGGAAAGAAAGTGCCAAGGAACGCCTGCAATTGCGGAAGGAAGGCATGCCCACAAATTGCAGAAAGATGGTTTGTAGAAAGATAAATGAAGAAGGACTTTTGTTCGGTGCTATGTAGTCACGAGACTCGAAATTCTGAAATTTGTGAAGTGTCACGATGAAGATATGTGACTATTCGATGAAAAGGCACATTTCCAAAATGAAGTATTCAAACAGAAGTTCGAAGTGGAACAAAGATGGATTTGTAGTCTAGATTGTTGTAGCTTCAAGAAAAATAGAAACTAAGGAAATAAAGAAGATCCGGTAATAGACTTGGAGGAACGTGAAGATTTGAAGCTGTATACAGACCAAAGAAATAAAAGGAAGAACAAAGGACATTTTCCTAGTGTTTAATATGAATATATGATGCAGTACATAAGTCAGAGAATGTAAGAAAAGAGCAGTATTATCTCTGTGGTCAGAATTGATTATTTCCAATAGAGGACAGATAGCAAAAGACACCATAAGAGGTTATTGAAGTTATGAAAATAAAATTAGGGAGGGAGGGTGGTTCTAGGGGAGGCTACATGCTCATAAGGGGGTTGTATCCTCCTTCTAGTAGTTGTTGGTAAATGGGGTTGTCGAAGCATCCTTTCAATAGTAGCTGATAAACCAGGGGGTTGTATACTCCTTCTACTAGTAGATGGTAAAAAGGGTGTTGTAGCATCCTTGTCTGTTGTAGCAAGAAGAAACCAGGGTGTTGTAGCATCCTTGTCTATTGTAGCAGGAAGAAACTAGGGTGTTGTAGCATACTTTAGTTGTATTTGAGAAACTTGGGGATTGAAGTCTCCAGCAAGTTGTAGCTTGCAAAAAAAATTGTAAATATACTTTTGTAGTTATAGAAAGTGTTTGTGGTTTTCTCAATTGGGATTCCACGATAAAAGTTGTGTTCCTTGTATCTTGTTGATCATGTGTGTTAATGAACAACTTACAAGAGGTTTTAATTGTTAAAATTTATCAATACTGATTCACCCCCCCTCTTAGTATTGTCCAATATTCCAATAATTGGTATCAGAGCATGAATCTTCACTACAGTATAGACCATTGGAAGGAAGATCCTATTTAAAACCACTATGGATCAACAAGAAGAGCTTGCCTCCAACAGATCTCTAGTACTTAATAAAGAAGGATATGCATTATTGAGAATAAGAATGAGAGTGTACTTACAATCATTAGGATATGGAGTATGGAATTCAGTAATATCTGATTACATCCCACCAAAAATAATAAGGACTACATCTCATAAAGAATCTAAGAAAAATAGCTCAAGGTAAATGGAGGCCATACTTGATGGATTACCTCAACCCATCAAAGAGAAGACATGACAATGTATCTCAGCTAAGGAACTTTGGGTCAAATTGGAGAAACTTTACTCAGTTGAGCAAAGAGCAGAAGGAATCCTTTCTATTTTCAAGAATGATAGTGATGATGAAGAACCTTGAAGTCATAAGGAAGATCAAAGGAGTAAAACCATATATAAGAAAAAATTTAATAAAAAGAAAAACTTATATTCCTTGGAAGATAGTGAAGATGAAGAGATAAGTGAAGATGAATAAAATCTATTCATGGAGACAGTAAATTTAGAAGATGATTTAGATGTGGAAGAAGAGGTGGATCTAAAGGAATAAATCATAAGTTCCTTTATAGAATTGAGAAAGAGAAGAATGAAGAACAATTCTTTGAAAGAAAATTTGTCGAAGTATCTGTTGGGCCCAGAAATGACCCCTTTTTGACCACCCTTACCTACCTCTTTTTGTCTCATCCTACTCTATTATGTATACTAAACAGATGTTTTTCTTTCACTTGATCCCTCAAGTCATACATGTATGGTTAATCATTGTCTTAATTTATTAATGCTTAGGATTGTTGTAATCAGGGCTTTACATCTTAAATTATGCTAACATATGGTGGTTTTATAAAGATAATTCGAGATGTAAAGGATACAGGTGTAGCGGGACGAACATTCCAAGAGAGGGATGAACATTCATTGCTGAGATGATTTCCATCCATTCCATTATTTCCCAAAGAACACGGTCCAAGGGTATCTGTACAAAGGTAGCTGCAATAGGCTGCAATAGATTCAGAGGAAATAGTGCGTCGCTGCTCAAAAATAGATGCAATCCACGAAGTATCTTCTCAATTGATCACGATCATCATTTTTGGCTCGAGTAACAACTTTCCTATATCTTCTGCTCTCATCTTGCCACGACTGTAACAGGTTATCGTAATTAGGGCAGCCTAAAGATCAGAGATCTTCATGGATGCCCGATAATAGTGGGAAGATGTTATGATTGTAATTGTATAAATACTGGGAACTATTCTGAGCCAAGGGTTGAAAAATTAATCAAATTATTGTATCAGTTGTGACTGATGTTGTGTGCTCATCTGCCATTTTAATACAAGGAGTTTGATTCTTTAGATCTCGGTGTTCTAACATGTGTTACTTCCAGCATCTCTGTGTAAAGGTTGGGCCCGCCTTCCCATAGGGATTGCTGATTTAATTAGGTATTTTATTTATTCTGTTGTGTGGTTGGACTTTGTGATAATTTACTTCATTTACAGTGAGCTGCAACAGTGATCAATTTGCTGTGTGTCAGTTGAATAATCAGTAATTTCATCTTCTGTAAACAACAGTGGTGTGGTGTGCCAATCGACTGTATAGGTTAACTTTCTTTTATGCAACTGTGTGATAGCTGTGATAGCCCTGTTCATCCCTAGTTCTTTCAATCGTTGTTTTCTTTAGATATTTGTAGTTTGTTTCTTCACATTTATAATTGCAGAATTTAATTCTTGTACTTTGAATTTCTATAATAAGATGAATTCAGATAGTTGAGATGGATCTTTAGATGGTTAGGTAATTAAGGATTTAACTTTCTGCAAAAGTAATCTAGATGTTATTTCCCGAATCTTTTAATTCTAGATTAAGGATTGTAAGAAGTTACTTGTGATTGCATTCTTAAGAAGGTAAACTAGATTAAGTAGATTATGGGATGAATCTGGCTGAACAGGAAAGTAGGGTCATTCATTTACCGCATCAGCTACTTAGTGTTTAAAGCATATACAATGCACATTATCCTTGAAATAAGAGACTTCCCTGGGTTGAAAATTTATATTGAAAACTCTGTATGTTGGCTTTAATTAACTTGCATATAGGGTTCCCAACAGTACCTAGAAGAGAAGAAATCAAAAGAAGAGGAAGTCAAGACCCTCCAAGAAGATGTCCACAATTCAAGATAACAAACATGTTATATTTTTATCATTTAGACAATATGATCTTAGGATCTTATCTGAGAGAATAAAATGCACAACAATCAATCACAAGAGACAACAGACACAAATATTTTCCTTGGGGAAACCATAAAGGAGAAAACCCCGCAACTTCCTCAGAGATAGAATGAGCACCAATGACAGTAGTAAAACACAAAGACAGAAAGATGATCTCCAACAACTGTTCTCTCTCTCACTTGAGTGAGCTTCTTCTCTCTCACTTATGTGCTATATCTGGGTGAGTGTGTGTATCAAATAGAAAGGCTCACTCTCTATTTATACTAGTTTCTGACTTGACAATAACTTACCAGGACCGACTTCTCTAGGAGAGTCTAATAACCCTAGTTCCCCACAACTGTGGGGACTTTACATATATGAATTTACATGACTTTATTACAATAATGAATCTCCCTATAGGAACATTAGGGACCAATGAAATAAAATATATGAAATATACAAGTGAATACATTCCGAAGTTACAAATACATCAACACTCCTTCTCAACTAGGAAGGTATTCTCTTGACACAATTCATCAGCACAAGTCTTCTTCTCTGGATCATCATCAAAGCTGGACCATCATCAAATATGGATCATCATCATCACTGCTCCGCTACCTCGATCAAATGGTGATATATCTCAATTCTACTCATCACAAGAATTTCTATAGAGCCAGTCCTTTTTCATGCTGGTTGTAGGCCTAGCCTCTATGTAGGTCTTCATCTTCTTCAACACTTATATTTGACCATGGGAGGCCCAGCCTGTCACCATGTCAGAAAGGCCCAACACTTATATATGACCCAGTCAGAAAGGGCCAGCACTTAAATCCTCCGGCATAGTAGGATACACCATCTACTATCCGAGGAAAGGCCCAACAATTACATCCTCTGGCATGGTAGGAAACACCATCTACCATCTGAGGAAAGGCCTAGCACTTATGTCTGGACCAGTCAGAAAGGCCTAGCACTTATATCTGAACCAATTAGAAAGGACCAACACTTACATCATACGGCATGGTAGGACACACCATCTACCATCCAAGGAAAGGCCCAGCACTTACAACCTCCGGCATGGTAGGACACACCATCTACCATCTGAGGAAAGTCCCAGCGCTTACATCCTCTGACATGGTAGGACACACCATATACCATCTGAGGAAAGGCCCAACACTTACATCTGACCCAGTAAGAAAGGCCCAACACTTATATCTGACCATGGGAGGCCCAACCTGCCACCATGTCAGAAAGGCCCAGTAGTTACATCCTTCGGTATGGTAGGACACACCATCTACCATTCGAGGAAAGGCCCAACACTTACATCTGACCCAGTCAGAAAGGACCAGTACTTACATCCTTCGGCATGGTAGGAAACACCATCTAACATCCGAGGAACGGCCCAACACTTACATCTGACCATGGGAGGAACCAATCATACCACCATGTTAGAAGGGCTCTGCACTTACATCTGACCATGGGAGGCCCCACCTACCACCATGTTAGAAAGGATCACAGACTCATCACTTCCCCTTGGAAGGAACCTCTATCCGGAGAACACCAAGATTCTCCCAGAAGTACTCAAACTTCACTCTAGATAATGGATTGGTCAACACATCAGCTATCTATTTGTCTGTCGCAACATACTAGAGCTTCACTGCTCCCCTCTGCCCCATATCCATGATATAGTGGTATTTTATCTCTATATACTTCGACTTGTCATGGAACACTAGGTTCTCCGACAACTTCACACAACTCTGGTTGTCGCAATAGATACAAGTAGCATCCAATTGGAGATCAAACAAATTAGATAGTATCTTCCTCAGCCAAATTGCCTCACAAATATCTGAACAAGCTGTGACATACTTTGCTTCAGCTGTACTTAGTGCCACACAGGACTGCTTCCTGCTAAACCAAGAGATCACACCTGATCGCATATTGAAGCAACACCCTAAAGTGCTCTTCCTATCAATGGAACTTCCTGCCCAATCTGAATCAACATAACCTTCTAGGTTAATATTTTGATTTTCCTCATACTTGAGCCCATAATCAACTGTACCCTTCAGGTACCTCAGAATATGCTTTGTAGAAATCAAGTGAACATGTCTCAGATCTGTTAGGAACTGGCTCAATGTGTTCACAACAAAGAAAATATCTGGTCTCGTATTCGTCAGGTACATCAAGGACCCAATCATCTGATGATACAGCGTAGAATCAACCGAATATGATGAAGAATCACTCAATAACTTCAGGTTTGATGCCATAGGCATGGTCATGGCCTTGCAGTCCATCATCTCGAACCTCTTCGGGATCTCTATTGCATACTTCCCTTGTCCCAAGGAGATTCCATCTGTATTCTGCCACACCTCCATGTCTAGAAAGTAGTGCATCATACCCAAGTCCTTCATCTTGAACTCGGAAACAATCTTCCTCTCTGTGTTAGCAATAATCCCATCCTAGCCTGTTACAAACACATCATCTACATACAGTAGGAGTATCATTGGGTTCCCCTCTTCAACCTTGTATTAAAGGTTGGAATCTTCTTTACTCTTGGTAAATTCCAAATTAGTTAGGAAGCTGTCAATCCTGTCGTACCATGTTCTAGGTGCCTGTCTCAAAACCGAGTGGCTGCTCCACATATACTTCCTCTTCCACTACACCATTCAAGAAAGCAGTCTTGACATCCATCTGGTGTATTTTCCATTTCATTATTGCAGCCAGAGCAAGTACTGATCTGATGGAAGTGTATCTGGCTACAGGTGCAAAAGTTTCTTCATAATATATTCCTTCTTTTTGGGAGAATCCATGAGCCACAAATCTTGCTTTATATTTCTCTATGCTACCATCTGCAACATGCTTCATCTTGTAGATCCACTTGGAAGTCACAATAGACTTCCCCTCTGGTCTTGGGACAACATCCCAGACATCTTCATGATATACTGATACTCCTTGATCAGAGCATCCTTCCATTATTTCTTCTCTTTCGCTTCTTCATAGTTGGAAGGTTCTTTATCAATGATGTCACATAATAGGGCTACATAACCGGAGTAGGACCTAGTTCTTTTCCTCTCTCTGTGCATTTCTTCTAGAGCCCCATATATTTTTGCACCTTATATAGCCTCTCGTACCCATGCAGGTTTCCTCTTGTGAGGATTATTTTCCTGTGGTGTATCTACAGGTTCCTGGGGTTATTATATCTCTTGATCTTCTTCTTGAGTTGAATCGTTCATAGTTGTACCTTGAATTCTGGGTGCTTCTAGTTCTTCAAGGTCTTCAATAGGTTTCTTTCTGTATTTTTTGTAATCTGAGTCTTCGTCAAATGTTACGTCTCTGCTGATGTTGATCTTATTGAATCCTGGGAAGTATATTCTGTAAGCCTTCGAGATTTCACTATATCCAACAAATATACCCTTCTTTCCTGAAGGATCTAACTTTGTCCTCTTTTCTTTTGGAATGTGTATGTACACTAGACAGCCAAATATTTTGAGATGGCAGACTTCTGGTTTATTGCCGAAAAATACTTCTTCAGGTGTCTTGTTCTCGAGTACTCTGTGTGGAGTACGGTTCTCTACATACACAACTCTCTTGGAATCTTATACCAATAAATGCATGGGAAGATCTTGATCATGAAGCATTTCCCTTGCATCTTCCATAATAATTCTATTCTTCCTTTCTGCAACCCCATTCTATTGTGGATTATATGGAGTGGTCAACTCCCTCTTAATCCCTGAATCTTTGCATAATTCTTTGAATTCATTTGATGTGAATTATTCGCCATTGTTTGATAGAAAGGTCTTGATTTCCTTTTCTGTGTGGTTCTCGATCAAGGCTTTGAACTCTTTGAACTTGCTAAATACTTCATCTTTGTTTTTCAAGAAGTATATCCATGTCTTCCTAGAAAAATCATCAATGAAAGAAACATAGTATACATACCCACTCAATGAACTGGATGACATCGGACCGAATACATCAGATTGGATGATTTCCAAGATTCCTTTTGCCTTGCTCTCACTACTTGGAAATGTCTTCTTTGTGTTCTTTCGTTTCGCACATCCTTTGTAGACATTGTCATATTTTTCCTATATTTCTGGAAGACCTTCAACAAATTTTCTTGCAAGTGGTAGTGCTCTATAGTGAACATGTGCAAGCCTTCCGTGCCAAAGTTCATTTGGCTCTACTGATTCATGGACCAATGCTTATTCTGGTTGGCCCTTTAGTTTGTATAAGCCTCCTTCTTTTTCTCCAATGACTACTACATCATCTATAGTCTTTCCCTTTGGCCACATGAGGACTTGGCCATCTACAAATGCAAACCTCATGCCTTTTGCATCTAATGCAGATATGGAGAGGAGGTTCTTCTTTAGTCTTGGTACAAACAAGACATCCTTCATCTTCATAAAATTTGCAGAGTCTAGCTTATAGGAGGATTCACCACTACCTTTTATGGGATACTGGTAGTCATCCCCAAGTTTTATTTTGTGGGGTGATTCATGTTTGAATAGTTTCACAAAATATTCCTTGAATCCTATCATGTGTTTGGAAGCCCCAATGTCTATTAGCCAATCATTACTTCCATGTGTGACAGTTCCTGTGAGAGCATAAATCAGAACATACTCTTCATCACTTGAACAATCTTCACTTTCTTGTTTGACTCTTTTCCTAGGAGGATCATCATCCTATGCAGTGTGAGCATGATATTTTCTTTTTTCCTTCTTCTTGTGAGAGTTCCTCTTATTTCTAGGACAATCTCTGGCATAGTGTCCTTTCTCATCGCAAGTGAAACATCTAAGTTGAGATCTTCTAGGGTTATCTTTTTGGTGAGAATGCTTACCTTTAGGATGATAATAGTCCCTTCTATTTTTCTTGGAGTGTACTATGAGAGCTTGATCTTCACTTCCCATGTTTTCTTCTCGGGCTATTATTCGAGCTTCTTCTTGTGAGCATTCCTCCCATAGTCTACTGAAGGTGACTAGATTTCTTATAGCACAAATACCTTGAATGAAAGAGTCCCATGACCTAGGGAGACCATTCAAGGCAGTCTTCACAATTTCTGCATTCTATACTTCTTCATCTACTACTTCAAGTTGTTCTTTGATCTGGGAGACCCTTGTAAAGTAAGACTGTATGGTCTCTTCATTTTGGATCTTCACATTCTTCATTTGATTTCTCAAGGTCATCTTCCAATTTATGTTCTTCCCTTCAAACAGCTTGGCCAAGACATCAAACATCTCTTTAGGTGTCTTTAGGGAGGACACCTGTGGTATGAGGTGATCCTTAATTGAAATAACAATAAGCCTCTTAGCATTGATCAAGTTCTTCTTGTGTAAGGACTTAGCCTCATCTCCCTCTAGAACTGGAACCTCTCCATTGAGGTAGGATTCCAATTCATTTTCTTCAAGAACTAGTGAGATCCTATACTTCCATGCTCAGAATTTATCAGCCCCCTCAAACTTTTCATCAAGATTGGTGTGATGAGACATATTAACTGAGAACCTCAAATGGAAATAAAAAAGATTTAGATCTTATCAATTTGAGAAGCTGAAAACTGGATCTGGAGTTGATCTTCTATAGTGCTGGTTTTCTAGTTTCGGGGCAAATTAGGGTTTGACTTTCCCAGAGTTATACCCAACCAAAAACCTTGATTTTTGTCTCTAAACTTCGATTTTGAGGAGGATATCAATCCTATGCTGGGCTCACTCAAAAATTCCACTTCTGTGAAAAGCCCTAATTTCCCGATGTAGTGGCAGCTCAAAAACTGAAAGTGCTTAGAATTAGGTCCTGCTTTGATAGAAATATGCACCCTTCAATGAAGAGTCAACCTAGCCTCCTTTTGGTGATGGATTGTGGAGAGAGACCCAAAAAGTAAGAAGCCCTAGATTCTGCAACTGCACAGTGTCTTCTTCTTAGGTTAGCTCTAATACCATGTTATATTATTATCATTTAGACAATATGATCTCATTATCTTATCTGATAGAATAACATGCACAAAAGTCAATCACAAGAGACAATAGACACAAATATTTTCCTTGGGGAAACCATAAAGGAGAAAACCCTGCAACTTCCTCAGAGATAGAATGAGCACCAATGGCAGCAGTAAAACCCAAATACATAAATATGATCTCCAACAGCTATTCTCTCTCTCACTTGAACGAGCTTCTTCTCTCTCACCTATGCGCTATAGCTGGGTGAGTGTGTGTATCAAATAGAGAGGCTCACTCTCTATTTATACTAGTTTTTGACTTGACAATAACTTACTAGGGCCAACTTCTCTAGGAGAGTTTAATAACCCTAGTGCCCTACAACTATGGGGACTTTACTCCCGACTTACAAAGGAGGGTTAATATCTATGACTTTACATGACTTGATTACATTAATGAATCTCTCGATAGGAACATCGAGGACCAATGAAATACAATATATGAAATATACAAGTGAATACATTCCGAAGTTACAAATAAATCAACAAAACAATGGCTAGCATGAAAGAGACCGAGAGCTTAACAAAAAGTTTTTAACTTCAAGGAAGAATTAAAGAGGCTAAAAAACCAGCATACTCTAAAATACTTGAAGAAGAAGTTATTTTGCTTAGAAAGAATATTAATAAATAATATATTAAATCAAAATTTGAGAAAAACTCAAGGAATTTAGATGAAATCCTAAGTAGCCAAATACCATCAAGTGATAAAATTTGATTAGGTCATGACAACGAAAAGAAGCCAGAATGTTTTTCTTTTGCATTCCAAGATAGAAATAAAAGAAACTATGTTGTTGTACTCAAAAGATTGATTAAGAAGGATGGTCAGAAATATTCTCCCTCCACTCATGAGAAACATAGAATTGATATGATACCTAAAAGACCAATGACAAGCACACACCGACAGATCTTTTTCGGTCATTTCTACTCTTGTAATAATTTTGGACATATGGATAGAGAATGTAAGCTAAGAAGGAATGCTTCAGTAAAAGTTAAAATACAAAGGAAGGGATGGAAGAAGATGGAAGTTGTGAAGTAGAAAGATCAAAGATTCCTCAAATATAAAGGAAATTTATTTGGATATTGTCATTGCTGTCACAAGTTTGGTCACAATGTTGTTGATTGTAGAATCAAGGGAAAAGATCAAAGTACAACATCTAAAATACAAAGAATATCAGTAAGCATGGTATCTCATGGAAAGATTTGGAGAAGAAAGTTAGATGACAAATATTCATAAGAAACAAAGACCCCAAGTCACAACGAAGTTGTGAAAGATGACCATGGAACTAAAGAAGAGTGTATTTTTCTAAAAGGTTTCTTATGACCTAGAAGATAACCCTGAAATTAGCATTAGAAGGGATCATATACATAGGGGCAGTTAATATGAGGAAATTGAAATTTGTATTTGAAAGTAATCAATATCAGATAGTAAGAATAAAAGGCTATCTTCATAAAAGACATGAAGTAGAGTAGAGGTGACAAATTGAAGAAAAACATTTTGTCTAGAAATCATCTATGTGACAAGCACGGTTAATGGTTGAACTGTAAAAAAATAAAAAAATAGAATTAGAGAAGACAAGAGATGATCGTGGTTAAATGATAAGATTGGTATATGGTTGACATAGAGAAAAGTGTAATACATGTGAATTAGCATGAAAATATTAAAATGTGTGATCCATGAGATCCATGAATACCATGAAGTATGTAATCCAATAGAAGATGAAAATTATCCTTATTACTTAGAATATGAAGTCATGACACATAAACTAAAAAAAATCCATCCTAAAAGTATTCATTTGATCACATTTGTTTGGGATGATCTTCCACATTTCACACTTGGAGGATTTGATAATCCCGTTTTCATGGTTAATGAGCACATGTAAAGATTAATACAAAAAAATATCTGAAGGGTACCATTTAGACAAATATTAAAGACTGTTTGATAGGGTAGTTATGAATAGTCATTTCTTTGAGTTGAAATCATTCTTGATCTAGTCTTTTAAAAGCAGTTTTAACTACAAAATTTGTTGATAGTGGAAGAAAACTTAAGGCTGATATGAAAGATAAAGATGCAATTTATTGAAAAAGTGCCAGGATGAGTAAAAGTACCAGTAAATATTGCGAAGGAACAATTGGCATTCAAACACAGATCAGTTTGATGAAGTTATTTCTAAATTTGTCTCTCAGAAGCATGTTTATGAACCTGTAGCAAAGCCTGTTGTTACCTCAGACCAAGGAATTATGGTGAAAGATATGAATGAAAAATATAGTACCAATCAATCTAGTTAAACCCTGGTGAATGTCTAAAGCAAAAAGGACATATGGATAATAAATTGCTTTCGTGCAATTGAAGACTCCTTAAGAAGAGCAAGTTACATGATGCATTTTTAAATAGCAGTTTATGGAAGAAAACTATTGATGAGTGTAAAATCTGTCACAAAATGTAGAAAATGTTGATAAAGGGGAGGAACATTGAAAGGGGGAGTCTACAAACTAATCGTCCATTTTATCATTGAAATACTCGCTACAAGAAAGTAAATGAGGATGTTAACTAGATCACAACAAAATGGTTAGTACCAAGTCTAGTTAACAAGAGGAAGAGAAGAAAAGAGCTAAATTTCTTAGAAGATGAGATATATTGGTGATCCAGGAGGATATTGGTGGCCGACTGCCTATTCCACTTGGACCCCCACCATTTTTTCTTTCAATTTTTCAGTTTCCTTAATTGTAGCACATTTTACTATTTTTGGCAGTTTTCGGGTCCTAAACTTCCGGAGCCGTTTTGAGGCCCTAAATGACTTTTTTTCAGCATCAAATGGTCAAGAAAATATGAGTCCATTTCGGACTAGATGATTTTTGTTTATGGATGTAGTCCTTGAATAGATATTTATAATGATGTATCATGTGCGTCAAACGGAGGTAGTATGCCAAAGTTACGACCCCGAGAAATTGATGTACCAAGTTACCCAACGGGGCCCATATTCTGGCGTTTCACCTCCTAGGGTTAGGTTTTTGGATGTGTAGGGTTTCCATTGTTTCTCAATAATATATAGGCCTTCGAGACTCATTGTAACATAGAGTTCATAGGCATGTAGCTGCCACATCTATTCTCAGAGATAAGATACCAACATATAGCTAGTTTATTTCCATTTTGTATGTACACAAGTTTCAGTTCTTTGATTAATGAAATGAAGTGTTATTTCCGCTACATATTTGTTTTTATGGTTATATGTGTATTCTATTACGTTCCTACATAAATATGGGTCAGTGGTATCAGAGCAATCTTCTCTTTCTCGATCCTTCTTTGCATGTCCCCAATGAGGGCAGGGTATAAGGAGTTAGGGCTCAATCTGGTTGAACCTCTGCAAGATCAGCCTCACAAACCCCGATGACCACCCATGGGGGACGAAAAGAAAGACAAGGGTGCAAAATATCCTATCAAAATGTTGCTCAAGGAGGCCCATTGAAAAAAAAGAAGGAATGGGATGATGGATAACTTTTCCCAGATCCTTCAACGACTTCCCACTGGCGGTGCATCTACATCTAGTAGCCACTCTAGAGGCGTAGCCCCTTTTAAGGTACAAGTAAAATTTGACATTACCCTATTTGATGGAAAAATAGATGTAGATGTTGTAAATAGATGATTGAATCTATTAGAAGGATATTTCTCAGTTCATGACTTTTTCGACCGAGAAAAAGATTACTTTTTCGCTACTCAAAGTCGGCCCTATGTCAAGGACTGATGGGAAACCTATTGTGAAAAAAAGGAAGAGCAAGAACCCTCTCTGTTCTCAGCCATACCCACTTGGAATTATTTCCGAGATTCCATAAAGGAACAATATTATCCCATGGGGAGCTATGAGGACAAGTACACACAGTGGACTACGCTGCGCAAGCAAAGAGATCAAGATGTGCATGAGCTGACGAATCTGTTCCATACCCTGCCACCAAGTTGGGTATCAAATATTAAGAGAAACATTTGGTGCTGAAGTAACAGAGTTGTCTGCACAGATACATTTAAGAGGAAATGGAGTTCCTTGGAATCTCCTCGCTTGGTACAACATACCGGTATGCTGCCAAAATTGAGCAAAAATTCAAACAAAAAAAGTGAGACTTTGAATTGTGAATTAGAAGCAATTGAAAGGTTCCCCCAAACCGCAGAACCAAGGACACAACCAAGGCATGGAGACTCAAGAAAAATTGACAAATTCGCAAGAAGAGAGCAACACTATGAAGCTGAAGAAGGAAGCGGGAAAGTGGTGTGAGTTCCATAAGAGCCCCACTCATAACACAAGTGAGTGTCATGCCAAGTAGTCACTGGTGGCCGAGATAAAGGCTTCCAAATCAGATGCATACTCTGACACTGAATCAGATCTTGAGAAGGGGAATGACAGAGGGAAGAATATTATCAATCCAGAGCCCAATGCCAGTGTTTCCACCACAAAGATCCAAATTGAAGAACTAGAATATTAAGAGGAGGAGGAGCGTCTTTTCCACTCCCAGATGTGGGTAAAGGGTTCCCCGCTACAGTTCATTGTCGACAGTGGGATCCAAAAGAACCTTATTTTAGCAGAGGTCTTGAAGCAGTTGGGGTTGTCAACCATAGCACACCCACAGCCGTACACCATTGAGTGGCTTCACTAAGGACTAGATCTCCGTGTCAGCCAATAGTTTTGCCTTCCCTATAGCATCAAGCCCTTCACCGATGAGGTATTATGTGATATTTATCCTCTTGATGTTTGTGATATATTATTAGGCCAACCATACTTATGGAAGCGACATGCTTTGTATGAGTCCCAACCTCGTGTTGTTATTATTGCATTGGGAAATAATTTGTACATGATACCAGAGGTACAACCGCCTGCTGCTATCTCTTTGGTTACTGCAAAACAATGCAGTAAGCTCATTTCCAAAACTGAAAAATTTGTTTTCTTGATGATTTGCACTCAGAGCAAGAAGAAGATCATGACCACAACCTCCAGAGAGGGCTCCTCCACATGACAACAACAAATGGACAAGGTTTTGGATGAGTACCGAGACATATTCAACTCACCCATAGGGGTGCCTCTGCATTGTCAGGTCAAGCACCCCATCGATCTAACCCCAAGAGTGTGACTTCCCAATGGACCGATCTATTGACGCTCTGTTCTGGAGAATGATGAAATCAAGAGGCAAATTTAGGAGCTACTATAGAAGGGTCACATACGGCCAAGTTCATTGCCCTGTGGGAGCTCGATCATGTTGGTACAGAAGAAAGATGGGACTTGGAGACTCTGTATTGACTATTGGGCACTGAACAAGATCAATGTCTAGAATAGGTACCCAATCCCATGGATTGATGACCTCTTGGACCAACTTAAAGGGGAGAAATATTTCCGCAATATTGAATTAAAGTTTGGGTATCACCAGGTACCGATCGAACCAACCGATATGTGGAAGACTTCCTTCAAAGCCAAGGAGAGACTTTTCGAATGGCTGGTCATGCCTTTTGAGTTGACGAATTATCCTGCAAACTTCATGATACTAATGGATGACATATTTTGGGCATTCACCAACTCATTTGTAGTAGTGTACTTGAATGACATCCTGATATTCAACCAAACTTGGGAAGAGCACCTCCACAACATCCACCAGGTCCTCCAAACACTGTGGAAGCACAAGTTGTGTGCCAATTTGGACAAGTGCACTTTTGGCATGAACCAAATTCAATATCTAGGATACATTATTGATGAGTGTTTGGTACATGTGGATCCAACCAATATCGCAGTCATTCAGGATTGGCCAGCCCCAACCACTCTAACAGAGCTTCGCAGTTTTTTGGGTCTTGCTAATTTCTACCATAGGTTCATGTTGGGATTCTCTCATATCACTTGGCCCTTAAGTCAAGTCACCAAGGGAGGAGCGAAAGAAAAATTCTTCTAGTCAGAAACTCAACATAAGGCGTTTGCAAAATTGAAGCATCGCCTCTACTGTGCCCCAGTTCTAACACTACCAGACTTGCAACAACCATTTGAGATCAAGAAAGATGCCTCTGACTATGCTATTGGGGTAGTCCTTACTCAACAAGGGCATCCAATGGAATATCACACTGAGACATAGTCCACAAGTATCCCACTTATGACAAAGAGATGTATTCCATTGTATAGGCTTGCCGACAATGGAAGCATTACATTTTGGGGAAGAAAACGATCATCCACACAGACCCCTGTAGTTCATACAGACACAAGGAAAGTTACTGAATGATTGCCATCAGAATTGGTTCACATATGTACAACAATTTCAGTTGAACATAAAGTACAAGAAGGGAAGAACCAATAATGTTGCAGACTACCTCATCCGACCACCGATCGTGGCGATAACCACCGTGCTCAAATATTGTGGGCACGAGACTTCTGATTGGCTGCTTCTCTATAAGAGCGATCCAGAATTCAGCCACACATACAAGACACTCTTGGAGGGAAACCAAGTTCCAAATTTTCACCTCTAGGATGCACTACTATGTCACATGGGACACCTTTGTGTTCCTTCAAGCGAGTGTGCCAAGATGATTTGGGAATCACACTACAATCGAGTCGCTGGGCCTTTTGGGGTTGAGAAAATAGTGGTAGTACTACATAAGTATTTCTATTGGCCGAACCTTCGACAGGACGTCGGTACGTACATCCTATCCTACACTTCCTGTGCCATTTTCAAACTATCCATCAAGAAGCAAGGCCTCTATACTCCGTTGCCTACCCCTAGTCAACCTTGGGAATCAATCTCAATGGATTACATGTTAGGAATTCCTTCTACTAAGCATGACAATGACTGTGTGTTCATGGTCATCGACAGATTCTCAAAGATGGCCATAATGGAGGCCTGTAAGAAGAATATCATAGCAGAAGCCACTACTAAACTCTTATTTGAATGAGTGTGGGTACACTTTCGAATCCCACAGTCTATAATCTCATATTGGGAAAATAGGTTCCTTAGTAAATTCTGGTCTAGTCTATGGTCAATGCTAGACACCAAGCTCACAAAGTCCACAGCCTTCCATCCCCAAACTGATGGCCATACAGAGGTTGTCAATAGGATGATCGTACACATTTTGCACATGTAAGACTCAAAGCATCCATGCACATGGGATGAGAGCCTCCCCTATGTACAACACAGCTATAACCGGTCCCTCCACAGCTCAACCGACCATAGCCCCTTTCAGGTGGGCTTGGGATTCCAGCCACTATGTCACATTGATGTAGCCATGCCATTTGCAACTACTCAGTCTTATTCAACTCATGTCTAGTTTGAAGTTTCCAAGGAGAACAAATTCATTAAGCGCATTCAACACATTCACCAAAAGGTTCATGACATATTGGATAGATCCAATGCTAAGTACAATCAGCAACATGATCAACATTGGGTACAACACAACTTCCAGGTGGGCGACAAAGTGTGACTACATTTGTAGAAAGAGCGAGTCATTGGACCCCACCGCAAGCTTCTCCCGCTCTGATATGGGCCATACACAATCACCAAGGATGTTGGGGACAATTATTTTGAGCTCAGTATTCCACCATTCCTTGGTTTACACCCAGTGTTTAATGTGTACCGCCTTCGGCCTTACTTTCCACCTCTACTGGACACATCAGACGTGGCAGAACAACCCACACTAACAGAGTTAAACCCAAAATGCATGGAACAAGCCACAACTAATCGAATTATTGACATACAGATCAAGAACACCATCCAACAAAAGATCCATCTATATTGAGTTGTAAAAGCAGGCCAACTCCTTCACTAGGGAAAGTGGCTCACTAGGGACCAAGTTTAGCAGAAGTTTCCTCATCTCATGGAGGAAGTCAATGCAATGGGAACCATTGCTTCCTAAGGGGGGAGGAATGATCCCAGAGGATATTGATGGCCACCCACCTATTCCACTTGGACCCCCACTATTTTTTCTTTTAGTTTTTCAGTTTCCTTAATTGTAGCATAATTTACTATTTTTGGCAGTTTTCGGATCCTAAACTTCCAGAGCCGTTTTGAGGCCCTAAACAACATTTTTTTGGAATTGAATGGTCGATAAAATATGACTGGTCTATATGTTTTGATGTTAATGGATGTATTCCTTGAATAGATCTTTATAACGATGTATCATGTGCGTCAAACGGAGGTGGTATGCCAAATTTACGACCCCGAGAATTTGATGTACCAAGTTACCCAACGGGGCCCATATTTTGGCGTTTCACCTCCTAGGGTTAGGTTTTTGGATGTGTAGGGTTTCCATTGTTTCTCAATAATATATAGGCCTTTGAGCTTCATTGTAATAGAGATTTCAGAGGCATGTAGCCACAACATCTCTTCTCAGAGATAAGCTACCAGCATCTAGCTAGTTTATTTCCATTTTGTATGTAAACAAGTTTTAGTTCTTTGATTAATGAAATGAAGTGTTATTTTCACTACATATTTGTATTTATGGTTATTTGTGTATTTTGTTGCATTCCTTCATAAATATGGATTATTGTTATTAGAGCAATCTTCTCTTTCTCAATCCTTCTTTGCATGTCCCCAACGAGGGTGGGGCATAACGAGTTAGGGCTTGATCTGGTTGAACCTCTAGAAGATCATCCTTGCAAACCCTGGCAGCTTCCCATGGGGGATGAAAAGAAAGACGAGGGCATAGAAGATCCTATCAAAATGTTTCTCAAGGAGGGCCTTGAAAAACAAAGGAACGCGATGATGGATAACTTCGCCCAGATCGTTCAATGACTTCCCACTGGTGGCACATCTACATCTAGCAGCCACTTTGGAGGCACAACCCCTTTTAAGGTACAAGTAAACTATGACATTCCCCTATTTGATGGAAGAATATATGTAGATGTCGTAGATATATGGTCGAATCTATTAGAAGGATGTTTCTTGGTTCATGATTTCTCTGACCTAGAAAAGATTACTTTTTCACTACTCAAATACGCCCCCCATGTCAAGGACTGTGGGGAAACCTACTATGAGAAAAAGGACGAGGAGGAACCATCTCTGTTCTCGGCCATAACCACTTGGAATTATTTTTGAGATTCCATAAAGGAACAATATTATCCCGTAAGGAGCTATGAGGACAAGTACATACAGTGGACTACGTTGTGACAACAAAGAGATCAAGATGTGCATGAGCTGACGAATCTGTTCCATACCCTGCGCACCAAGTTGGGTATCAAATATTCAGAGAAACATTTGGTGCTGAAGTACCATAGTTGTATGCATAGATACATTCAGGAGGAAATGGAGTTCCTCGACATCTCCTCGCTTGGTACGGCATATCGGTATGCTGCCAAAGTTGAGAAAAAATTCAAACAAAAAAAGAGAGACTTTGTATCTACGAATCAGAAGCAATTGAAAGGTGCCCCCAAACCCCAGAACCAAGGACACATCCAAGGCATGGTGACTCAAGACAATTTGAAAAATCCACAAGCAAAGAGAAACACTGCAAAGTCGAAGAAGGAAGAGGGAAAGTGGTGCGAGCTCCATAAGAGACCCACTCACAACACAAGTGAGTGTCGGGCCAAGCAATCACTTGTGGCCGAGATAAAGGATTCCGAATCAGATACATACTATGACACTGAATCAGAACCTGAGAAGGGGAATGATAGAGGGAAGAATATTATCGATGCAGAGCCCAAATCCAGTGTTCCCACCACGAAGATCGAAAAGGAAGAACCATAATATTAAGAGGAGGAGGAGTGTCTTTTCCACTATCAGATGTGGGTAAAGGGTTCCCCACTACAATTCATTATCGACAGTGGGAGCCAAAAGAACCTCATTTCAGCAGAGGTCATGAATTAATTGGGCTTTTCAGCCACAACACACCCACATCCATACACCATTGGGTGGCTTCACTAAGGACGGGATCTTCGTGTCATCTAGCAGTGTCGCCTTCCCTACAACATCAAGCCCTTCACCGATGAGGTATTATCTGATATTGCTCCTCTTGATGTTTGTGATGTATTATTAGGCCAACCATACTTATGGAAGTGACATGCTGTGTATGAGTCCCGAACTCATGCTGTTATTATTACATTGGGAAACAAGTTGTACAGGATACCATAGGTACAACCACCTGCCACTATCTCTTTGGTTACTGCAAAACAATGCAGTAAGCTCATTTCCAAAACCAGGAAATTTGTTTTCTTAATGATCCGCCCTTAGGGAAAGAAGAAGATCATGGCGAAAACCTACAGAGAGGGCTCCTCATGACAACAACAAATGGACAAGGTCATGGAGGAGTATCGAGACATATTCACCTCACCCACAAGGGTGCCTTTGCACTATCACGTCAAGCACCCCATCAATATGACCCCAGGAGCACCACTTCCCAATGGACTGATCTATCAATGCTCTGTTCTGGAGAATGATGAAATCAAGAGGTAGATTCAAGAGCTACTATAGAAGGGTCACATCTGGCCAATTTCATCGCCCTGTGGGAGCCCAATCGTGTTGGTAGAGAAGAAGGATGGGACTTGAAGACTCTGTATTGATTATCATGCGCTGAACAAGATCACTGTCCAGAATAGGTACCTGATCCCACGGATTGATGACCTCCTGGACTAACTTAAATGGGCGATATATTTCAGCAAGATCGACTTAAAGTCCGGGTATCACCAGGTATCGATCGAACCGATTGATGTGTGGAAAACTGTCTTCAAAGCCAAGGAGGGCCTTTTTGAATGGTTGGTCATGCCTTTAGGGTTGACGAATTCTCTCGCAACCTTCATGAGACTAATGGATGACATCTTGCGACCATTCACCAACTCATTTATAGTAGTGTACTTGGATGAAATATTGATATTCAACCAGACTTGGGAAGAGCACCTCCACCACATCTTCCAGGTCCTCCAAACATTGTGGAAGCACAAGTTGTGTGCCAATTTGGACAAGTGCACTTTTGGCATCACTCAGGTTCAGTATCTGGGATACATTATTGATGAGTGTGGGGTACATGTGGATCCAACCAAGATCCAAGTCATTCAGGATTGGCCAGCCCCAACCACTCTAACAGAGTTTCACAGCTTTCTGAGTCTTGATAATTTCTACCACAGGTTCGTGTTGGGATTCTCTCATATCACTTGTCCCTTGAGTCAAGTCACCAAGGGAGGAGTGAAAGAAAAAATCTTCTGGTTGGAAACTCAACAAAAGGCGTTCATAGAATTGAAACATCGCCTCTAATGTGCACCCATGCTCACATTACCAGACTTTTAACAACCATTTGAGATCAAGACAAATGCCTCTGACTATGCTATTAGGGCATTCCTTACTCAACAAGGGAATCCAGTGGCATATCACAGTGAGACACTATGCGACACAGTCCACAAATATCCCACGTATGACAAAGATATGCATTCCATTGTACAGGATTTACGACAATGGAAGCATTACATTTTGGGGAAGGAAACAATCATCCACACATACCACCGACCCCTACAGTTCATACAGACACAAGGAAAGTTACAGAATGATCGCCATTAGAATTGGTCCACATATCTACAAGATTTTCATTTGAACATCAAGTATAAGAAGGGAAGCACAAATAATGTTGTAGACTGCCTCAGCCGACCACCGATCGTGGCAATAACCACCATGCTCAACTCTTGTGGGAAGGAGACTTTTGATTAGCCGCTTCTCTACAAGAGCAATCCAGGATTCAGCCACACATACAAGACACTCTTGGAGGGAAACCAAGTTCCAAATTTTCACCTCCAGGATGCACTACTATGTCACATGGGACGCCTTTGTGTTCCTTTAAGCGAGTGTGCCAAGATGATTTGGGAAGCGCACTACAGTCAGGTCACTGGGAATTTTGGGGTCAAGAAAACAGTGTCAGTATTGCAGAAGTATTTCTATTGGCTGAACCTTCTACATGACGTCGGTAAGTACATCCGATCCTGCACTGCCTATGCCATTGCCAAACCGTCCATCATGAAGCAAGGCCTCTATACTTTGTTTCCTACCCCTATTTGACCTTGGGAATCCATCTCCATAGATTACATGTCAGGCCTTCCTTCTACTAAGAACGACAATGACTAGATTACATGAGAGCCTCCCCTATGTACAACATAGCTATAAACGGGCCCTCCACAGCTCAACCGACCACAGTCCCTTTTAGGTGGGATTTGGATTCCAGCCACTATGTCCCATTGACGTATCCATGCCATTTGCAGCTACTCAGGCTGATTCAGTTCATGTCCAGTCTGAAGTTTCCATGGTGAACAGCTTCATTGAGTGCATTCAACACATTCACCAACAAGTTCATGACATATTGGACAGATCCAATGCTAAGTACAAGCAACGACATGATTAGCATCGGGTACAACACAACTTCTAGGTGGGTGACAAAGTGGGGCTACATTTCTAGAAGGAGCACCTCACTGGACCCCACTGCAACCTTCACCTGCTCCGATATGGGCCATACATGATCACCAAGGCTGTCGGGGACAATTCCTTCATGCTCAGTATTCCACCATTCCTTGGTCTGCACCCAGTGTTCAATGTGGATCGCCTTCGACCTTACTTTCCACCTCTACTGGACACATCAGACGTGGAAGAACAACTCACACCAACAGAGTTAAACCCAGATTGCATGGAACAAGCCAAAACTGATTGAATTATGGACACATATATCAAGAACACCCTCCAGCAGAAGATCCAGCTGTATCAAGTTGTCAAAGCAGGCCAACTCCTTCATCAGGGAAAGTGGCTCACTAGGGACCAAGTTCAACAGAAGTTTCCTCATCTCATGGAGGAACTCAAAGCAATGGGGACCATTGCTTCCTAAGGGGGGAGAAATGATCTCAAAGGATATTGGTGGCCACCCACCTATTACACTTGGAACCCCACCATTGTTTCTTTCATTTTTTCAATTTCCTTAATTGTAGCACAATTTACTATTTTTGGCAGTTTTCAGGTCCTAAACTTTCAGAGCCATTTTGGGGCCCTAAACGACGTTTTTTCGGCATCGAATGGTCGGGTAAATATGAGTCCATTTTGGACTAGATATTTGTCATTTATGGATGTATTCCTTGAATAGATATTTATAACGATGTATCATGTGTGTCAAACGGAGGTAGTATGCCAAATTTACGACCCCAGGAAATTGATGTACCAAGTTACCCAATGGGGCCCATATTTTGGCGTTTCACCTCCTAGGGTTAGGTTTTTGGATGTGTAGGGTTTCCATTGTTTCTGAATAATATATAGGCCTTCGAGCCTCATTGTAACATAAACTTCAGAGGCATGTAGCCGCCACATCTCTTCTCAAAGATAAGTTACCAGCATCTAGCTAGTTTATTTCCATCATGTATGTAAACAAGTTTAAGTTATTTGATTAATGAAATGAAGTGTTATTTCCGCTGCATATTTGTTTTTATGGTTATTTGTGTATTCTGTTGCGTTCCTGCATAAATCTGGATCAATTGGCAAGGGAAGTTGTAAAAAAGAAGAAAGATAGGAAAGTCTCTATTAAGATGGTTACAACAAGGGAATAATGGGCTATCCTTTGTCATTATTGTCAAAGGGGGAGAATGTTTAGATGTTTCCATCAATTCCAAAAGGGGGAGAAATTTGAATGCAGTTGTCATTGATGTCAAAGGAGTTTAGTAATGACAAAGGAATAACCAAGGGAATGGCGGCAATGAAAACTCAGTGTAAGACAAAGGAATAACAAAGGAAGTGATGACATGGCATGCATGATGATGTGGCATGTGTGATGAGGATGGAAAGACACATGATGTTTTCTGATGCTATCATGATGTTAATGTTGCAATCTAACATCATTCTGGAAAAGTATGGCAATTTTGTGAAACTTTAGAAATTGACTAAGTTTGGAAATATTAGTCAAAACTTCCCTAAGGAAATGCCTTCCATAATTCATAGGTTAAGGAAAAGTACGGCCCCATCCTATCAGGCAATAGCTTGTTGAAGTAGCTATCTGACCATGGTATCATTTCAAAGCAAATACTAAATTAGACAAATTCAAACAATCCAGATAAAAGGAGAGAAGATAGATTGATGACGGGGAAAAGATCTGCAAAGTAAATGTGTGCGGAAGATAACATTCCTGAGTGCTAAACTAGAGTTCCGTGTTTAATAGTTGATCAATGGATGAGGACGATTATGTAAGCGATTGATGGTTCATGGGAGTTATAGAAAGAGATTTGTGGGAGGATATTGTGGAATCCTATTTCGGAAAATTTTTGAAGACACATCCGCAATCTGCAACCCAACTGCGAAAAGAACGTTGCAACCGCATAATTGCGGAAGTCCTTTTTGAAATTTGGGAAATGCGTACCTTCAATCCACAATACGTAATTGTGGAAGTCATTTTTTTGAAATTTGGGAAATGCATACCCACAATTCGTAATCCGTAATTGCGGAAAGGGTGATTGTGGAATCATGATTGCAGAAGGAATGTTGCAGAAGGAATGTTGCAGAAGGAAATTGTAGGAGGCAATTACGAAGGCACGCCTGCAACCTACAACCCGTAATTGTGAAAGGGTCATTGCAGAAGAGATTTGCGGAAGTCGATTTTTGAGAATTTATGAGAAGCCGACCTGCAATCTACAATTCGCAATTACAGAAAAGGAAAGTTGCAGATGCCAATTACAGAAGGAAAGTGCCAAGGCACACCCACAATTGCGGAAGGAAGGCATGCCCACAAATTGTGGTAATACAGTTTGCAGAAAGATAAATGTGAAAGGACTTATGTTCGGCGCTCTGCAATTATGCGAGACCCGGAATTCCAAAATTTGTGAAGGGTCACGATGAAGATACGTGACTATTCAATGAAAAGACTCGTTTCCAGAATGAAGAGATGCATTTGGTGAAATGGTTTTAATAAAGGGACACAATGATGAAAAGACACAATGGTTCAAAAGACACGATGAAAGAAGTATTTAAATAGAAGTTCGAAGTGAAATAAAGTTTGCTCTACAGTCCAGATTGATGTAGCTTCAGAAAAACAAAAAACCAAGGAAATAAAGAAGATCTAGTAACCGACTTGGAGGAACATGAAGATATGAAGTTGTACAAAGACCAAAGAAATAAAAGGAAGAACAAAGGATTTCTACTGAGTGTTTAATATGAATATCTGATGCAGTACAAAATTCAGAGAATTTAAGAAAAGAGTATTATTGTTTCTACGGTCATAATTGATGATTTGAAGTAGAGGACAGAGAACAAAATATACTGCAAGAAGTTATTGAAGTTATGAAAATTAGATTAGGGAGGTAGGGTGGTGCTAGAGTGGGCTACATGCATGCAAGGGGGTTGTATCCTCCTTCCAGTAGTTGTTGGTAAATGGTGTGTCGAAGCATCCTTTCAGTAGTAGCTTATAAACCAGGGGGTCACAACCTCCTTCCAGTAGTAGCTGGTAAAAAGGGTGTTGTAGCAGGAAGAAAATAGGGTGTTGTAGCCATGGGGACTTCACTTAGTGAACATCTCACATAGCACGTGCGATCATGGGATATTAAAGAATACCCTTAATTTCCATAGATATTGAACCAAACTCTTTTTGTTGAAACCCCCTCCCAATACTTAAAACCTCCTCCCTACCCCTTTTTATACCTCAATCCTTATAAACCACCCTACCCACCCCCAACTTAAACCCCTCATCCCCCCCAATACCTGCAATATATTGGTTCAATTTTTAATAA
>LPNX010354213.1:0-13611 GCA_001517045.1 Pseudotsuga menziesii
TCTATAGTTAAATTGCAAACTCCTAAGTAACTCATTCAGTTTAACATCACAACACTAAGTAATTATCCTTAATAACTTAATAGGGTCTACCCCCCTTGGCTTTGTTAGGAGTTGAGCCTAAACGGAGGAGTAAAGAACAAGGTGACAACCTTGACTCGAGACTTGCCCTCAAGGACACACCGAGTGGCTTGAAGATTTATACCACGTGACCCAGGTGTGTGAAAGGAGACAATACTTTTTGGCGCCGTTTCCGAGGATAAATCGTTTTATTCCCGAGTATGACTTAGCTTAACTTTTTTCTAAACAACTAAAAAGATAAAAACTTTTGATTGATCTAGTCTTTAAAAAACATAAAAATTAAAACTCGATCCATCTGGCAACTCCACTGTCTAACATCCCTTCAATAATTTCTACCTGAAAAAACTGCCGACAATTATTCAATCCTCTCCCTCATCCCGAAAGGTTTATTAGGGAAAGATTGAATAGGAAGAGTTCTCATAGAAACCTTGAATATTTAGGAGACCAATCCCTCTCAGATATCCATCACATATTTGTAGAGAGTCATGTTCACTAATCTCAAGAAATGACGGAATTTTACAAACCCCTTGACTTTTCTTAGATAGCAGGTAGTCCTCATGACATTCCGAATGATGCTATCAAGAAGCTCCCCATATTTTAGGGCAATAAAGCCATCACTACCAAGTCTCACCTTTGAAAGTTTGAAAAGCACCTGGCCAGTTATTGCAATGATGCTGCCCATGACCATGATGATGTCAAAATGATGCTCTTTGCTTTATCCTTGGAGGATGATGTTGAAGAATGGTACTTCGACCTACATGATGATTCATATAAAACTCTTAGTGAATTCCTAGAGTGTTTTAAGAAGAAATGGGGGGAAAAGAAAGAACCAAGACATCTGCTTGTTGCCCTCCATAACATAAAGAAGATGGAGAATGAAACCATTGATGAATTTAATACTAAGTTCAGGCGTGTGCTTGCGGACCTCCCTAGAGAAATCAAGCCAAGGAATGCCTCCATCCTCATATATTACATCGAAGCTTTCACTGGTGATTTGAGGTACCAGTTAAGGGATAAAGAGCCGGCTGATATAAAAACTGCTCAGGAATTGGCCGAGAAAATAGAAAAGAATATGCAGTCTTCAGGAAAATCCAACATTCCAGGTTACACTAGGGGAAACACTTCATACAATGAAGAAAAAGGAAAATCCTTTGAATCGAAAGAAAAGGGAGCCTCTAAAGATCCCATGGAAAAGGTAACAGACATGATAAAAGACTTGGTTACTAGTCAAAACCAACTTATGATAGATCAGTCTGCACAATTGAATCCTATACACAATAGAATAATCACAATGGAAATAAATAATGGACCTAGGAACTTTCAACCTAGGCAGAGTCAGATGTATCAAAATAAGTTTCCTCAATAATAGCCTAGGATTCCAAACATGTTAGACTCAGCTAACGTGGCAGAATAAGTAATTCCATGGTGTACACCCTGCGAACAATTCCACCAAGAAAGCACTTTTTATTTTGCAAATCAAGTCATGGAACATGGACTTCCCGAGGTCAGTAATCAGGAAACAAATTCAAGTGAGCCTCATCATATATACATGGTAGGCCAGGCCTACCCTTTGTTACCATCTAAACAGTACAAGCCTGAGGATGAAACCATTACAGAATATTATAGTGAAACTTATGATGAAAACTGTAATATACATGATGGGACTCCTATGTGTTCTCCATATAATGATGGTAGTATGGAAGGTTTACTACCTTGTGACCTTTTCTCTGAAGAAGATGAGTATGAAAATGAGGACAAGTATAGATTGGAGCATGATACAAGTGACGAGGACTCCCTTATCCCTGATAAAGAGGTTGATGAGGAGTCCTGGACATTCATGGAAAATCCAGTCTGTGACATGAATAAAGAGGAAAATATTGAACCAAAAACTTTTGATGGTTTTGTTGATTTTTTTGTCTACGGCATATCTAAAGGAGAGAGCATGGACCATGTGGCCTTGGGAAACTTTGATATGAAAAAGGAGCATGCAGTTTATCCATATGATCATTCAGAGTCATATCATGCAGAGCCACACAAAGGTATCAATAATGAAGACATGGAGAAGCAGTGTTGTGAAAAGACAGATGTGATGCAGTTATTAGAATATCAGTCTCAACTATCATCTTCACATATATATTTTCCTCATGACTTGGAGCCGCTTGGGGCTTATACAATGAATTATCATCCGGTAAGCCTTGATGATCAGTATGATGATGTAGTCAATCTACCTCATCATTTCAATTTGTACATCAACCCTATCCAATCATGGATAGAAGCAACCTGCACAAGCACTTAGCAGTTTGGGAGGAAGTTTGATGACATTATTCACGCCTATGATTTCCCATCCATCCCACCCCTTCCGGATCATCACGCAGGTTTGCATTTTCTAAATAAAGTATCCTTACTTTGGCTGGTAACCAAAGACAATGAATTTTTTTTTTATCTTAATAAAATTCTTAGGTGGTTACATTGGATTTCTGATTACACTTAACCCTTTTTATATCATGCTTAGAGTAGGAAAATAAGCTCCTTGAAAAAGAGCACTTACTTTCCGCATTTTTTGTTTTTTACTTAGCTATAATCAAACACTTTTGTTTTCATTAGTTAGTTACATTTATTTTGTTTAAATAAATCAGCTTAATGGTTCATTTGGTTTTTTATGTAAAGCTTGTGCTACTAAGGTTTTTTTTGTCAAGTTGAGATGTTTTTACAAGGTATATAAACCATAGATTCTGGTGTTCTCGTATCCTCTCCTTGCCTTAAAGACCAGATCCAACACACATCCCACAGTTGCAGCCAGAATGTTACTACCTAAGTTGTACTTAGTGGTTTTTTATCAAGTGAGCCTGGTGAACTGGACAAGGATAACTTGTTCGGACTTCAGAGAACCTTCAGTCTTGCTTCTGGGAAGCTTTGTTGTACTATATCACATGTTCATACCCGATGGGGGAATTGTAATAAATGTTCTAGCATGATAGTGTCTATAAAAGACTCGGTCTCTTAGAATTTATTTGTCAATCCGATCAGCCCAGGGTGTTTTTTCCTTTGGTTATTATTGGTTGTTGAATAAACGACTGATAATTTCTGAGTTTTTCACTCGATACCTCCAAAGGTCGGGTGGTCGGTTTGGCATTTAAGCCTATTGAGGTTATTAGAGTCTATGTGTCAATGTATAAGCATGCTAGACATCATGGTCGAGTCATATGAACATGTTTAAGTGCCCCTAGGTTTTTTCAATTTTTCAATTTTTTAGTTTTTTCAGTGTTTTTTATTAAAAAATTATTTTTTCCAAAACTTAGGCTATTTTTCAATAGTTTAATTGGAAAAATTGATTTTGTAATAAAAGTGGGCCAAATAATCAGTTTCAGTCATGTAGGTGCTCATTTTCAAGCTAAGAGAACCATGTAAACCCATGGACCCACTATTTCCTAGTTTTGAGTGATTTTCCATCACTCAGGTCAGAAAGCCCCAAAAATCAATTATTGATTATTTTAATTAATAAATTGATGAATAATGGAGCAAATCCAAAATCATAAATCAGTGGATTCTCAGCCGATTTGATTGAAATCAGTCAGATCTGAAGAAAATTGACTGGATCTGACAAATCCTTGACTGAAGGAGGTGATCAAATCAGATCCAGATTTGATATTCAGCATCCTTTATGGGGAATTTCACCCTCCCTCTCTCCTCAACATGTTTTGGCTCATCTGGATGATTTTTGGTGGATGCTTCAATCAATAGGTTGAGGTGTCAGTTAGATCAGCTCTCCGATTAATAATTGCACTCAGTGAGACTTATATCTAGCTCAGTTAGACACAGATCAGGCATTGATGGACTCTCCATCAACATATTTGGTCTATCTCCTTGGGATTTGTGCCCCCCCTGGGCTGGATCTCCTGGTTTTTGTATATATCCAAGCACAGTAGCCTCTTCCAAGATATTTAAAACAGGGGATTGAGGTGCTGCTGCTATTGTACTGTTTTTATTCTTCATTTGAAATAAAGAAAAGCTTTGGAGGAAATACGGTGTTGTGCCATTTCATGTGTGGATGATTATTTCCATTATTTCACTGAGGTAACTTGTATCTGTGTTCAATTTTTGCTAATTGCTTGTAGATCCGTTGTTAAGATTGTTAATAAGCTTATTACAATATTGATAGGAAATGTTCTTTTCAATAAGTTTATTGACCATCTCTTTCCTTTGATGCATGTTTAGAGATCTAGATTCAGCATGTCCTATAAGATTATATGCATGTTATCTTGAATCTCTGTGTATGTACTAATCGGATCTCACAAGTTTCTTGGCAAGTTCTTTGATTTCAGCTGAGCTACAGGTTCCTACATTGGAGAGGATGCTGATCTAGTTTTCTTCTTCACTCTCTTCAAAACCTTCCAAAGGCATAGTCCCTCGACATTCCACCTGAAAGCTCCACTGTGGATCTTCAAGGAAACCAATATTTCTCTCCTCCTCTTCCTTCCTCAAAATCAACATTTTTACCCAGTTACTTTGTTCATAGCTTTGATTTTTCTTAGATATATCATCTTAAAAGTAATTCCAACATAGATCTATCTTATCAAATCCAATATTCTAGATCTTGTAGTTAAAAAGTTTCATAAGCATTATAGATCTAGCTTTAGGGAAATCGTCCTTTTTGCATGGAAATTTAATGAAAACTTGTAGCTTGCATGCATTAGATTTATATTTTCTGTTATTAAAAATAAATCCAGCAATAAGTGCATATTTCATTGGCTGCACAAACAAAAATCCAAGATCCCAAGGAAAGCTTGCTTTCCTTGGTTCCTTTTTCACTTGTTTAGCTAGTTTTAACTTCATCTTTTTTGAGTTAAGGTAGGCTGATCCAAAGGTACTCTTAAAGTGATTTTGGGAATATGTTATTCTAACATTCTTGCTGTTTTTTAGCAGGTGTAACATAAAATAAAGGAATATTCTGTTTGGAAGTGTCCTCAGGAGCGTTCAAATCCCCCCAAGGGTATCCCATTTGACTAAAACCTTTGATTTTCGCACCTTGTAATCTCTTGATTTCGATACATATAAGGATAAAGAGGAATTATATCAGTTCTCTAATATTGTAACCGCTATTAATAAAATTATTTTTTGAATAGGCTCTTTCGAGCCCATTTCCCATCCCCCCTGGGGGGATTTGCGTCGGTGTCCTTTTTGTTGCTTTATGCTCATTTATTTTCAAACTAGCATTGATCTAATATGCAGGGTAGTATAATTTATTTTATTATTAATTTCATATTCCATACTTTATATTTCAAAGTAATCTTAATACTTACCCCACGACTTCCCGATTGACCCGAAAGGGGAAAGAGATTCGTGGTAGGACTAACTAGAAAAATAGAATTGTGTATCTATTTTATTTTGATCATTTGTTTTTCAGATATTATAAAATTAACCCCTCCTCGATTCCCTGATTGAGATCCACTTGGATCGAAAGAGGTTCCTGGAGGGTTTTCTTTTAAACAAGAACACCCAGTTTAAAACTTACTAAAATTGACAAGACTCTAGTGTGTATGCTCTGCACTTGGCTGCGGTTCGTCCGATCAGTCAAGCTGTATCAAAATCACTTGAGTGACTAGTATGATTACGAATCACTCTCCCAAATTAACAAACCAACAGGTGAAAATCCAACACCTAGATCGAACCATCACGGTGGCAAAATACCCAAAGGAAGCGGGAACTTCTGAAAAGTGACCTCGGGGCGCCGATCTCTGTCACACCCTAACTGGTGCGTTATGAACAATAGCTTTAGAGACTCCATTTCATCCCACATATTCCTTGTGGGTATTCGTGAAGGTTTACTTTTGGACATACTCCAAAGTACTCTAGGGTATATCTGGAGTCCCCCCTTTGCCTAATTTTAATCAACTCACACTTCAATTTTAACTTAAAACATACCAAGAGGCAATCGAAAAACACTCACTCCAAGCTAATGCAAGTACATTGTTTCTATTTTTTGACTCCATTCTAAGGCACTAGTTATTTTCTTGTTTTATATATATATATATTGTGTCTCGGCATTGTGCTTTCGTGTGTTCATCTTTTGTATCTTGCCATCTTTGATAATCTATAGTTAAATTGCAAACTCCCAAGTAACTCATTTAGTTTAACATCACAACACTAAGTAATTATCCTTAGAAACTTAATAGGGTCTACCCCCCTTGGCTTCGTTAGGAGTTGAGCCTAAACGGAGGAGTCAAGAACAAGGTGACAGCCTTGACTCGAGACTTGCCCCCGAGGACACACCCAGTGGCTTGAAGATTTCTGCCACGTGACCCAGGTGTGTGAAAGGAGGAAACAAGGCACTCAGGGGCAAGTACTCCCGTTGGATCGTCATCCTTCAAAAGTTTGATCTTGAATTTGCCAAGGCTACATCAAAGAAATCCTTTGTTTTTATTCAGCTTATGTGTGACCTTCCCTGTGCTACCACGGAATCTGAGCCTAGTGATTCATTTCCAGATGAATTCCTGTTCCTAATTAGCACTACTGACCCTTGGTATGGATATTTGCTGATTTATCTCCAGACCCAACATTTTCAGCCGCATCTCTCTTGCGATGATCATCGCTGCATCCGTCACCATGCGAAGTACTATCTTATCTTAAGTGATACCTTATATAGACGTGGGATTGATTCCATTCTACGGCGATGCCTCACTCATGAGGAGGCTGAACACATGCTGAATGATTGCCACTCTGGAACATGTGGTGGTCATTTATCTGGGATGGCTACAGCCCAGAAAATCCTTCGTGCTGGCTATTTCTGGCTTTCTGTCTTCAAAGACTGTCATGAGGCTGTTAAGAAATTCCCACGTTGCTAACATTTTTATCCCAAAAGGTGCACCCATCCTACTCTACTTCACCCCATCATTGTTGTTGGCCCTTTTGCCAAATGGGGGATTGACTTCATGTATTGTAAGCCTACCTCATCCAGGGAGCATGGTTACATCTTTGTAGCCGTGGATTATTTCACAAAATGGGCTAAGGCCATGCCTACATATGCAGAATATGGTAAGACTGTCGCTCTCTTCTTGTTCAATCATATCATAGCTATATTTGGAGTTCTACAGTCCATCTTGACTGATCACATATCTCATTTCCGCAATCAAATTATGGAGGAATTGAGTGCCAAGCTAGGTTTTCGCCATGAAAACTCTATGCCATATTATCCACAAGCTAATGGTCAGGTAGAGGCCATTAACAAAGTTTTGAAAACTATGCTTCATTGGATGGTTGGAGATCATAAATCTAATTGGCATTTTGTTCTTTTTTCCGCTCTTTGCGCTTATTGGACTTTCATGAAAATAGCTACTGGTTTCACGCCATTCTAGCTTGTCGATGGACTTGAAGCTGTCTTGCCGATCCAATGTCAGATTCCATCTTTACAACTTGCCATCGAACTTCTCCCAGACACTTCTGCAGACGAAGCGAGATTTTTGTACTTAAATAACCTTGATGAGACTCATAGAGATGCTTCCTTGGCTAATGAGGCACATGAGAAATGTGTTAAGGCGTAGTACGATAAATCTATCCAGCCTCATGTTTTCAATGAGGGTGACCTAGTTTTGACTTATGACCAGAGATATGACAAGCTAGGGAAGGGTAAGTTCGAGTCCATGTGGTATGGATCTTTTATTATTTCCAAGGTGTTAGAGAAAGGAGCCTATGAGTTAGTTGATTATGATGGAATCCCTTTGGGGCAACCTCGCAATGGGTTGTACCTAAAAAGGTACTATGCCTATGTTTTCTTAGATGTTATCTTGTATATATGTATCTTGATTGACTTTCAGTGTGCTTTTAGTATTTTCAAGATGGTTTTGATTTTTAGTGTCCGCATCTGTTTATACCATGTTTTGGTCATGTAGATGGCTTTCTATGGCTTCGCTGATGGTGTTTGCCACCACACCTTGAATCTAGCCTCGGCTCCTTGGGTTCTCTATTCCCCAGTTGGAGATTTGGTTAGTTAAGGAGAGGTTTGTTTAGGTCCCACTACTAATAACATCACCGAATATGACACAGTCATCGGTCTTCTAACTGAAGCTGCCTCCTAGGATGTCCGTGATCTAGTAGTTTTGATGGACTCTCAGCTCATTGTTTGTCATTTAAACCATGTATACACCATTAGGAACCTGGTGCTCCTTCGCCTCTTTTGGAGCGTACGTTTGTTAGAAAGATCATTTGGAACCATTACTTATAGGCATATCCCTAGGGAACATAATGTAGTTGTTGATTCATTGGCTAATTACATCCTAGATTGGCATATTTCCTATTCATGATGTTAAATCAAACATGGTATATTGTAAATAAACATTTAAAGACACATAGAACTCATAGAAAATGCATTTATCCATTTGAGACATATAAACACTGTGTAAAAGTCTGTATATATATATACAATTTTTTTTTACAAAAACAGGTCCCGAGACCTCATCTGAAGCACATAGGCTTTCAGGAAAAATCATCATACAAAAATCTTGAAGCTATAAACTTTTAGTATACATGTCTCATCAACTAATGGTGCTCATGATAGCACATCACTACTCGAGCCACCCTACATAGTAGCTCACCGAATCAGCCTGGTATTCCCACCGTAGATCTCTGATATATAGTCGAAATGTCATCTATATCACCATCTAGGATGTCCAGATTCAACCTCTCTAGGTTCTCCTCCAGCTCCCCAGTGATATCATCACCCTATGGTACAAAGCGAGCTCTGGCTCACCTATATAATGGAGATGCTCCTCCAAGCCTTGATGCTCCAACATTTGCATGAAGACAAATAGGTCTCATCACCTGTCATAAAAAATAAAAAACATAAAAACATTTTCCATTGTTAAGGTTTCTTGCTTCTTAACAATGTCACCGCACTGCCCTCCAGGTGGGAGTGGTAGGTCAAGATCGCTTGTAAAATTTGTGCCTGCATAGGCATAGTCCTCGACCAAGAGCATCTGATCCCATAGCCATCTGAAGAACGGATCACCGAACTTCACTCTACCCCTACCCAATCCTGTATGAGCCATGAACTGGACCCACCTCAGCATACGGGGGTCCCATGCTCTCAGACTCTGAAAAGTCATCTGGGGCCTCATCTATGGGACCCGCTCAAAGAAGAAGCAAGCTAAGATGGAACCAAAGCTGAACTGCTTCAGCTCTCCCTGTTGACATTTAGTCAACTTATCCTTGAATATTGGAAGAAATTCTTCCACCCAGTTGAACACCGTAGGTTCCTGTTGGAGCAGGGTCCCACAACTACAGAAGAAGCTGCTAGTTTAGTGGATACATAAGTTTTGGCAGAGAGAAGATAAGATAGAGCTATGATGCCGTAGCACATTTCCAGCTACAGAGCAGAGCCGAAAACCATGAAGAAGAAGATGGAGAATTCAAGGAAGACGACTATACCTGAGCGACCGAGAAGAGAGAGCTCACCCACTGCATTGAAGGCAGCGGCGAAGATAGGAGGGCTCAACGACCCTCATAAAGGAAAAGGAGCAACGAGGTTGAGGCATTAAAGACGAAGGACAAAAACAGTGAAGCGGTGCATAGTACCCATGATCAGCACCGAGAAGCATGGAAGACTGTAGAGAGCTGTGGTGTGATGGAAAGCAGCTACCTCAAGTACAGATATGGCAGACGGTCACTAGTTAGGGTTTTGGGTTACTGTTGGGACAGGCCCACAATGTTATAATGGCAAGACCTTCAGGCTTCCTATAAAGGGATATATTTTGTATTGTAAAAGGGTTGGTCGGTTGATTGGTTGGTTGGTTAGTTAGACAGTTAGACAATAGTTGGATGATACAGATAATAGAAATAACATAGACTATTGTAAAAGCTAAGCTCTGGTTCTGTTATTAGCGGTAGCAATCTTAGTGTAACCAGTAGCTGGCTTATAGAGCATGCATGTAACGATCCACAGGGATCGACAGAGAGGGAAGAGTATATTGTAGGAGCGCAATATAGAGGAGAAAAGAGATCTAAGAGAGAATATCTTGAGCTGCATATGCGGTGCAACGGAACCGTGTTTTACCTTCCCCTGAGCTATAATAAAAACACAGTTCTGTGGACGTAACTTCCATCCTGGAGGTGAACCACGTTAACATCGAGTGTTATGTGATTGACTTATGTGTTATGTTTACTTATGCATTCACCAGTTATTTCATGAACTTTGTTTAGAGTTTAATGAATGAATGTGTTAATCAGTTTACAACAATATAGAAGGATAAACATAAGTTGAAGTCTTTGGCATGTTGTATGCGGGTTCATTTATTCTTTGCTTGAAACGGTCACTAGTCGCAGTATTAAACAGCCTGGATGTTGAGTCTTGCGAGTTGACACGAACAACACTAAGTGCACTGAGTCGCGGGAGTAGGTTATTGCAAGAAGGTGATACCGCACCGGCAGAGGAGCTGCGGTGCGCGGTACCATAGGTTAAGGGCTTAGCGTTGGGAGGAAGTTACGTGTCGCCTGGTGAGTGGCGATGCGATAAGGCTGGAGTTATCGCGAGTCAGTGAAAGTGCGCAACGTGGAAAGGGACTGCACGACAATAGGAGGGATATCTCACAGCTAGAGAGCTGCGAGACGAGGAGATCGCATGACGTGAGCAGAGGATTCGCGTGACACGCAGAGAAAGAGGCCTCACGGCTAGAAGATATTTGAGTCACGAGTAGGATCACCACAGAACCTGGTCCAAGACACTTGAGTCCTTGGCCAACCCATTAGAATCACTTCGGGTGAGACTTCAGGCCGCTTCGTGATCTGTCACCGAGAGGGCCAGTGAGCTAGGGGTGTTGTTGGTTAAATACCGTAAACCTGGGTCTACCCATGATAGCCAACAAATGGTTCCATTGCTGGGAGAAGAAGAACACCAAGCCGATCATTGAAGATAAGAAAGCAGAGTAGAAGAATGATGAGAAGAAATCTCCCGCCAGGAGGAAAGTAAAAATGAGAAAAAGAAAACAACGAGAGAAGGAAGATGACCTATCTCATCAGCTAAGAGAAGAACAAGAGGTTCTAGATCTCAAGAATGAAAATATGCGGAACCAGAGTCAGGCGAATACCTAGAGCGAGTTGTTGACAAGAAAAGTGAAAGGGAAAACAAACCGAGCAAGCAGAACTTCAAGATGCAGAAAAAGTCTTGTTCTCGGAATGGAATTCATGGTTCATATCTCTTTCATATAGAGGGCTCCAGAATGAATGAAATGTTTGAGAAGGATGGAAGATAAATATTTTCCTTGTGATAAAAGTTCTAACCCAGATAAAGAGGAAAGGATATCTATGGAAGACCTTTCAAACACTAGAAGGTTCTTAAAAAGTTTCAGGAGCGACGAGAGCGATACCATGACTAAGGGCAGGAAGGATAAGAGATCCCAACGAACCAAGTTACAGAAACTATAAAGAGTGTGAAGAAGTAATGCAGAACGAAGTTGCAGGACTTCGAGACAAGTTTAATAAGGCTTCGTAGGAAGACAAGGCAAAGCTACAACAGGAGAACCCCTCTGGTAGTGGCTCGAGGGCGAGCCACAAGTAAGTGTTAGGGGACTATTGGAGCAGGGTCCCGCGGCTACAGAAGAAGCTGCTAGTTTAGTGGATAGATAAGTTTTGGTGGAGAGAAGGTAATATAGAGCTACGACGCCATAGCACGTTTCCAGCTACAAAAAAAAGCTGGAAACCATGAAGAAGAAGACAGAGAAGTAAAGGAAGATGACTGTACCTGAGCGGCCAAGAAGAGAGAGCTCACCCACTGCATGGAAGGCAGTGGCGAAGACAGGAGGGCTCAGTGACCCTCATAAAGAAAAAGGAGCAACAAGGCCGAGGCATTGAAGACGAAGGACAGAAACAACGAAGCAGTGCACAGTACCCATGATCAGCGCCGGGAAGCATGGAAGACTGCAGAGAGCTATGGTGTGACGAAAAACGGCTACCTCAAGTATAGATATGGCCGACGGTCACTAGTTAGGGTTTTGGGTTACTGTTGGGACAGGCCCATAGTGTTGTAATGGCAAGACCTTCGGGTTTCCTATAAAGGGATATATTTTGAATTGTAAAAGGGTTGGTCGGTTGATTGGTTGGTTGGTTAGTTAGACAGTTAGACAATAGTTGGATGATACAGATAATAGAAATAACATAGACTATTGTAAAAGCCAAGCTCTGGTTCTGTTATTAGCTGTAGCAATCTTACTGTAACCAATATTTGGCTTATAGAGCATGCATGTAACGATCCGCAGGGATCGACAGAGAGGGAAGAGTATATTGTAGGAGCGCAATATAGAGGAGAAAAGAGATCTAAGAGAGAAGATCTTGAGTTTCATATGCGGTGCAGCAGAATTGTGTTTTACCTGTTAGTTTTTCATCACATTAAGCTAGCATTATGATCTTAGGATCTTTTCACTGAGAGAATAACAAGAACAGAAATAAAACACAAGCACATCATAAGAGACAAGAGACACAAAGAGTTTTCCTCCGGGAAACCATAAAGGAGAAAACCCCGCAACTTCCTCTAAGATAGAATCAACACCAAAACAGTAAGAGATCTCCCAAAACAGCAGTAGTCTTCTGTCTTCTATCTAGGCCCAAAATTTCCTTCTTCAAAAGTGCGCCACACTTGAGAGAGCAAGTGATGTATTTCACAAGTGATAAATAGAGAGTCTCTCACTCTCTATTTATATTCTTCCATTGACTTGAAGTGCACTCAATCATGTCGGCCCAACTAACAATTACTTACTCGAGCCTACACCTTAATTAGTGTATAATAACTCAAGTGCCCCGAAACTGTGGGGACTTACCGAATGACTTGATATGACTTGATTACATTATTAATCCTCCTGATCGGAACATCGGGGCATGACCACATGACTCAAATGCATAATAGAAACATCCCAGAATAAACATCGGGTTACAATACATAAGATACATAGAAGAATACATTCTGAAGTTACATATACATCAACACTCCCTCTTAACTAGGAAGGTATTCTTTCGACACAATTTTCAGCACTGGTCTTCTTCTCTGTATTAGCTGGATCATCTCGTATTCAAGTCATCTTCATCTTCAAGTCATCTTTGTCTTTAAGTCATCTTCACTGAATCTGGATCATCTCTCGATCTGGATCATCATAGAACATCATCACTGGATCTAGATCATCTCTCGATCTGGATAAACATAAAACATCATCACTGGATCTGGATCATCTCTCGATCTGGATCAACATCACTGGACTGGATCTGGACCATCACACGATCTGGATCATCACTACTGGATCTAGATCATCCCTCGATCTGGATCTCTCGGAGTCATCATAACTAGATCTGGATCATAACTTGATTTGGATCATCTCTGGTCATCATCATGTGTGTAATATCTCGTCATAGGAATTTCTACAGAGCCAGCCCTTTTTCATGATAGTTGTAGGCCTATCCCACGGTAGGTCTTTGGTAGCCCTTATATCTGACCTACTCGTCAGAATGGCCGGCACTCACATCTGACATGGGAGGAATCTAATCCTTTAGCCATGAACA
>LPNX010354213.1:14011-182095 GCA_001517045.1 Pseudotsuga menziesii
GTCAGAATGGTGGTAGCCCTTACATCTGTCCTACTCAATAGAATGGCCGGCACTCACATCTGACATGGAAGGAACTAAATCCTTTATCCATGAATAGAATGGCACTACCCTTACATCTGACCTACTCGTCAGAATGGCGGTAGCCCTTACATCTGTCCTACTCGACAGAATGGCTGGCACTCACATCTGACATGGAAGGAACTAAATCCTTTAGCCATGAACAGAATGGCTCAGCCCTTACATCTAACCTACTCATCAGAATGGCTCTCTCAGTCCCTGACTGAGTGTTCCTGGTAACTGACCAGGTGCCTCCATTCCCATAATGGAAGTCAGCACTCATATCTGACATGGAAGGAACCAAATCCTCTCACCATGTCAGAATGGCTTAGCCCTTACATCTGACCTACTCGTTAGAATGGATTTGGACCTCTAGCACTCATATCTGACATGGAAGGAACTAAATCCTCTCACCATGACATAATGGCTCAGCCCTTACATCTGACCATGGAAGGAACCAATCCTCTCACCATGTTAGAATGGCTATGGGTCTCATCACTTTCTCTTGGAAGGAACCTCGATCTGGAGCACACCAAGTCTCTCTCTGAAGTACTCAAACTTCATCCTAGCTAATGGCTTCATCAATACATCAGCTATCTGTTCCTATGTCGCAACATACAGGAGCTTCATTTCTCCTCTCTGCACCATATCCCTGATATAGTGATACTTGATCTCGATATGCTTCGACTTGTCATGGAACACTGGATTCTCTGACAACTTCACACAACTCTGGTTGTCACAATGTATACAAGTAGCATCCAACTGGAGATCAAATATATCAGACAGTAGCTTCCGCAGCCATACTGCCTCACAACTAGCTGAACAAGCTGCGACGTACTCTGCTTCAGCTGTACTCAGTGCCACACAAGATTGCTTCTTTCTAAACCAAGAGATCACACATGATCCCATACTGAAGCAACATCCTAAAGTACTCTTCCTGTCAATGGCACTGCCTGCCCAATCTGAATCAACATAACCCTCCAGTTTAATATTTTGATTTGCATCATACTTGAGTCCATAATCAATTGTACCCCTGCATGCTTTGCAACCATCAGGTGAACATGTCTCAATGTGTTCACAGCAAGGCAAGTACCTAGTCTCAGGTACATCAAGGACCCAATCATCTGACGATACATCGTAGCATCAACCGTCTCTAATGAAGCATCACTTAATAGCTTCATGTTCGATGCCATAGGTGTGGTCATGCAGTGCATCATCCTGAACCTCTTCAGGATCTCTACTGCATACTTCCTTTGTCCAAGGAAGATTCCATCTACACTCTGCCACACCTCCATACCTAGAACAATAGTGCATCGACACATAACAGGAGTATCATTGGTCTTCCATCTTCAACCTTGAAGCAAAGGTTGGAATCTTATTTACTCTTAGTAAAGCCTAGAGTCATCAGTAATCTACCCATCCTGTCGTACCATGTCGAACCTCAATATATTCTGTAGTCACTCCCTCTGAAGCAGAGCATCATACTCCCTCTGTCTTCTGTGCTCTATGCACTGAAAACATTATGTTCTAGAGTGACAAGTAGCTTCATGCTACTAATATTCTATGTGACCATCTAGTGTATAGACTTACATCTTCAACCTTGTAGCAAAGGTTAAGATCTTCATCAGGCTCATCATGTATGCATTTAAACTCTTACTAGCTGCAAATGTCTCTTCATAGTCTAGGCCTTCTTTTCGTGAGAAGCCTCATGCTACGAATCTTTCTTTGTATCCCACGATGTTTCCATATACTACATGATGGAACTATGAACTTCTCTTCAGGTCTTGATACTACACCCTGACATCATTCTTCTTGAACTGGTCTTCCCTTTCTTCTTGGTGGCTGGAAGGTTCTGCATCAATGATGTCACTGCACTCATCATATTATTCTTTGTCTTTGAACTGCCGTCACTTGTTCTTCGGAACAAGTCTTCATTCTTCTTTGCTTGTAGGCAATTATGTATGCGGTCTTTCCTACAAGTCAAATGTATTTGTATGGTTATAACATTTCATAAGGAATATTCATACTGGCAAATACTTATGCATAAATATATGATTATGCAACTACTTTAGCCAATACAACATTCATCCATATCTCACTGAAACTTTCTAGATGCCTTCCATCTCTACCAGGACAACATTGATATTGTGCACTAATCCAATATGTCAGCAAAGAGGTTTCGTTCCAGATAAGTAGCAATGGAGAATTTGTATAGCACCATGAGCTACTTACCCATCACATGCATATTAGTAGTATACTGTCATTAATGCAAACATCCTATCATGCATAATACAATAACTGAATATAAACAAATGCATAACCAAACAATATCATGACAATTGAATACTTATCTTTATTTGTTTCAAGGGTAGACTCCTTCTTGAGCCTTCAGCTTCATCATCTTCTTCATTCATAATAGCATCGTTTCTTATCCAAAAGCTAAGGTGGATAAGAAGTTCTTCAAGAGTTGAGTTCTTCATATTCCTCATTGCTTGAGGGATATTCTTTGGATGGAAAGAGCTTGATCTTCAGTTGCTCCCCTCTTCTCTTCTCTTCTTATGATTCAAGCTTCTTATTCTTCCCAAAGTTTGCTGAAAGTAATCACTTCCTTTTGGAACACATTCCTTGAATGAATTCCACGATCCTGGGAGGCCATTCAAGGTGGCCATCATCACTTCTGCATTCTTCACTTTTTCTTTTACCGCTTCAAGTTGTTCTTTGATTTGAGAGACTCTTATGACTGCATGGTCTCTGCATTCTGGATCTTCACATTCTTCAACTAGTTTCTTTAAGTCATATTCTGATTTTGTTCTTCCCTTCAAATAGCTTGAAATTCTGGAAGACCTTCAACAGATTTGCTTGAAATAGGTAGTGCTCTGTAATGCCAAATCTCATTTGGCTCTACTGTGTCATGGATCAAGGCTTGTTCTGGATATCCCTTCAATTTGTACAAGCCTCCTTCTTGTTCTTCAATCACTACCACATCATCGATAGTCTTTCCTTTTGGCCATATGATGACTTGACCATCTATGAATGCAGCCCGCATTCCTTTTGCATCAATGCTGAAATGGAGAGAAGGTTCTTCTTCAATCCTAGCACAAACACTACTTCTTTCATTGTTAGAGACTTACCAGAGTCTAGCTTGTATGAATATTCCCCACTACCTATTATTGGATATTGGTAGTCATCTCCTAGTTTCACCTTGTGAGGTGATTCATGTTCTGACAGTCTTACAAAGGATTCCTTGAATCCCGTCATATGTTTGGAAGCCCCACTGTCTATAAGCCAATCATCACTTCCATGAGTAATGTTACCTATGAGAGATGATATCAGAACATATTCATCCTTGCTTGAAGAATCTTCACTTTCATATCTGGATCTCTTTCTGGATGGTTCATCATCCTCTACAACATGAGAATGATGTCTTCTTTGGCCTTGACCAAGTTCTTCTTGTGAAAGGCTTCTAACCTCGTCTCCCTCTAAAACTGGAACCTCTATACTCAGGTAGGTGTCCAATCCAGTTCCTTCAGAGAGATCAGATACTTCCAGGCTTGGAAGTTTTCAACTTCCCCATGCTTGTCACCAAGCTGATGTGATATATCATATTGAAATGAGAACCTCAAATGGAAATAACAAAGGATTAGATCTTAGCGATTTGAGGTGTCTGTCCTTGTCCCGGAGTTCGTTGATCTAGGGTTTGTCACAGAAACCCTAATTTTCAAAACTTGGAATATTTTAGATCTGATTGGATAAACAGATAGATCTCTTCAAGTGGAGCTGTCTAATGTACTCCTTTTCTGAAAACAGTGGAGGGAAGCTCCCGAAAGAGGAAGCCCTAATTTTCCAATTTCTTCTGCAAAAATGCCTGTTACTATTTCTGTGATATCTCCAAAATTACTGCTCCTCTATGTTTTAAAGTTCACACTGAGGTAACCTCGCATGGCCCTGATCCAACACCGTAAGTTTCATCAGAATTTGTTTCACCATTTGGGATTTATGATCCTTTTCGCAAGGTGACCTGTTACAAGACTGTTCAGAACAGCGAAGTTGTATGGCATGCCACGTGTCACTGGTTCATCTTCTGAGTCTGATATTCGGACCACCAAAATTAAAGTCTGTGTCCTTTCTGGAACATCTTTAGGAATTCCATTTGGACCTCTGTAGCTCAAGATATTGCATATCTCCCCAGATGTCCTGTTTAGGGATGAATTCTGGAAGAGGCTGGAACCCTAACTTGGAGAGATCATATCTCCTGGAGTACAGCGAATCTGAGTCTGTATTTTGGATACAGCCTTCATCAGGATTTTATATTCAATACCTACAATTTTAAGCTTCTGAGACTTCACCAATCTCAGAATATAGCGACTGTACCAAAACTTAGAAGTTTTAGTATTTAGGGTTTCTCCTAGCTCAGGGTCAAACTAGGGTTTGACTTTCCTGGAGTTTCACCCAACCAAATTTCTTGATCCAGGTCTCTAAACTTTGGTTTTGATGAGGAGAATAACCCTATGCTGGTCTCACTCAAAAATTCATCTTCTGTAGAAAGCCCTAATTTCCACATCGAAACTGAAAATGCTTGAGATTGAATTTCGCATCGACAGAAAGATGCACCCTTCAATGGGGAGTCATCTTAGCATACTTTTGCTGAAAATATGTGGAGGAAGACCCACAAAATAGGAATCCCTAGTTCCTATAGCTGCATAATGTCTTCTTCTCAGGTTAGCTCTGATACCATGTTAGTTTTTCATCACATTAAGCTAGCATTATGATCTTAGGATCTTTTCACTGAGAGAATAACAAGCACAGCAATAAAACACAAGCACATCATAAGAGACAAGAGACACAAAGATTTTTCCTCAGGGAAACCATAAAGGAGAAAACCCTGCAACTTCCTCTGAGATAGAATCAACACCAAAACAGTAAGAGATCTCCCAAAACAGTAGTAGTCTTCTGTCTTCTGTCTAGGCCCAAAATTTCCTTCTTCAAAAGTGCGCCACACTTGAGAGAGAAAGTGATGTATTTCACAAGTGATAAATATAGAGGCTCTCACTCTCTATTTATATTCTTCCATTGACTTGAAGTGCACTCAATCATGTCGTCCCAACTAACAATTACTTACTCGAGCCTACACCTTAATTAGTGTATAATAACTCAAGTGCCCCGAAACTGTGGGGACTTACCTAATGACTTGATATGACTTGATTACATTATTAATCCTCCCGATCGGAACATCGGGGCATGACCACATGACTCAAATACATAATAGAAACATCCCAGAATAAACATCGGGTTACAATACATAAGATACATAGAAGAATACATTCCAAAGTTACATATACATCAACATTACCTTCCCCTGAGCTATAATAAAAACACAGTTCTGTGGACGTAACTTCCATCCTGGAGGTGAACCACGTTAAAATTGAGTGTTATGTGATTGAATTATGTGTTATGTTTACTTGTGCATTCACCAGTTATTTCATGAACTTTGTTTATAGTTTAATGAATGAATGTGTTAATCAGTTTACAGCAATATAGAAGGATAAACATAAGTTGAAGTCTTTGGCATGTTGTATGCGGGTTCATTTATGCTTTGCTTGAAATGGTCACTAGTCGCAGTATTAAACAGCCTGGTATGTTGAGTCTTGCGAGTCGACACGAACAACGCTAAGTGCATTGAGCCGCGAGAGTAGGTTATTGCAAGAAGGCGATACCGCACCAGCAGAGGAGCTGCGGTGTGCGGTACCGTAGGTTAAGGGCTTAGCGTTGGGAGGAAGTTACGTGTCACCTGGTGAGCGGCAATGCGATAAGGCTGGAGTTATCGCGAGTTAGTGAAAGTGCGTGACTTGGAAAGGGACTGCACGACAATAGAAGGGATATCTCATGGCTAGAGAGCTGTGAGACGAGGAGATCACGTGACGCGAGCAGAGGAGTCACGCAACGTGTAGAGAAAGAGTCCTCGTGGCTAGTAGAGATTCAAGTCGCAAGTAGGATCACCACAAAACCTGGTCCAAGACGCTTGAGTCCTTGGCCAACCCATTAGAATCACTTTGGGTGAGACTTCAGGCCGCTTCGCGGTCTGTCGCTGAAAGGGCCAGTGAGCTAGGGGTGTTGTTGGTTAAATACTGTAAACTCGGGTCTGACCATGATAGCCAACATTGCCATAGACTCTAGGGCATACAACATATGTGATTTGGAAGCCTGATTGACACCCTGGCTCCCTGCCACCCTCTGCATGGTGAATAAAACAATCCGTAGAGCCCTATCTACCACTGCCCTGATGGGGATTTTCTTCCCCGATGTACTTGTACCTGGTACATAGTGCTGATCTATGAGCTCTCTAGTGGTAACATCCCCGCCATGGGAACCTATCAGTGAGATGGGGGCACGTCGTATTGATAGGCCAGTTAGGAAGTAGATATCCTCTACCTCCACTGTAAGTATGTGTGCCCCCACCTCGAAATACTGCTATTCTAGATTCCACATTCTCAGTATGTGTTCCAGTAATCTCTCATGGGACACCATGTTTGGTGTCCAAAATAACTTTAAGAGCTCATAGTATCGGAGTGCGGCAATGCAAACCACATTCCTTTCAGCAGCAACATCCTAATTATCATGTGTTCTTTCCTTCCATATCACCATATTTTGGACACCTAGACCTACCAAAAACAACAATGGTATGCATTAATATCATCCTTAAGTCATTTCAAATCAAAATAATGAGTAATTTTTTCCGATATCATTTGTTTTACTTCTCCACGGTCAGCAACGCCTGTGTCCCATTGAAGATAGGTGATGGCACCACTTGTCTTCCATGTTCTTAGCGCGGTTCTCGGGTTTTACCACGTATCCCATAAGGGGTAGCCGCGGTGCCTGCATATTGGATTTTAGGGCTTGCCAAATAGGCCCAAAACCCCACCAAATCCCAAAATATAAGCTATGAAATGAAAGATAAGGGTCTTAGCTATTACCTGCAATTGACGAGACTGAAAATGGACGGTGGAAACTCCCGGTATCAGCTGTGGAAGATATGGCTAGAAAATTCCCCAAGTGCTCTCTGCTAGAGGTAAACAGTGAAATGTTTTTATTTTTTACTATTTACTTGGCTTATATAGACATTTTTTCGGTCTGACTTACTATAGTTTTGATATTACATCATGCTCTGGTCAAAATATATTTGTCATAATCCCTTAATGTTGATTTTGAATGCATTTAACACTTGTTTATGAGTAGTCTGCAGGTTGACTTTAGTAAGAAGCTTTGGAAAGTTTTTTTATGGATTTTTTGTACTTTCACAAAATGGAAAAGGTCATTGAGTGTTTATTACGACACTTTGTCATGCTTGTTAAAATCTAGTATCAAAGTTCCGAGTCCATTTGAAGTTTCTTTCCAGGCTCATAAAATACGACATTGTGTAAAGAAGCGTCATGGAGTTCTTTTTTCACCTCTTTTTCAGGCTCCTTAAACATGAAAAAGTCACCGAGTCCGTTTTTTATTCTTTCCAGGATCGTAAAACATTACGTTGTGCAAAGAAACCTCATGGATTTCTCTTTAAACCTTTTTCAAGCTCCCTAAATACAAAAAGATTGTCGAGCGATCTTGTCTTCTTCACACTCGTTAAATTATTTGAAGAGTCGTCCGTCCGATGGTAGGTTATATCTTTCTCGGTTCAGATAGGACTATTTACAAGAAAGGAACACTCCAGCCAATCATGAATGGAAGAGTTCTCTAAGGTATGATTTTACAGTTTTTTGGGCCTTAGAGACTAAATCATACGAAAAAGGACCCCCTTTGGAGTCTTCTTTCATATTCATTCAGACTCTCTAAACATGAACGATACCGAGTTTTCTTTCAGTGGACTCGTTAAAATTAAAACATTGAGAGACCCGTTTTGGGAATGAACCCCTCCTCTCTCAAGTTCGTAAAACATATGAGTATGGACTTGTCTTCCGACAAGCTATATCGAGTGTTTTTTACCCTCTTTGAACTCATAAAACCGAAAAGAGGCACTCATCGATTTTGACGGGGAAAATGGGAAAGGAATCATTTTGTAAATAATGGTATTTGTTTGTCATTACCTTTGAACATGGCACTTGTCTGCACAATCATGTCAGTCAATTGGGTCTGCTGTTGATCTCTGTGATGATCCACTTTCATGAGTCATGTCAATCCTTTGAGTCTTTCAAAAGAATGCATTGTCCACTGTTGCATTGTGTATCTATCCTGTCTAGTCATGCTGCCAAGTCATTTTTTCATGCCGCCTGATGTTCAAAGGGAATTTGAAGAAGTGTCACCTCTGCAGTCTACACAGTCTTTATGTCAGTATCTTTGAGTCAGTCATATGGTTACTACATTCACATCATTCCAGAACTATGTTCCAAGTTTTGTGTCGTCGATGTGGGACTCATCATGGCCCTCCTTCGATGAGACTATCCCCGTCGACATCAGCTGATCATCTGGGAAATAGTCTTAGAAACAATATTTAGTACCTTGAGATCTGTATGCCTTAATGATAGATTCTCTTGCTCTCGACATAGGTTCACATCATTGACCTTTGATCGATAGAATTGACTAGGTGTTTGACATCAGGACATCTATTCGCTCTCATTAGATTGTACTAGAGTACCTTGGGAATCATTGGCATTAATGATGATCCCCCTCGCACTTGTTAACGATTCACATCATTGGCTGGTAATCAAGTGGTTTCTACCATGTTCAACTTCAGATCATTGTAATCACATGGACATAATCGTACTTTTTGGAAGACAAGATGAAGAACCTGGGCATTTGTTTAAAAGCACTCATTGCTTTTTCCCAGGTTGTGATGGAGTTTTGTATATCCAGCATGGATCCACATTTGTATGGTCATGGCTATGCTCAAATTTGCATCTGTATGAAATAGATATATGTTGTATGTCTGGTAGCTATGTCCAATCTTGAGTCCTCTATCACATGTATCTATGTTGTATTCTAGCAGCCATGCTTGTTTATTCCACTCATGGATCTGCCTTGTATTGGTCTGTCGCTATGAGTTTGATTACTTGTGTCTATGAGTCAACATACTGATGTACTATAGATGCCTACTTGACTGCATACTCCAATCGAGCCGACATTTTCATCTCCTGGTGACAACTTGTTCTCAAACCTCTCATTTATCATATCACTCTAAGACTCATGCTTTGGGGGGCATCCTGTTATACCAAAATCCTGTCATCGTCATGTGATAAAAATTTTGACATACCTACTTGCCTTGAATCCCAGCTTCTGGAGTGGAAACTAAATAGTTTTTCATCAATCTTTCATACAAATTCCTAGCAGCACGCATGCCCCTTTATCAAGGAGTGGTACCCCTGCTCACATCACCTTTCATCAGTTGTCCACAAGCAATGCCACCACCCATTTCCCTTGGTCCATAGGCGGTTATTACTAGAACCACTCTATCATAGAAGGAGAAGTGTGGTACCCTAGGTAAAAAGGGAAAAAGAGAAGTTTCTCGAGGCTTTTAGATGATAAGTCTCATGTACTGTGTTATCCCTACTGTTGTGGGTTGGTTGAGCTCGAGATCCCTCATCCTAGGATATTAGAGGCCACCTCACCCACTAATTTCTCAACCATTTCTATCCATTAAATCCCTATAAATATGAGCTCATATCCATGGTTGAGGAGAGAACATTGAAGGTATTGTTATGCTTTTGGATTGATTCTTGGCCCAAGATCATTTGGAGCAAGCATAGAGAGCTAGAGTCGGAGCTTTTGGGGATGAAGAGCTGGTTTCATGGAGATGCATATCAACACTAAGGCTTGGTTGTAAACTTCTTCATATTTCTATTGCAAGTTGATTTCTATCCCACATATGATGTTTTTGTTGTGATTTCACATATATATGTTGCTAGATTCCTTAGTCACTAGCATAGATTAGTAGATCATATTCTGGTTTCTTTGATTCGTTTCGTGTTGAGATTTTTTGCAGGTACACAGGTGAACTGTCAAAACCTTGTATTATAGATATCTACAGTGTCTAGGGAGAGTGTTCAACCTCTGTCCTCTATTTGATTTGGATCTGAACCATTCAAACTAGTGGAACACCTTGCTATCCACAGAAGGTGAAATATTCCAGCTAACAGATAAGCCTCCTTGTTGGTCGGAGGAGGCAAAGTCCTCAAAAGTTGTGGGGCACTAGGGTTATTAGACACTCCTAGAGATGTCGACTTTAATAAGTAATTGTTAAGTGAGGTCAACATGATGGAGTGGGTTCCAAGTGAATGGAAGAATATAAATAGAGATTTATTCTCTCTATTTATAACACACACACTCACTCATTGGGGCATTTGAGTGAGAGAAGAAGTTACTAGGACAAGAGAGAGACTGTTGCTGTCAGGAAATCATCTTTAATTTTTTGGGTTTTAATTTTGGTGCTGACTCTATCTCTGAGGAATTTGTGGGGTTTTCTCCTTCATGGTTTTCCTGAGGAAAATTATTTGTCTCTTGTCTCTTGTGTTTTATTGTTGTGCCTGTTATTCTCTCAGTTAAAGATCCTAGGATCATAACGGTAGCTTGATGATAAAAATATAACATGGTATCAAAGCTAATATGAGAAGAAGACATTGTGCAGCTGCAAAAGCTAGTTATTCTTACTTTTTGGGTTTCTCTCCACAATCCATTAGCAAAATTATGCTAGGCTGACTCTCTATTGAAGGGCGCATCTTTCTGTCGAAGCAGAATTCGATTCCGAGCATTTTTCAGTTTTCGGTGCGGGAGATTAGGGATTTCTACATAAGAGGAATTTTTGAGTGAGCCCAGCATAGGATTACTCTCCTCATCAAAATCGAATTTTAGAGACCTGGATCAAGATTTTTGGTTGGGTCAAACTCCGGTAAAGTCAAACCCTAGTTTGACCTCGAGCTAGAAAAACCCTAAATACTAAAACTGCTAAGTTTTGGTACATTTGCTATATCCCGAGATTGGAAAAGGATCAAGAGCTGAAAATTACATATGCCGACGATACAATCCTGATGTACACTGTGCCAAAAATTCAGCCTCATATTCTCTATATTCGTGGAGATATAATCCCTCTACGTTAGGGTTCTAGCCTCTTCCAGAATTTATCCCTAAACAGGACACTTGGTGAGAATTGCTATATCTTGAGATACATAGTTCTAAATTCTATTTCTGAATATGTTCTATAAATTTCATGGACTGTACGTTCTGTGGTCCAAGTTTCAGACTCAGAATATGAACTAGTGACACGTGGAAGTTCGTACAACTTCGTTGTTCTGAACAGTCCTGTAACAAGTCACCTTTGGAAAATGATCATAAGTCCCAATTGGTGAAACCGATTCTGATGAAAACTATGGTGTTGGAACAGGGACATGCATGGCTATGTTAGTATGAAGTTTTAGACATTGAGGAGTAGTAATTTTGGAGATATCATAGAAATAGTGACAAACATTTCTGCAGAAGAAATTGGAAAACTAGGGCTTCCTGTTCCGAGAGGTTCCCTCCACTATTTTCAGAAAAGGATTACATTGGACAAATCCACTTGAATAGATCTATATTTATATCCAATCATATCTGAAATATTCCTAGTTTTGAAAATTAGGGTTTCTCTCACAAGCCCTAGATCAGCCAGCTCCGGAACTACGATGGACACCTAAAATCGGTAAGATCTAATCTTTTGCGATTTGCATTTGAGGTTCTCATTTCAAAGTGGTCTATCACATCAGCTTGATGATAATCTTGGTGAAGTTGACACCTTCCAAAAATGGAAGTATTTGATCTCTCTAAATAAAATGAATTGGACACCTACATGAGTAGATAGGTTCCAGTTCCAGAGGGAGATGAGGCTCAAAGCCTTACACAAGAAGAACTTGGTCAACGCTAAGAAGATCATTGCTGATTCATTCATAGATCAAATTGTACCACAAGTGTCGCATGTAAAGACACTGAAGATGTTTGATTCCTTCACCAAGCTATTTGAAGGGAAGAACATACATCGGAATATGAATTTGAGAAAATAGTTGAAGAATGTGAAGATATAGAATGTAGAGACCATATATTCATACTTTACGGGGGTCTCTCAAATCAGAGAACAACTTGAAGCAGTAGAAGAAGAATTCAAGAATACAGAAGTGGTGATAGCCAGCTTGAATGGCCTCCTAAGATCATGGGATTCTATCATTCAAGGAATGTGTTCCAGAAGGAAATGATTGCTTTCAATAGACTCTGGGAAGAGCACACAAAAGAAGAATCTCAACTAATAATAAGAGAAAAGAAGATGGGAGCAACTGAAGATCAAGCTCTCACCATTCAAAGAAGATCCCTCAAGTGATAAGGAATATGAAGAACTCATAAGAATTTATGCATTATCATATATTTTCATGATCATATATTTATGCATAATAATTTCCCATTATGAATATTCCTTATGAAATGTCTCTAACCATGCAAATGAATTTGACTTGTAGGAAAGATTGCATACATAATCTCCTACAAAGCAAAGAAGGATGAGACTTGTTATGAAGAATAAGTGAAAAAATGAAAAATGAAAAATAATATGATGAATGTAGCGACATAATTGAAGAAAGGAAAGACCAGTTCAAGAAGAATGATGTCTAGAATGTAGTATCGATTCATGAAGGAAAGTTCATAGTTCCATCATGCAGTAGATAGAAACATCGTAGCATACAAGGAAAGATTCAAAGAGACATTTGCAGCTAGTGGGAGCTGAGACACATGACAGGTAGAATCATGTGTGCAAATGAAAGAAGGCCTTGTATGAGCTCAGAATAAACCCATGGGATAACACATACATGATGAGCTTGATAAATATCTGAACCTATGCTGCAAGGTTGATAGAGGATGACAAGCTCATAGATGGGTGCGAGAAGAACTTTTGAAAAAGTTCAAGATAGAGGATCTTGGTATCCAGTGTCACTCCAGTACAGAATGTTTCAGTGCATAGAGAATGAAAGATAGAGGGAGTATGATACTTCAGAGGGAGTGACTGTAGAAAATCCTAAGGTTCGACATGGTATGACAGGATGAACAAAATACTGTTGATTCTAAGATTTATTGAGAGTAAAGTGGATTCCAACTTTTGCTTCAAGGTTGAAGGAGGAAGACCAGTGATGCTCCTGTTATGTGTCGATGCACTATTTCCTAGGCATGGAGGTGTGGCAGAATGCAGATGGAATCTCCCTCGAATAAGGGAAGTATGCCTTAGAAATTTAGAAGAGGTTCAGGATGATGGACTACAAGGCTATGGCCACACCTATGGCATCAAACCTGAAGCTATTGAGTGATGCTTCATCAGACACAGTTCATGCTATGATGTATCGTCAGATGATTGGGTCCTTGATGTATCTAATGAACATGAGACCAGATATTTGCTTTGCTGTGAACACCTTGAGTCAGTGCTTGACAGATCCGAGACATGTTCACTTGATTGGTGCAAAGCATATTCTGAGGTACCTAAGGGGTATAATTGATTATGGGCTCAAGTACGAGGTGAATCTGAATATTTACCTAGAGGGATATGTTGATTCATATTGGGCAGGCAGTTCCATCAATAGGAAGAGCACTTCAGGGTGTTCCTTTAGTATGGGATCAGGTGTGATCTCTTGGTTTAGCAAGAAGCAGTCATGTGTGGCACTGAGTACAGCTGAAGCAGAGTATGTCGCAGCTTGTTCAACTAGTCGTGAGGTAGTATGGCTGCGGAAGCTACTGTCTGATTTATTTGATCTCTAGATGGATGCTACTTGTATACATTGTGACAACTAGAGTTGTGTGAAGTTGTCAGAGAATCCATTGTTTCATGATAAGTCGAAGCATATCGAGATCAGGTATCACTATATTAGGGATATGGTACAGAGGGGATCATTGAAGCTCTAGTATGTTGCGATAGAGGAACAGATAGCTCATGTGTTGACGAAGCTATTAGCTAGGGTGAAGTTTGAGTACTTCAGGGAGAAGCTTGGTGTTCTCCAGATTGAGGTTTCCTCCAAGGGAAAATAATGAGATCGATATCCATTTTGATGAGTAGGTTAGATGTAAGGGTTGAGCCATTCTATCATGGTGAGAGGATTGGTTCCTTCCATGTCAGATATGAGTGCTGAATCCATATCCATTCTGACGAGTAGGTCATATATAAGGGCTGATCCATTCTATCATGGTGAGAGGATTTGGTTCCTTCCATGTCAGATATGAGTGTTGAATGCCATTCTTGGAATGGAGGTACTTGGTCAGTTACGAGGAACACTCAGTCTAGGACTGAGAGAGCCATTCTGATGAGTAGGTTAGATATAAGGGCTAAGACATTCTATCAGGGTTAAAGGATTAGGTTCCTCCCATGTCAAATGTCAGCGTTGGCCATTTTTTCGAGTAGGACAGATGTAAGGGAAACTTCCATTCTCCTAGAGAATGGAGGCACTTGGTCACTTACCAGGTAGCTTAGTCTGGGACTGGGGTCCATTCTGATATGACTATAGGATTGGTTCCTACTTGATGAGATGTGAGTGCATGACCTTTCAAACATGCATGTTGAATTGGTTCCTCGCATGTGTCGGATGTAAGTGCAGATCCCTTTCGAACATGCATGTTGGATTGGTTCCTCGCATGTGTCGAATGTAAGTGCAGAGCCTTTTTGAACATGCATGTTGGATTGGTTCCTCACATGTGTCGAATGTAAGTGCAGATCCTTTTTGAACATGTATGTTGGATTGGTTCCTCATATGTGTCAAATATAAGTGCTGAGCCTTTTTTAACATGCATGTTGGATTGGTTCCTCACATGTGTCAAATGTGAGTGCTGGGCCTTTCTGACAGGGTTGTGGGATTGGTTACCACATGGTCAGATGTGAGTGTTGGGCATGCCTTTCTAGTATGATTATAGGATTGGTTCCTACATGATCATATATAACTGCTGGGTGGGCCATTCTGAATTAGGGTCAAATATAAGCATTGAAGAAGACCTACATGGAGGCTAGGCCTACAACCAGCATGAAAAAGGGTTGGCTCTGTAGAACTTCCTGTGACGAGAAGAATCAAGAGATAGCACCCGTGATGATGATGTAGCACAGATGTTCCAAACCAAAGATGATACAAATTGAGTGATGATCCAAATCCAGTGATGATGATCCAAATCAAGTGATGATGATCCAGATTGAGTGATGATTTAGATCCAGTCTGAGTGATGATCCAGATCCAATGATGAAGATGACTTGAATATGGAGATGACTTGAAGGTGAAGATGACGAGGACTCGATGATGATATAGATGATACAGAGAAGAAGACTTGTACTGATAAATTGTGTCGAGAGAATACCTTCCTAGTTAAGAGGGAGTGTTGATGTAATTGTAACTTCAGAATGTATTCATCCATATATATTATGTATTGTACCCCGATGTTTATTATGGGATGTGTCTGTAATGTAATTGAGTCATATCATACCCTGATATTTATTCTCGGAAGTTTCTATAATATAAAATTCATGTCAAGTCATTGTGGGTAACCCTCCTATTGTTCAAGGGTTAATGTCCCCGTAGTTATGGGGCCCTAGGGTTATTAGACTGTCCTAGAAAATTCAACCCTAGGTGAGTCATTATAAGTCAAGGAAATAGTCCGCACCATAGTGTTAAGGAAAAACCTCCTTGTTGGTCGGAGGAGGCAGAGTCCCCACATGTTGTGGAGCACTAGGCTTATTAGACACTCCTAGAGATGTCGGCTCTAGTAAGTAATTGTTAAGTGAGACTGACATGATCGAGTGGGTTCCAAGTGAACGAAAGAATATTAATAGAGAGTGAGTCTCTCTATTTATAACACGCACACTCACTCATTGGGGTGCTTGACTGAGAGGAGAAGTTATCGGGACAAGAGAGAGACTGCTGCTGTCAGGAGGTCATCTTTATGTTTTTGAGTTTTACTTTTGGTGCTGATTATATCTTTGAGGAAGTTGCGGGGTTTTCTCCTTTATGGTTTCTTCAAGGAAAATTATTTGTGTCTCTTGTCTCTTGTGTTTTATTTCTATGCATGTTATTCTCTCAGTTAAATATCCTAAGATCACAATGGTAGCTTGAATGATAGAAATATAACACAACCATGAATTTTTGAAGGAGAAAGAGAGAGAAAGAGTGCTGGAATCCTAGGAATGTTAGGCTTTAGAGTCTGCTTTGGTGGAACACCGAGGGACTATGTCATTCAAAATATCTTGAAGATGAGGAATATGCAAATCAGCTCAACCTCTTCTACAAGAGAGATCACCTGCAACTTATAAATCCTTGCACAAAGAGATGGTTAAAACATAGGTGATGCTAGAAGAGATAATCGAAAAGCATGCAAATAAAATTAAAATACATGCAACTCCAATAGATCTAAAACAAGCAAACAATAAGAGCATAAATCGAACTAGAATAAACTCTTACCCTATCAAGAGGGAACTCTCTCCCTTGATGCCGACAATTAACTAGTAAAATAAATGATAAATAACACATATTATACCTCATAAGCATTTGAAAATCACCATCCACACATGAAGAGCATTACACCAGAGATATTGCCTCCAAATATTCTTTATTATAGAATAATAAACAATAACACAGTAAAATAACAACAACACCTCAATCCCAGTTCTAACTAGCTTGGAAGAGGTGATCTGAGCTTTATTTTTACAAAAAATGGAGATCCAACCCAAAGGGGCACAAATACCAAGGAGATAGACCACTGCAGCTGAAGGATATTCCATCAATGCCCGATCTAAAGCTGAACTGAGCTTCCACTTAGCCTACTTGTCAATTGAGGGGATGATTGAGCTGACACATCAACCCACAGAGCTTCTAAGAGAGCCCACATGCGTGGAGGAGAGAGAGAGGGCACAATTCCCCATAAAGGATGTTGAAGTTCAACTCTGGATCTATCCAGAATCCAGATCACCTCCTTCAGTCAAGAATTTGTCAGATCTTTTGATACTTTTATTTATGTTTTGAAGCTTGGTTTTATTCTTTATTCCTAGAAAATTTTGTTGTTTGGGATAGTTTGAGTTTTTCCCTTTAGCTTTTATGTTATTTGATTTCTTAGTTTATTTTTACATGTTGATTTTATGATCAAAGGGCTTATATAAGGCTTATATGGATTAAAAAATCTGAAAAATAGCATAAAAGTTTAATTGAGATTCCTAAACAAAGTTTAAACCCTTATCGTTAGCATGATTTTTGAAAAACATTAACCTGAATTTTCTTATAGCGGAAGCCAGAAAAAGTTACATAGAAGCGCTACAATAAAGTCACGCAAAGATAAAAATCCTCTTTCAATTTTGTGGAGGAATAGTTCTTTAAAGCACCGATGAGATAGTTCAAAACTCTTCTGATCGCCAATCGTGAACCTAGTTCTCTAAAGTGCCGACACTGCGACAACACAGTGGTTTAGAGCACCGACAAGATAGATCATAGAGATTTTGATCGTCGATCATGAAGCTAGTGGTTTATGTTGCCGACACTACAGCGGCAATCTAGTTTAAAGATCGGATGACATAGTTGATAAATCTTATGATCACCGAACATGAAGTAAGTGATTTAAAACTCTGACACTACGATGGCATAGTGGCTTGTGGTTTCGATGCAGTAGAAATTAATGCTTTTGATCGTCAACAAGTTAATAAGGGGAAGTGTTGATTCATTTAATTTTGAACCTCCAATTGTCGATGCTGAGAAGGGTTAGTAGTTAGTGATGGGAGACGTCGATACCATGGGAAAAATCAATGTTAATCACTCTGACAAGTGTAAATATAATCAAGAAGGAAAATCATGGTGTTTTCTTGCAGAAGCGATGCAATAATAATGACAGAATATAATGAGACAACGGTGTTTCCAATCACAGTTTTTCTTGAAGTGCACATAGAGCAGGGGGAGATCGTGGCAGAAAATTAGTACTTGAATATTGGAATTTTGAAATAGAATAAAAATCAAGGTTTTTAGGAGAAGTAAAAGACAAACAGAGGATCCGTTCACACAGCTAAAACAGACTATCCAGGAGCTGACTCAGCAGAAAGAGGAGATAACAAGGAGGGTTGCAGTTGCTTTACTAGTTGAAGCAACTAAAGACTTGTAAAGTTAGTTAAGAAAGTCAGTTATTAGTTAAGTTTGTAAAGTTATTTTATTTTTGTATAATGATAGTTTATATTGAACTATTCGATAGATAGGTTGAAAAGCAGTTAGGGTTTAGTCCTTAACTAAATTTTGAAGGATAGTATTAATTTATGTCACAAAGAGGACTAGAGGTTCAATTTTTTTGGCTAACTAGAGGTCTCCAGACTTGTTCATAAGCTAATTAAATGACTCTTATGTGTATTTGAAGACTGATTATGAAATATATGCTCCATATTACCCTTCAATTTGTCCTCTAACTTCATTTATAGCTTGTTTTAACTACTCAGTTGGTAGTTTCATTGATGGTTTAAAGTTTTTATGCTTGTAGTGCTTGCCATTTGTGGATGAACTTCAATGTTATTTTATGTTGGATACATGGTTATTATGTTATGCATCTCATTTTTTCTATGCTTGTGATTTAGTTCTTATTTGGGTTATGAATGTATTCCCTCTTGTCACCAAACTTCACAACCAGAAAACCTTAAAAAACCCTAAAAATCCAGTTTTGTTTTATTGAAATATTTGATATTATGTTGGCTTGTTTTCTTATAGTCTAGAAACAATTTTTGGCATAAACATCTTTGGCGCCGTTGCCAGGCAATGAAGTTGAAAACATATTTTTCCCTAGTATACTTACCATTTCACTAGTTTTAAGAGGTGAAATTAAACCAACATATCTTATAGACTACTTTTCACCAGTTTGTCACAGTGGCTACTAGGGGAATTTGAACTAGAAACAAACCTATTTCACCTTTGCAGCTGGGTGTTTCAGACCCAAAACAGAACTTGAAAACAGCAAGGAAGATTATAAGGTCTTAGCCATTACCAACCCTATGTAACCCTGATCAGTTGGATGGTTCATCACCTTCATCTGTTTTGAGAAAATAAGAAGAAAATTCACCTTGGTTAAAGCCTATAATTCCTGTCACTAACTTTCAGATTTTCACTGATCCTCAAGCATTCAAAAAGGAAAAAATAGTATCTCTTGGTAAGATACATCTATTTCATTTGAAAGTAGGTAAAACCCCTTTTCATCCAATTTCCATCCAAATCTCTCCATCACCCAACTCAATCAGCCTTAAAATGGTAGCCCAAAATCATCCTATAGACATGATGGACCGAATGGTTGCATCCAGATATGCACCATTAGTTTTGCCTAACCCTTTGAATGCACTGGCTGGAGGTGACTATCAGAAATACCTGCCTAGGTTTAATGGATAGGGTGAAACTATAGCAGAAGAGCACTGGGAATCTTTTCTCAGTTATGCTGATAACCAGAACATTGAAGCTAAGGATGTATGGATGAGGATGTTTGTGCAGAGCCTTGATGGTGATGTCAGAAAATGGTTTAGGGAGTTGCCTACCAATTCTATCGCCATCATAGAAGAGCTTCAGGACCTCTTCATGAGATAATGGGGTGACACCAAAGACCACACTTATTATATAACTAAGTTTGGAGCCCTTAAAAGAAAGAAGGATGAAACCATTGCATATTTTTCAAAAAGATTCAATAAAATGTATAGCAGAATTCCTGCACAAATAAGACCTTCAGAAACATCTGTAAAACATACATATGCAAATGCTTTTGATCATGAATTTTCTTTACTACTAAGAGAGAGAAGACATGTTTCCTTACTGAATCTGTAGGATGTAGCATTAGAGGTGGAGTCTAACATATTGGCTTCCAATAAATTGAAGAAGGAAACAACTGAGCAGATGTATGACAGGAAAGGTAAGAAGGATGCAGCTCCTGGGATTTCAACATCTCATTCTTCAGAAGGAAAAATTGATGAGATGGACAAGTTAGTGAATATTTTGACTAAAAAATTAAACAAGTTAGAACTAGAAAGAAATTTCGGCAAGCCTATTCAAGAAGGTGAAAGAAACCCTAACAATTAGAACCAATTCATAAGAAAATTTGCTCCTCGTTTCATACCTAGAGAACAAATAAATAATGATATTCAGCGAGAAAGGAGAGAGACCAAGGACCAAAGGGTACCACCACCTCTTCAGAACAATGTTGTTGATGAAGAAGAGATTGATGAAGAAGTGATATTTGAAGACACAGATAAAGATATGAACTATTTTGGAGAAAGGTTGACTAAGGGTTTTGTCACTAAAGAGGAGTTTTTAAATATAGAATATTCTGATGCTGATATGTTTGAAACAGAGGATGATTTGAATCTGAAAATGACTGCTGTAACTACTGATGTCTGTCAAAATGAACCCAAGAAGACTGTGAATTTGAGGTCAGGCCCAAAACAAGTAGTACAGAACCCAAAGAAGAAGGTAGTTGTACCTGCTAAGCAACAATCTAATCCTGTGTCAGAGAAAAAACAAATTCTAGAAAAGCAAAAGAAGAACATGGAGGTTGAAGAGGTAAATACAACTGTGCAAAATTTTAATCTAGAAAATGAATTAGGCAAAATAAAGATTCCTATGCCTTTTACTGAACTAATGAATAATCCTTCTTACAAAGAATCAGTTCTTAAAATGATCGGTTCAGCAAACAATCAGACTATTTCTGATACAGTAAATTTGCAAGAAGAAAATCCTAAGATTTTTATTGGATCAGCCTTGGCTGAAAAAACTGAGAATGAAGCAGGTGCTTCACCTCCATTTTACATTACTCTAATATTGCATGAACAAATGATACATAACTATTTGTTAGATTCAGGAGCATCACACAATTTAATGCCAAAGGATGTCATGGAGGATTTAGGTCTGAGTATAACCAAACCCTATCATGGTATGTATGCATTTAATTCAAGAGCTGTAAAGTGTTTAGGTGTGATTAAAGACATAGTTGTCAGTTTGGCTCAATTACCAATGAAAAGTGTAATCATGGATGTGGTGGTAGCTGATATTACACCTAAATTTGCGTTACTTCTCTCTAGGTCTTGGGCAAAGAAAGTTGGTGGAACTTTACAAATGGATTTATCATATGCTACCATTCCTGTGTTTGGAGGAGAAAACAGAAGGCTGTACAGAGATCTTCAATTTGCCTATATTGTGATAGATGACAAGAACCCTACCAACCATCCTCTGTATGCTGTTGATAAAGATTTGGGTACTTGCATGCTACATTTTAGTGATGATGACAATACTTATGGTTTGTTATAGGTTGAAAAGGAACAGCTAGTTAAATGCAGCAAGGAAAAGGAAGATGAGCTTTGGCAGTTATACTTTGATGGATCATCTTGCAAAGAAGGTGCTAGAGCAGGGGTTCTTCTCATATCCCATGGTGGTGGAACAGTAAAGCTGATGTATAAATTAGAATTCATTACTACGAACAATACTACTGAATGTGAAGCTTTGCTGTTAGGATTGAAGGTTGCCAAAGATTTAGGCATTCAGCAGATTTCTGCATATGGCGACTCCAAATTAGTTGTTTAGCAGGTGAGGAACAACTATCAAGTGAAATAGGATTTGCTAAAATTCTATTGAAATGAGGTATGGGACATGATTTATAATTATTTTGTATCTTTTAACATTACCTATATTCCAAGGGACCATAATCATACTGCTGATTCATTGGCTTTAGCTGCTACACATTTTAGAATCACCAAAACCACACAGTTGAGGTATCCCATTGAGGTTAGGTATAGACCATGTGTACCTGATAATGTAAAGTAGTGGAGAGTGTTTGAAGATGAAATTGAAATTAAAATATTTTTGGAGCTTACACATGAGTTTTCTAATTCCCTGATTGATCAAGAGGAAGATGATGAGGATGGAGATGTTGAAGAGATTGCTGAAAATGAAATTGTTGGCCACGAGATTATTGAACTACAAGGTAATTTCATCCCAAAAGGTTTGGGACCTTTAGAAATGATATTTTCAAAAGATGATACAACCCTAAAACTTGTTGTATAGTCTTCAGAAGAGAATGTGGTGGATTGTAACATTGGCACTACAGAACATCCTAGAATGGTGAAAATTTCAAAAGCACTCACTGCTGAACAGAGAAATAGGTACATAAAATTGTTAGAGGAACATGTTGATGTATTTGCATGGTCTTATGAATAATTGAGAACATATGATACTAGAATTATACAACATAAAGTCCCTTTAAAAACAAATGTTAAACCTTTTCATCAGAAATTAAGGAGGATTAATCTAGCCTTATTTCCTGTTATTGAAAAAGAAGTGAAGAAGTTATTAGATGCCAAGATCATTGTTCCTCTCAGGTACTCTTCATGGGTGGCTAATATAGTTCATGTTAGGAAAAAGAACAAATAAATCAGACTGTTTGTTGACTTTAGAAACTTGAATAGATCTTCACTAAAGGATAATTATCCTCTGCCTAAAGTTGAGCAAATATTGTAGAAGGTTGTTGGAGCACAGAGGATTTCTATGGTTGATGGTTTCTTAGGATACAATCATATTTCTATCCATCCTAATGGTGAGGAGAAAACAACTTTTACCACTCCTTGGGGAACTTTCATGTATGATAAGATGCCTTTTGGTTTAATGAACGCTGGAGCAACTTTTCAGAGGGCTATGGATAGAGATTTTGTTGGGGAAAAGGACAAGTTTGTGGTAATTTAATTAGATGATATTAATGTATTTTCACAATTAGATGATGAACATATAAAACATTTGAAACAGAATTTCCTAAAATGTAGAAAATTTGGGTTGTCCTTGAATCCAAAGAAGTCACACTTTGCTGTACAGGAAGGAAAATTACTGGGTCATTTAGTTTGTGCTGATGGTATAAGGATTGACCCAGAAAGGGTAAAAGAAATATTGAATATAAGTCTACCAAGGAGTAGAAAATATGTCCAATCTTTCATTGGTAAAATCAACTTTCTGTGTTGGTTTATACCGAACTTTGCTGAGACTATCAAGCAGATTACAGCCATGCTAAAGAAGGATCAAGAAGTCAAATGCACCACTGAAGCAAAGAATTCATTTGAAAAAATCAAGATGGCTCTTACTGAAGCCCCTGCATTAGTAAGTCCATATTTTACCAGAGAATTTCTAACATTTTCCTTTGCATCTGAAGATACACTAGCAGTTGTTCTATTGCAGAAGAATAAGGATGGTCTTGAGCAACCCGTTGCATTCTTCAGCAAAACTCTCAGAGATTCTGAATTAAAATACAACATCTTGGAAAAACAAGCTTATTGTTTGGTGAAAGATTTGAAATTTTTCAGAATCTATGTTTTGCATTCCAAATTTATTTCATATGTCCTTAATGCTACTGTAAAAGATGTTTTGACATAGCCTGACGGTGAGGGCAAAAGAGGGAAGTGGATTTCTAAAATCATGGAGTATGATGTAGATATTAGACCTACCAAAATAGTCAAGGGACAAGGTTTAGCCAAGCTACTCGCTGAATCAAATTGCCAAGCTTTAGGATTGCATGTGATGATAAGAAGATCCGGCTTAGGAAGAAAATCAAGCAAAATTAGAGAAAGAGAAGATTATGGACTTATATTCAACATCCACATGGTACGCAGACATTGTGTATTTTCTGTTGTATTTGCAATGTCCTGAGCATTTAGATAGAAAAGTTGCTAGATATTTGAAGCTAAGAACTACTAAGTACTGTTTAGTAGAACAACAGTTATTTTGGAAGGACTCGAGGGGCATTCTACTCAGATGCTTAGATAAACTTGAATTTGAAGAAGTGATTTCTGAATCTCATGAGGGTGCTTGTGGAGGTCACAAGTACTAGAAGGAAACATCATACAATATCTTAAGAGTTGGGTACTATTGGAACTCTTTGTTTGTAGATGTATATCAGTAGGTAAGAGCTTGCATCCCTTGTCAGAAGTTTACCGGCAAACAAAAATTGTTGTCATTACCTTTAAAACCAATTGCAGTAAGTGCTCCTTTCTAACAGTGGGGTCTGGACTTTATAAGAGAGATAAGTCCATATTCCTCAGGACAACACAGGTGGATTTTGACTGCAACAAACTTTTTTACCAAATGGGTGGAAGCTATCCCTACTAGGAATCCCATAGATAAGGTGATTATGGAATTTATTGAAGAAAATATCCTCAGTAGGTTTGGGTGTCCTCAGAAAATAGTGACAGATAGTGCAAAATATTTTAAGTCTAAGGCAATGGAAGCATCTTGTGAAAAGAATGGTATCTTGTTGAAACATTCAACTCCTTACTATCCCCAAGGTAATGGTTTAGCTAAGTCCTCCAATAAAAATATCATTCAGAGTATTAGGAAACTGCTGAAGCATAATAAGAGATCATGGGATTCTATGCTGAAATATGCATTATGGGCTGATAGAATAACAGTCAAGCAAGCAGTTAGAACTTTACCTTTCCAATTAGTGTATGGAACAGATGTAGTCTTTCCTGTTTAGTTGGGCATTCCGGTGATGAATTTTTTTCAGGATTGTCAGGAGGAACCTAATGATATGCAGAGAATGATTTATGCAATGATAGAGTTGCATTAGAACAGAGAAAAAGTGGAAGAAAAAGAACAGTTATACAGATAGAAGATAAAAGACAGATTTGACAAGAAAATAAAAGATAACACTTTCTCAATTGGTGACATGGTTCTAAGGTGGGATGCCAAGAAAGAGCAAAAGGGGAAACATGGAAAATTTGACAACCTCTGGTTTGACCCTTTCCTAGTATCTAAGTTTTTGGAAAATAACACTTTTGTCCTACAGACTTTGGAGGGTGAGGAATTGTCAAGTCCAGTTAATGGATGATTCCTCAAGCATTTCTACAGTTTTTTAGGGGAATTTTAGTTTTTCATTGTATATACCGGTGTGAGTAAAACACAATAAGGAATCCATAACCCAATGGAAATTTTGCATATTAGCAGGTAGCAGGAAAGAAGGCACTGGTCTACAAGTTCTTGAAGCCTCAGAGGGAGGACTTCATCCCACAGTTGGAGCCAGATGTTATAGCCTGTTTTTGTTTTCGATCTTTTGATACTTTTATTTATGTTTTGAAGCTTGGTTTTATTCTTTATTCCTAGAAAATTTTGTTGTTTGGGATAGTTTGAGTTTTTCCCTTTAGCTTTTATGTTATTTGATTTCTTAGTTTATTTTTACATGTTTTGGTTTGATTTCATGATCAAAGGGCTTATATAAGGCTTATATGGATTAAAAAGTCTGAAAAATAGCATAAAATTTTAATTGAGATTCCTAAACCAAGTTTAAACCCTTATCATTAGCATGATTTTTGAAAAACATTAACCTGAATTTTCTTGTAGCGCAAGCCAGAAAAAGTCACACAGAAGCGCTACAAGAAAGTCACGCAAAGTTAAAAATCCTCTTTCAATGTTGCGTAGGCACAGGTATTTAAATTGTCGATGAGATAGTTCATAACGCTTCCGATCGTTGATCGCGAACCTAGTTCTCTAAAGTGTCGACACTGCAGCAGCACAGTGGTTTAAAGCGCCGACAAGATAGATGATAGAGATTCTGATCGTTGATCGTGAAGCTAGTGGTTTATGTTGCCAACACTGCGACGACAATCTGGTTTAAAGCTCGGATGACATAGTTGAGAAATATTCTAATCATCGATCACGAAGCAAGTGATTTAAAACTCTGATACTGCAGCAGCATAGTGGCTTGTGGTTCCGATGCAGTAGAAATTAATGCTTACGATCACCGACAAGTTAATAAGGGGAAGTGTTGATTCGTTTAATTTTGAACCTCCAATTGTCGATGCTGAGAAGGGTTAGTATTTAGTGATGGGAGATGTCAATACCATGAGAAAATTCAATGTTAATCACTCTGACAAGTGTAAATATAATCAAGAAGGAAAATCATGGCGATTTCTTGCAGAAGTGATGCAATAATAATGACAGAATATAATGAGACAAAGGCGTTTCCAATCATGGTTTTTCTTGAAGTGCACGTAGAGCAGGTGGATATCATGGAAAAAAATTAGTACTTGAAGATCGAAATTTTGAAACATAATGAAAATTTGGTAATTTCATTGCTGGTTTAAAGTTTTTATGGTTGTAATGCTGGCCATTTGTAAATGAACTTCAGTGCTATTTTCTGTTGGATACATGGTTATTATGTTATGCATCTCAGTTTTTCTATGCTTGTGATTTAGTTCTTATTTGGGTTATGAATGCATTCCCTCTTGTCACCAAACTTCACAACAAAAAAACCTTAAAAAACCCTAAAAATCTAGTTTTGTTTTATTGAAATATTTGAGAATATGTTGGCTTGTTTTCTTCTAGTCTGGAAACAATTTCAGGCATAAAGATGTCTTGCGGTTTATTGTTGGTATTGTGGTGTTGTTGAACCACGAGTTGTGATAGGAAGGTGATAAAAACCAACAATGTACGGGGATAAACCATTGACGTGCTTCAGGACATGAAATTTCTCTTCTTCTTGTACGCCAAGTCTAGCCATGAGTCGATATAACTCGTCTGTGTAACTCCATATAGACTAGTCTTTCCACTGCCTCAAGTGTTTCCACTTCTTATATTGTTTTTCAATGAACTTGGAAGGGTAAAATTCCTTGAGAACATATTAAAAAAATTATACCCATGTGTCTATGGGGTCCTCTTCTTTTTCCATCTTTGTCAATAGATTCTCCCACCAGCAGTGTATAGAGGTTGACATTTTTAAGGATGTAATGGTGATTTTTTCCATTTCGGAGAGTTCATCAACCGCATAGTAAGATTCCAGTTGTTGTACCCAATTATCGATGGATTCCATGTCAATATTTCCTTCAAGGTTCGGTATGTCTAGATTCATTTGTACTTTGAAGGGGCTTATTTTATTAGAGTGAGGTCGTGTTGAGGATTGCCTAGAGTTAGAAGTGACTCTCATGAGAATCTCACTGATCTGGGTGAACATTTCAGTTTGATGGCAAGTCACTGCTTTTTCTATGAGCTTTTATGTCTCATATGTTGCATGTCTATTGTTTGCTTCTTTGACCATCTTTTTTGAAGTTGAAGGAAGTGTATGCTTTTATTGTTGAGTTTGCGAGCATGTTTGAGCATGCATAAGTTAAATAACTTAGATGGAAGTGCTTATGTAACTTAATATTTGAACAATATTTTTATTTTATACAAATGATCCAGTTCATTCCTAGGTGCACGCTAGGGACAATAGTCGACTAAATGTGTTGATTACTATTATTGCGGAAGAATGTAAGAAGAACCAACAATGCAAGAAATACATGGGGTCGAAAAGAAGTATGCACATAAACAATATGCAAGAATTCAAACCAATTTCTTACTTCTTCTACATGAAGGTTTAAGGAATCATAATTGATCTATATTACATTAGTGTACATGCTTATATAGGATGCTGAGATGATTGGGTGACTACCCATTACATTCAATTTCAAAAGAAGTTATAACGGTTCAAAATTTCAACCATCGCAGATGACTAGAAGACAGAGACATTATGTTGATGTTCGATAATCATCGTAATTGACAAGGGATGTTGTTATGTTGTATGTTGAGGTGGATCTATCAAGGAGAACCTGTTGAAGTGAACATGTCGAGGTGGACCTATCGAGGTGAACCTGTCAAAGCAGTCAGAGTAGTCGAAGCTATCAAAGTGCTATACTTTGTTGAAGCTTGACAACCTACCAACTACTAGTTGGATCAATAGTGGTGAAAAGGAATATTGCATGGAGTCCATTTTCCTGGAAGATCTTGAATCTATGATAAGAAATAATATCTTGAAGATCCTACAACCAAAGAATGGAACCTTTCTTTGTTGTCTGAGATTGAACCACAAATTTTCTTCCTTTCACCTTCTGGAAAAAGGATGTTGTTCTTCTCAATCAGTTGCACCATCATGTATATGGTATTCTTAATACATGCACTCTATGGATTCCACCCCTTTTGATAGTATGTGCATTTGGTATTTTCTTGCTTCTTCTTTTCTTTTTCCTTGCAAGTATTCGAACCCCCATATCAGGATTTAGGTTTCTCCTTCTTATCCTTCTCTTGCTACTTTTAATCTCTAGATTTATTCTTTCCTTTGGTTGGATTGGAAACACCTACACCAAGGGCTTGATCCTTACTATATTTGATGGTTCCCATTTGTATGAATTTGTCTTTCTCTTGTGACAATGACTCCATGAAGGATTCCAGTGACGGAATCCTCCAATTTTGAGTCGTGATCTTGCTAGAGTGGAATGTTGAAACAAACAGAGAATACTCTGGACCTAGATTCAAAAGTATTGAAAGGAAAATATGATCACATTTATTCTCTGTGCCACAGTGTTTCAACTGCAGCACCAATTATTTAAACTTGGTGAATAATTCTTGGATTATCTCATAGTGAGATGGACTCAATGAGATTAGATCATTTTTGAGTTCTTGACCTCTCATCTCATCAGTTTTCCTAAAAAATACCTCAATATTGAGCCATACCTCATTGGGAGTTGTCATAATGTCTACATGGAAGAGTAAGTCTCTCAAAATGCTGAGACAAGGCATTCAAAATTCTTCATAAATCTTCTTGAAGTAATTTGATTTATCCATAGCATATCTGGGCTCAGTCTCAGTCCCCATGGTGACTTTGAACAAGCCTTTTGACTTCATTTGTATCATTAGTTCGGCCTTCCTCTCAAAATAGTTGAATTTAGTCAACAATACATGGTTCTACTCCATTTCTTCTTGCACACTGGGTGAAAAAACTGTTGATTATACCTGCAATGCAAACACTCAAATTTCTCTAGAAAATTCCCTAAACATCAACTCAAACACTCTGGGTTTTATTTGCAGATCCAAATATATTTGATACCCTATGATAATTGATTCACATTATTATTTAGGATCCAAGGAGATTCTCACAATTCGATATTACACATAAATTATGCACAAAACAACATAAAGAGTGAAATTATCATATACAAATGTAGTCAATAAAAGATATTATTATGATTGTCCAACATGTAAATATTTTTGGATCAGCTTTATATTACATTAGGGAGAAATCATTAGCCTTTGTAGGCCATCTGGATGGATACATGTGTTAGACTATTATTTGACCCTCAAACCTACCTAGGTGTACCAATCAACTTCCTAACCATCCCAAATGGTCACAAATTCAAGCGTGAACATGGGTGAGGCATGATGGATCATAAATGAAGGAATTCTAGGTGTTGGTGAGCACATGGGTGAGTGGCTCTACAAGGAAATAAATGCTCAAGAATGGACAAAAACCACCACAAACATGCACTAGCACCTAATTTCAATCATATTCCTTGAATTTAGGGATGGGGGAATGCACCAAGACTGATCTTTCATTAATGAGGTCACATGTATGTCAGAATGATCCAAGTGGAGTGCCTGAAATTGGAAGCTTTTCTATCCAGATATACATGTGCGAGAATGATACAAATTTAGTTGCAACTAGCCAATCTAATGTTGCAAAAAAAATATCAAGAAAGGAAAATAAATTCAGAATGAAGTATGGTGTACAATATGCAGAACTAAACACCATCATAAAAATTCATGTCCATATTTCTTGAATTATCTTTCCTAAGAAGTTTCAATCCTAATAAATTCACAAGGAATTCCATTATGTTAAATTATCCAGATTAGAGGTCATCGATCGGAGGAATGTTTGCATCTATAGAATAAAGTAAGTGCATCAGCTAGCTTATATTGTATATTATGTCAATATGTGGGTCATCATGAAAAATATTGTCGAGCATACCAGGTGTTGTAGGAGAAGATTATCAACACCTATTTGATTAAAAATGATGAGCAAATGCAACTAAGTGAGCTCATGCACAATATCCTCAACCAAGGGGGGTTGGTACGTTTAGAATCCAAGGACAAGGAGGAGTATTTTTTACCAGGAGGGGTTAAAGTATTTTTTATAGTTGTGGACAGCCGAGATATTTTTCCAAAGACTGCACTAGTCCTACATCCACATGTTCATATTGTAAAGCATTGGACAACACCGTCAAAGAGTGCCCACAACTTATTTCTAAATGGAAGGACAAAATCACAAGAAACCAAAATCAACCTCCAAATGAAAACCAAGAAATTCATAATATTTATGTTGAGCCTTGGTAACCTAATATTGTTGTCACAACAAGAGAAGGTGTTGCGAATGAAGGAGATCAAGAAGAACCATGGGTAAATCCAAGAGTTCAACTGCCAACATAAATTAAAGTATCATTTGATGTCAAGAAAGAAAAATGGGTCTTATTTTATTCACATGATCAGTTAGTCGAAAAAAGTAATGCGTCCACATCTACAAATGTCCCAATATTGGATTATGGTAAGATCCTAGAAAAACACATAATTTCTTATAAATCATTCCAAAGAAAGACAATAAAGAAGAGAAGAAAGTTGAAGAATTTATTTAAGAGTTGTTTAGTGCTTATAGAAGATCAAGATGCATTGGAATAACTATCGGCTCTCATGGAATAACATCAACTAAGTATGCAACCAAAGAGAAAAGTTAACCATATTGGTAAATGTTTTAAGACTGGTCGAGAGTTAAAAATGAATGGTCAGATAGGTGACTATAATATCAATTTTAACATACCGGATTTGCGGTCATATTTTAATATTATAAAAAGACAACCATGGGAAAGAATGGGAATGTTGGGACCAGTATGGTCTCATGTTCAGCTATGGCTAGAAAACTAGTTGAAGGTCTTTCCTATTGGTTGAATTGCACTGGTTCCTGTTGATGTGGAAGGATCCATACCTATGCATATTTTTAAATCATATATATTGTCGATGATACAAATATGTATCCTACACTTTTGGGGATCGAGTGGGATATCAACAATCAAACAGCCATAAATTTCAAAAAGAGAATATTATCATTTGAAGATACAGAACTATGGGTAGCCTCTCCAATTCATCCTTCGGAAGGACATAGATATGTCAAGAAAGTAAATAGTGAAGGACAATAAGGAAATATGGATAATATTTACAATATTTCCTTTGCAATTAAGCATTACATAAACCAAACAACTACTGGAAAACTAATTTGGAGAATTATTAGTTGCTTCTCATCAGACTAAGGATAAGCTTTGAAGATTTGGTAAAATCAACTACATGAAGTATCAACGTTGAAGTGTGCAAGAATAATGAAAACTCTACAATGGGTATGTAATAAGGTATGTTATATACCTACATATGAAGGATTAACTAAATTAGATCCATTTCTTACAGAGTTTGAATAAAAAATATTGGAACCTCGACGCTTGTTCACCTTGGATCTTGCACTTAAAGCTACAACAGCGAGGTGGTGGGTTTCTCATAAGAAATATATTTCAGAATGGTCACAATGGGGAAAATATTTCTTACACTCATTATAAATATATGATATTTATGAATCATGTATACCACATTGAAAATTTTCATATGACATGGAAGACATCACTACAACAGGAATGGGTTCATCAGTTCATACATACTTGGGACATGATACCAAGAAACTATGATACATCAGTTGAGCTACGATGAGAAACTATAGAATCGAAAGTGATAGATACCAATATCACACATAATTTTAGCTTTGTTGATCATAATACGATGATTGATTATACTATGCAAGTTATCAGAACCAAGTTTTTTGATGACATACATGTTCTGATGTCAAGCTTTCCTCAAAGAAGTGTGAAAGTTCAAAATTAGATGGAATGCTATAACATAACTGGTTAACTTGAAGATGATGATCCATGTGATATAAATATTCATAAATATGAGGGTATTTGATCAGTGGGGGATCAAGATTATCAAATGATAAATTTATGAATCCTCTCAAAACAAAGAAGGTGAATATCAATTCTCCAGAGAACCTGAAATTTCAAAATATTGGGGACTATTAGGATTATGATACAGTAGGGAATATTACAAACTTATTGCATGAATTCTAGGATCTATTTCCTACTAATTTCTTGAAAATGAAGGGGATTATTGGTGATCTAGGAGAAATGAAGATTCTCCTAGATCTTGATGCAAAACATGTCATGCAATGACTTATATATACTAAATCAAATATGTAAGGAGAACTTCAAAGTAGAGTTATAAAGAATGTTAGACATAGGCATAATAGAACATGTTGAATGATAAAATGGACTAGCCCTATGGTTTTTCAAGACAAGAAAACTAGTGATGTCTGTATTTGTGTCGACCTATGGAAGTGGATTGATGCCTTCCTGCATGATCCATTTTCTACTCCTTTCACAGATGAAATTTTGGAGAGCTTAGGAGGTGAAGAAGTGTACTCATTTACTAATGGATTATCTGGGTACCATGAAATAAGGATTACAAAATAATATCGTTACAATAGTAGTATTTGTCTTGAAATAACTTATCAATAAATTTCTTGAGGTATACTTTGATTATTGGATGGTCTATGGGAAAGTTAAAGATCATATTAAGAATCTTAGAATAATGTTGTACCAATGTAGTAAATTCCAAATTTCTCTTAATTTGAAGAAGCGTATTTTATGTGCTTTGTTTGGTATCTTGCTGGGTCATGTGGTATGTAGAGATGGAATATTGATGGACCTTACCAATATTGAAATTATTGTCAAACTAGCCACATCCACATCAGTTAAACAGTTAAGTACTACTTTGGGGAATACTCGATATCAGATAAAATTTATCTGGGGTTATGTTGAGGCCACAACTCTAATGGAAAAATTGATGAAGAAAGATTTTAAATCCCAATGGAATGAGCAATGTCAAAACAGTATTGATATTCTCAAATACAAGATGATGTCAGCTCCTATATTGGTATTTCTAGATTGTAAAAAATAATTGCATTTACATGTCGATGCATCCTCTGTCACATCCGGTGTAATACTTTCACAAGCAGGTGAGCGTTCTCTTGATCACCCCATTCCATTTTCTAGTATAAAATTTTGGGTTACCTAAAGGAATTATAACACTACTGAGATGGAAGGACTTGCTATGGTATATGCTCTCCATAAATTTTGACATTATTTGTTGGGTGGTCATTTCAACATGTTTACTAACAATTCTACTTTAAAATAATTGGTCAATAAGCTAACGTTTGGGAGGGGGAAAGATATTTCAATGGATTTTAATATTCCAAGAATTTTATTTTGAGATTATTATAAATGTAGGATGACTAAATGTAGGACTTGAACATCTATCGAGTTTAGAAAATGGAGAAGAGAATACTACTCTTGATGAAGGTCTTCCCGATGAAAAGTTACTTTTCATCAAAATGATTGACAAGCACTTGAAAGGAATTATACATCTATTGAGTTCAGGATATGCATGGAAATGATTCAGTATAACACAAAAGAAACAATTAGTTGTAAAATTTACATATTTTGAGCTGATCGATGGGTAGTTATATAAGATGGGACCATATGAAATACTCTTTCACTTTGTCTTGGAACATGAGAGACTGATGGTGTTAAATTAAGCACATGATGGTGTTGCATGAGGCCGCTATGTAGGTGTTAGAATAATAAAATACCCATTCCCTTACTTAGGATATAATTATTAATCTTTATGGTTAATTTCCTAGGTTCTATACTAGCTAGTTGGCATCCACTTGCATCACTTAGTCAAAAATTTCCATGAAAAAATCTAGGATCACATTTCACATATTCTAGATAATATTCTTCCAACTATACAAAATTCCAAATTTAGTAAGTGCGCGTTCCTACCTTACCCATACATAGACCATTTTTAGCAGCTTTAAGATAACATAGTGAAAGCTAGTCACATGGAAACTTCCTTGTTTTTTTCCCAAATCATCCTCCATATTTTTCTCTCTTGAAATCATGATATTATTTATATTGAATCACTCATCGGCTAACATGACTTATTCATATAATTTGTGACCTTCTTGCACTGTTTTGGAAAGTGTTTTATGCACCTAGGGGGATTTTTGACTTTAAGTAAGCCTGCCAACTATGAGGATTCAAATTTCCTCCTTAGGAATTAAAATATTTTATGTAACTATATATTTGGAAAAAAAATTATTTTATAATGTTGGATTATGTACACTCCTGCAATGCGGGTTAGTGTTATGCACCAATTTGAGTCTGCAATTTTGAGTGGATCTTTGTATATCTTCTAGCAATTTTTTGAGTTGAAGTGTACTAAGAATGGGATTAATTTCCACATTGTATATAGGTCCCTTAGCTCTATTTTTCTCCTCTCTTTTTTTGAATGAGGTTTCAATCATCACTCTCCCAGGGAGAGCATTCAGTTTACTTTGGGCACAGCTGCTGAACAAATGGATCAATATCAACATAGCATCTTAACTCCATTCAACTACTTTGAATGGATGGAACAGATGGAGATTCTGATGAGGAGAAAGGGCCTCTTTAGGGTGACCATAGAAAATATTGTTTAGATGAATGTAGAAGCATATAAGATAAAGTTTCACAATAGGAGGGATGATGCTTAAGGTTTGTTGTGTCTTAGTAATTCGAGAGACATTCTTTTCCATCTTCATCAATTGACATTACCAAATGAAGTATGGGATAATTTCAAATTTTGCTTCCCAAAATAGATGAAATAAGGGGACATCAACTGGAGTATGAGATTGCATCACTGATTCCAAGCAACTTCGAGTACTTACAAGTCTATTTCTCCAAGTTCAAAGCTCTTGTTCTTCAACTAAAGAAGTGTGGAATTGAAAATAAATATGAAAAAATATTCTTGTCCATAGTTTTCGAAGCATGGCCCTGACTATTAAGTGTTTGTTTCAACCTTCCATGCCAAAAATTTGACAGTTCGAAACTAGAATATTCCTTCACTTGAAGAGTTAATGAAATCTTTGACCAGGGAGCAAGTCAAGTTGGTCATGATGGGCACCATTAAACTATCCAAAGGTCAAGCTTTGGTTGTTGGAGATTCAAATAAGGATTACAAAGGAAATAATAAGGATAATACAAAAAATCCTCATGATCAAAAGAAATACAAGTCCAAGTCTCATGAGGAGTCTTAAATCTCTAAGAAAAATCCTCAAAGAAGAAAGAAAAATGTTAGATGAGCAAGTGTGCATACTTTAATAGAGGATTTCATCTAGAAAGGTCCTGCATGAAGAAACAAATTGATAGGTTGACTCAAATTATTGAAAATCACAAAATTTCTCTTCCTAAAGGATCAAAGAATAAGGAAGGAGGATCCAATTTTGAACATAAGGAGAGAGTTCATTCCATGGATGCAGGAACTGTAAGATCCTCTTATTTTATCATTGATTTTGGAAATTCCAGATATATGGTTTCGACAAGGGAAGTCTTATCCTCTCTTGATGCTTCAAATGGTCCTAAAATTGTATTGGGACATGACTATGAAACTGAAATTAAATGGAAGGGTAGAATAAATCTTGACCATGGTTCCTTCAACAATGTTTGGTATGTTACATGTCTTTCTTCCAATCTCTTGTCAGTCTATATATGACTCACACTGGGAATCCTAAAAAGGTTGTATTCACTCCCAATGATTTTGAAATCAGTGAAATTTTGAATGGTAGAATCATAGAAATAGGTTTTGCTTATCATATATCTAAAGTGTACAAGTGCTCACACTTCATGCTCTTCTAAAACCCCTCTTCTCTCCTCACTCATGCTAATGAATCTAGAAATCTATGGAATAAAAGGTGTGTCCATCTAAACTACAAGTATCTATATGATTTTTTTTACAAAGACATGGTCATATGGTTTCCCAAAATCAAGTTTTCTAAAGGATTATGTCAAGCATGCATCGTAGGAAAATACCCAAAGAAAAAGTATGAGAGAGTTAGTCATGAAAAAACCTATGCACCCATTGATCTTGTTCATAGTGATATAGAAGGTCCTTTCCTTCATATGTAAATTATTCAAGACAAATATGTTCTAACCTTATTTGATGACATTTCCATAAAATTTTCAGTCTTCTTCCTCAAGTACAAGTCAGAAGTTTTTGACCTCGCCAAAGGTTTTAAATCCTTAATAGGGAACCAGTATGGATGAAATCTCAAGGTCCTCAGATCTAATAATGGTGGTGAATATGTGTAGTATAAATTCATACATTTTTTTGAATATTTAGGTATCCATATGAAACATTCAACTTCTTACACACCTCAACAGAATGGTGTTGCTAAGAGGAAGAATATATCTCTCAAAGAAATGACCACTTGGATGACGGAGTATAAAACTTTTCCACAAAATTTTTGGAATGAAGCAACCAACTATGTAGCCTATATATAGAATATATTTCCTCACAATTACTTGGATTAAATCACTCTTTTCTAATATTGGAGTGGACACAATATTGTTGTTTCACACTTTGGGATTTGTGTCTCTAACAAGTGGGGTAGATTTCCACCTGAAAAAAGAAAGGATTTGTAGCCCCAAAGCTAATAATTCCTATTTTTTGGATATTTAAAATATTACAAAGTGCATGACATAATAAACATGATCACTAAAAAATATTTCATCTAAAGGATTTTTCGGTTTGAGAAGAGCCTATGCCAGCAGCTGAAATTGGAGAATCCTCTTCACCTCCACTTATAATTGTAAGTGAAGACTCTAGTAATATTTTGATGCTGATATGTATGATATTGAATATTTAATTACATATCCAAACACTCCTATAATAACAAAGTGGGAATCAAATACCATTCAAGTAGCTGGGGAGATTGCTGGAAATCCTAGTGATTATAGGAGAACTAGATCTCAATGCGTGATTTCCCTCTTTGTTAAAGATCCAATATTTGTTGGGAAGTGTTATTTTATGATTGAATATGATATAAAACCATATCAATAAGATTTAGAAGATAAAATATGGAAAAAAATCATGAAAGAAGAATTACATTCCCTATAGAAGAATGAGACATGGGAATTAGTCAATCTCCCACCTGGTAGAAGGCTAGTGAAGTGTAAATGGGTAGTAAAAACAAATTTTCCTACTGATGGATCTATCATTAAGTACAAATAAATTTTAGTAGCTAAGGTATTCTCCCAATTCCAAGTACTTGAATACAATGAGAGATTCGCACCAGTAGCAAAGATGGACTCTATAAGACTAGTTTTGGCCATTGCAACATCCAAGAAATGGGAGGTACATCACATGGATGTAAAGAGTTAGTTACTGCATAATGATCTCAAATAAGAGATATATATGGAGAAGGAATATTTTTTTGTTACTAATCCATACCTTGTGTGTAGCTTGAAGAAATCATTATCTCCAAGAGATTTGTATGCCAATATAGATAGCTTTTTGTTATCTCAAGACTTCAGTACATGCAAGTATGATCCAAATATCTATTTTAAGTTGATTCATGGTTCAATATTAATTATTGTATTGTATGTAGATAAAATTATGATGTCAGGAAGTTCCACGAAATAGATCTCCTCTGTTATTGGAAATACTCACTTTCTATATACATGAGTTGTTTCCCTAACCCCAAATACTCTAAGCTAAAACAAATGAGTAACAACAATGAAAATAACTTTCCTTAATATTGATAAATTATTGGAATGGATTATTTTACCTATCATATAATGTGATGTGTCAGTCCTTTGGAAATATAGATCTCCAATGGTTCACCTGCATGAAACACAACCAAACTACATACAAGATCAAAGTACCAAGTACGATCTATAATCCTATGTTGATGACTAAGGAATTCATAAATGAAACAAGTGATTAGTACACAACATGAATCATGGGAAAGGAACTTTCATTGCATTAATAGATTCAGAGAGAAATTAAAACTGAAAGAACCTTAGTGTTGAGAAGTCTCTTCTCAAGAAATATCTTTCCTCCAAAGCTTCAAAGTTGTCCACCTAGTGCCCACTCTCCTTAGCTAGATTTGGCCAGAGTTTTGATCTTGTAGCACAATATTCCTCCCCTTACCCATGGGGGATGAGCCAAGATTTATATCTACAGGAGGATAGGTATGGTTGAGATTATTATGGATGAGGTAAAGGGGAGATCCTACAAGGAGGGATCTCAACTCCAAGTGGCCCAAGAGTCTAGGGATGAGGTTTGCACGAAGCTAAGGTTTGAGAAGCTTCGTGCAAATTCTTTCATTATATTTTAAACTTGAACTTCTCTTTGCCAACTAAGACGGAGCGTTACCCATAGTGCACTGCTCATTATACAAATAAAAGTAGCGGTGGCACCATTTTTTGTTCATGGAAAATAGGGGCTGCATATTGGGGTAACGCAAATTATCCACAAGGAAAGTGCGGTGGTAGATAAAGGCATGAAATCACTGATATTGGTCTGAATTCAACTTCATAACTTGGGGATTGGAAGAAATTTTATATGTTTGGTTCTCAGTATATGATGATGAGAAATATGTGTAACAAAATCCCCCATAAAGAATGAGTATAGAGGGATAGGATAGGCGAAGGATTTGTCAGAACAAGTTATCACTTCAAGGCTTCATCATGGCTACAAACCAATACAAAGAAGATCCATATGAGGTACAAATAATCATGGCTATTAGAATACAATGTAGATCCATGCGAAGAAGACTCAAACTTGGACATAAGTACTAGACATACAATGTATATCTATGTGATACAGATGTAAATTTGAGCATAGCCATGGCCATACAAATGTGGATCCAAGCTAAGACGTATATAAATACTCCATTACAACCTAGGGAAAGCAATGAACACATAATAGATACCCAAGGTATTCGTCTTGTCTTCAATAAAGTACAATTATATCCATGTGATTGCAGTGTCTTGATGTCAAACATGGTAAAAACCACTTGATTACTGGTCAATGATGAAAACTGTTAACAAGTGCGAGGGAGATCACCATTGATATCGATGATTCCCAAGGTACCTTTAGTACAATATCCCGAATGTGAATAGATTATTTGACGTTGAACATTTGGTTAAATCTCTCGATCAAAGGTTGATGATGTAAGCCTATGTCAAAAGAGATAGAATCTGTCAATGATGAAAATAGATATAAAGGTACTACTTTGTTTCTAAAACTAATTCCTAGATGATGAGCTGAAGTCAACTGGAATAGTCTCATCGAAGGAGGACCATCATGAATCCCACATCAATGCCACAAAATTTGGAATATAGTTCTGGAATTTGAGTATGATGTAACCATAGATTTGACTCAAAGGTAACTGACACAAAGGTAGTTTGGACTACATATGCAAAATCTAAACATGATTTTCTTTTGAACATAGGGCACCATGACCAAATTATACTTGGCAGCATTGACTCAACAAGGCGGATTCCAAGACATAATGCGGCAATGGACGATGCATTCTTTGAAAGAATCAAATGAGTGACATGACTCATGAAAGTTGATCGACTCAAAAGCAAGATGAATACCCAATTGAATGAATGAAATTTAGACAAGTGCCATGTTCAAAGCTGACTACAAAATTCCATTATTGCAAATGAAATATGGTTGCTTTCCCTTACTTTCCCCATCATGATTGATGATTTTGTCTTTCATTTTTACGAGTTCAAAGAGGGTAAAAACACTCATTGTAGCTTATCATAAGATAAGTCCATTCTCACATTTTTTACAAACCTGAGAAAGGAGGGGTTCATTCCCAAAAGAGTGGTCTCTCAGTTTTTAATTTAATGAGTCCATTGAAAGTAAACTTGGTATCATTCATGTTTATAGATTCTGAATGAAAGGGAAGAAGACTCTAGAGGGTCCTTTTTTGTATGATTTAGTCTCTGAGTCCCAAAAAAAGTATAAAATAATACCTTAGAAAACTCTTGTATTCGATGACTAGAGTATTCATTTTTCATAATTTAGTCAATAGGAACCAAAAAATGGCTAAACTACCGTCAAAAAGATGACTCTTCGGGTGATTTTGCAAGCATGAAGAAGAAAAGTTAACTTAGTGATCTTTTCACATTTTAGGACTCTGAAAAAGTTCATAAAGAAGTCTCCACTAAGGTTTCTTATCCTGAAAATGAGTTTAACGAGCCTAAAAAAGAAGTAAAATTTGACGTGGAAATTTAGTACTAGATTTAACGAGCACGAATAAGATTTTGAAAATAACGCTCAAAAGATTTTTCATTTTTGTGCAAGGATGAAAAAGTAAAAAATAAACTCATTCATAACAAAAAATTCAATTTCTCCTTGCCCTACAAACTTCAAAATGACCATTAGACTCCAAAAAAATCAATAACTAGGCTTTATAGACTATTCGAGGTTAAATATTTAACAAAATAATTTAAATAATTAAATAAAACTCAAAAATATTTGTGTAAAAGCTCGTAAATAGTAAATGACTTACCATTCTAACTTTTACTATTTGGAGAGCATTTTAGGTTCATTTGCATGCATATTTCAGATGAGGATTCTGTAGCCATTAGTCCACAATTTTTAGAACCATTGGTACCAGGTGAATCCTGAACTCATTTCCAAGCTTTTCATGATTTCATTTTTCCATTTAATGCTAGTTTAGGGTTTTGGGGGGATTTACTCAAAGATATAATGCGCCCACTGGGTAACACACTTTTCCTTTTTGGGGAAGGAGGTGGCTAAGTGACACTACACATTTTCATATAGAAAAGTGCGGTGGAACCACTCTATCCTAAAGGGATACATGAAGTGGCACAAAATACCCTAGACCGTAGCAAAAATAAGCCAAAAGAAGAAGTCTTATGTATTTCAAATGGTTTATTTGATGTCCTATTGCTTAATTATAAAATTTTGGTAGGCTATCTTCAACAAATATGGTGTTTTCTAGAACAATAATCCACCACTTAGAACCTTATTCTAAATCCTTAGTCAATTTTATTTTCATTTGTGCATTAATACACTATGGTTTGGACTTAGGTAGCTTATTTGGGAAAAATAACCAGTTAAAATGGATATGTCACACCTACATGAGCGATAAAGTTCAGTAAAACTCCATATGTTCACCATGATTTATTTCTAGTGTGCTCCAATTCATCGAATTGAGCTATTTTGGTTGACTTGGAGCACTAGGGGTCGATTTAGCCAATTGTGGACTATTTTGAGCATTTAATTGCCACCTAGAGACTCCCACTTGCCTTATTTTGCACACCCATGCATTCCAAGGAGTCATGATTTCTCCAAAACACCTCATCCATGTCCACACCTCCATTCGGGACCATTTGGGCTGATTTGGAGCGAGCTTGGCCCACCTAGGGGGGATTGAGGCCAATTTGGACAATTTCACAAGTACGGTCATTTTTGGCTTCCTAAGCATCATGAACCACTTCATATGTAATATAAACCTATTACTAACATATTCATATGTTGGAAAACCAAATAATATCCATTTTCAGTTCACACTGGTTAAGTAAAATTGTTCTCTTTTCATTTTTTTGTTAGTTTTTCATTAAATTCAAATTGTGAGTTTCTATAAAGATAATAGATATTGATTTATATCAAAATTATCACATTGTATTAAGTTTTAGTGGATTTTACTGAGTTTTAGATCAATCTTGAGTGTTTGAGCTGTATTTTTTAGAGAAATTCTAGATAAAATCGAGTGTTTTTTGCAGGAATTTCGGCAATTTTCTCACTATTAGCGCAAGAAGAAATGGAAGAAACCAAAATATTTCTTACCCCCTTCAATTTATTCGATTGGAAGGAATAAATGGTTATTCAATCGAGATATAAGGGTCTCTACAAAGTAACCATGGGCACAGAAGTGGAACCAAACTCTGTTGTAGAGAAAGCCAAGTACTTCAATAGACTTGATGAAGCCTTTGGATTTCTATTCCTAAGTATTTCAAGAGAGATATTATTTCATAAATACATCTTGATAACCCCAAATGTAGTCTGGGTTAAACTTATAAATTGAGAGGACATCAGCTTGAAAACGAGCTCACAAGCCTGAGCCTAGCGGATTTTGAAACTATCCAAGAGTTCTTCATGAATTTCAAGTCTCTAGTGGTTCAGATAAAGCTATGTGGTATTGAGAAGAAAGAGGATCAGTTGATATTGTCCATCCTTTCGGAATTATTCCCATAATTTTCAGTTTTTGTAAGCACCTTCCATTCTGGGAAAATGACACTTTGAAACTAGTAGATTCCAACACTAGCCAGCTTCATGGAATCCCTCACCCAGGAATAGGACAAGATATTTCAAATGGGAACCATAAAAGATAAGGATAAATATTTTTCCATGGGTGTTTCAAATACCTCCAAGGGAAAAAATAAGGAAAAGAATTTGAAGCAGCCCGAGAAGAGGAAGCTTGAGAAACCTAAATGTAGTGATGGGTGTTATAATTCTCCCAAGGAGAAGGACAATAAAGGGAAAGAGAAAAAAAAATGCAAATATTTCCACAAGTGATGGAATCCAAAAATATCATGTATGAAGAAAACCATTGATTAGATGGCGCAGCTGGTGGACAAAAATAACATCCCTGTCCCAAATGGTGCATGGAATAAAGATGGCACCTCCAGTTCAGACAACAAGGAGAAATGTCATTCCTTGGTATAAGGTAATTCTAATTCCTAAGCCTTCATTATTGATTTAGTGGCATCTAAACGTATGATTTCGACTAGAGAGCGCTTCACCTCCATCCATTCAAATACTAGCACAACAGTTTGAATGGTAGATGACTCTGAAATCCAGACCTAGGGAATTGGTAGGATTTATTTGGAGCAGTGATGTGCTCTATGTACCATATTTGGAAGAAAATTTTATGTTAGAATATCAAATGAATCAAATAATCCAGGAGAGTGAGATTCACTCCTGACTTCGTAGAGATTGCAGAAATCTCATCTAACCAATTTGTGGCAATTCGGTATGCAGACCACCAAGAGAGGATGTACATGTTCTTGAATTTTCTCCCTAGTTTTAGTGATCAAGATCTCCTCTCTCATGCCAATGAGATATCCAAGATATGTCATGAAATATTTGGACACATGAACTACAAGGATATCCAATCACTGCACAAGGATGAGATGGTTCGAGGACTTCCTCAAATCAAATCATCAAGTGGAGCTTGCATTGGTTGTGTAGTTGGGAAGCATCCAAAACGCAGTTGTGAGAAGGACAAGGAAAGGAGAGCTGCACAATATATTGGATTGGTACATTAATACCTTATTGGTCCTATACCCACTCCCTCTTATGATGTATCGAGGTATGTACTCACATTCATTGATGACTACTTGAGATTCGGCTTGGTATACTTCGTAAAATTGAAATATAAAGATTTTGAGCAAATTAAAATTTTGAAGGCCTTAGCAGAGAATCAAAGTGGGCATATGATAAATATCCTCAAGACTGATAATGGGAAGGAGTATGTCAATGAAAATATGCAGCAACTTTTTGAGGAATGTGGCATTCAAATGCACCATTCAACTCCGTACACACCACATCAAAATGGTATGCCAAAGAGGAAAAATATATCTCTCAAGGAGATGGCCACATGCATGATTGAGGAAAGGGATATAAGTCCCAAGATACGGGATGAGGATATTAATTTTTCTGCATATATAAATAATAGGGAATTCCAAAAATCAGTCAAAGGAAAAACTTCCTACGAGGCATGGTTTGGCCATAAACCAAATGTCTCAAATTTCAGGATTTTTGGATCAAGAGCATGGACTCGAATTACTTCAGAAAAGAGGAAGGGATTGCAGCCACATATCAAGGAATGAATTATGGTTGTATATGGTGACGATAAAAATGGTTATAAAATCATTGACACATCCAAACTCAAGACTTTCATTGAGAGGAATGTGCAATTCGAAGAGGAACCAATACCAGATTTGAGCTTGCACCAGGGGAATGTTATTCTCCCCAAAACCTTCATGAAGTGATGATTCATGCTCTATATTTTCTAATAATTGTGATAATGATATAGTTGTAGATGAAATTTCTTTATATGAGTCACCGTCAAGGCCCAAGTTCAATTTTCTTATTCGGATTGGGCTAGAGATCCCATTGATAGAAAACCAAATTCAAGTTTTCTTTTCATGCTTTATAAAGGTCCTATTTTTTGGTATAGTAAGAAACAACATACCATTTCTCTTTCTTCACTAGAGGTCAAGTACAAGGTGATAGTGAATGCAACCACACAATGTGTGATTGGTTGTAAGGAATTCTTCAGGAATTTGGTGTTTCTATTGATTCCCCTACCAACATTTGGGTGGAAAATAAAAGTGCCTTAACGATATATACTGATCCAATTCAGAGGCAGAGATAAAATCATATAGATATCCATATGCACTACATATAGGGCTTAGTGCATGACATAATGATTTCCTTGTAGTATTTCCATTCACCAAGAGTTTCACTAAGAATACCTTCACTCACTTGAGATATTTACTTGGAGTAAGTCATGGATGGTGTTTGTCGCTATGTTTTTCAGGTTTCAGCTCCATATCCATTCTTTAGGGAAGGTTTTGTCCCATGAGGTTTTCCTTCTTTTCCACACTTCAGATGGACAAATAAAGTTTCTGTCATGTATTGAGGTGACTTGAGACTTTGTTTCCATGGACTTCCACTTTATTTCATGAGCTGTACTATGTTTTTGGTTAAGGGGGGGTGTTATAATAGTAATACACCACTTATTACCTTAGTCTAAGTCCTTAGTCAATTTTATTTGCATTTGTGCATTAATACACTATGGTTTGGAATTAGGTAGCTTAATTGAGAAAAATAACCAGTTAAAATGGAGCTTTCACACATACATGAGTGCTCCATAAAATTCCAACTCCACATGTGCACTCTCATTTATTTCTGGTGTGGTCCCATTCATTGAATTTGGCTATTGTGGTTGACTAGGAGCGCTAGGAGTGGATTTATCCCATTTTTGGACTGTTTTGAGCATTTAATGCCCACCTAGAACCTCCCTGATGCAGGAGGATATTGGTGGCCACCCAAATATTCCAATTGGACCCCCACCATTGTTTCTTTCAATTTTCCAGTTTCCTTAATTGTAGCACAATTTACTATTTTTGGCAATTTTCGGGTCCTAAACTTATGGAGCCGTTTTGAGGCCCTAAACGAAATTTTTTCGGTATTGAATGATTCGAAAAATATGAGTCCAGTATAGACTTAATAATTTTCATTTATAGATGTATTCCTTAAACATATCTTTCTAACAATGTATCATGCGTGTCAAACAGAGGTAGTATGCTAAAGTTACGACCCCGGGAAATTGATGTACCAAGTTAACCAATGGGGCTCACATTCTGGCGTTTCACCTCCTAGGGTTAGGTTTTTGGATATGTAGGGTTTCTATTGTTTCTCAATAATATATAGGCCTTCGAGCCTCATTGTAACATGGATTTTAGAGGCATGTAGCCTCCACATCGCTTCTCAGAGATAAGCTACCAACACTCTAGCTAGTTTATTTCCATTTTGTATGTACACTAGTTTCAGTTATTTATTAATGAAATGAATTATTATTTCTGCTGCATATTTGTTTCTATGGTTATTTGTGAATTTTTTTTTGTTCCTACATAAATCCGGATCAGTGGTATCAGAAAAATCTGCTCTTTCTTGATCCTTCTTTGCATGTCCCCAATGAGGGCGGGGTATAAAGAGTTAGGGCTCGATTTAGTTGAACCTTTACAATATCAGCCTCGCAAATCCCAACGGCCACCTATGGGGGAAAAAAATAAATATGAGGGAACAGAAGATACTATCAAAATGTTGCTCGAGGAGGCCCTTGAAAAACAAAGGAACGCAATGATGGATAACTTTTCCCAGATCCTTCAACGACTTCCCACTGGCGGTGCATCTTCATCTAGCAGCCACTCTGGAGGCACAACCCCTTTTAAGGTACAAGTAAACTTTTACATTCCCATATTTGATGGTTGAATAGATGCAGACACTGTAGATAGATGGTTGAATCTATTAGAAGGATATTTCTCGGTTCATGACTTTTTTGGCCGGGAGAATATTACTTTTTCTCTACTCAAAGTTGCCCCCCATGTCAAGGATTGGTGGGAAACCTACTGTGAGAGAAAGGATGAGGAGGAACCCTCTCTATTCTCATCCATACCCACTTGGAATTATTTTTAAGATTCCATAAAGAGAAAATATTATCTAATGGGGAGCTATGAGTACAAGTACATATAATGGACTACATTGCGGCAATAAAGAGATCAAGATGTGCATGAGCTGATGAATCTGTTCCATGCCCTACACACCAAGTTGGGTATCAAAGGTTTAGAGAAACATTTGGTGCTGAAGTAATTTAGTTTCCTGCACATATACATTCAGGAGGAAATGGAGTTCCTCGACATCTCCTCTCTTAGTACGACATATTGGTATGCTGCCGAAATTGAGCAAAAATTCAAACAGAAAAAGCAAGACTTTGGATCTGTGAATCAGAAGCAAGGGAAAGGTGCCCCCAAACCACAGAACCAAGGAAAAAGCTAAGAAAACTTGGAAACTCCACAAGCAAAGAGCAACAATGCAAATTCAAAGAAGGAAGCCTAAAAGTGGTGCGAGTTCCATAAGAGCCCCACTCACAACACAAGTGAGTGTCGGGCCAAGCAGTCATTGGTGGCTGAGATAAATGCTTCTAAATCAGATGCATACTCTAACACTGAATCAGAACCCAGGAAGGGGAATGACAGAAGGAAGAATATTATCGATGCAATGACAGAGGGAAGAATATTATTGATGCAAAGCCCAATTCCATCGTTGCTTCCACAAAGATCCAAAAGGAAGGACCAAAATATTCAGAGGAGGAGGAGCATCTTTTTCACTCCCAAATGTGGGTAAAGGGTTCCTCGCTGTAGTTCATTGTCGAAAGTGGGAGCCAAAAGAACCTGATTTCAATAGAGGTCATGAAGTGGTTGGGTTTTCCGACCATAGCACTCCTGCATCCATACACCATCGGGTGGCTTCACCAAAGACGGGATCTCCGCGTCATCCAGTAGTGCTGCCTTCCCTACAGCATCAAGCCCTTCAATGATGAGGTATTATGTGATATTTATCCTCTTGATGTTTGTGATGTATTATTAGCTAAACCATACTTATGGAAGTGACATGATGTGTATGAGTCTCATCCTCATGCCATTATTATTTCTTTGCGAAATAATTTGTACAGGATACCAGAGGTACCACCTCCTATCACTATCTCTTTGGTTAGTACAAAACAATGTAGTAAGCTCATTTCCAAAACCAGGAAGTTTGTTTTCTTGATGATCTGCCCTCAGAACAAGAAGAAGATCATGGCCATGACCTCCAGAGAGGGCCCCTCCATACAACAAAAACAAATGGAAAAGGTCATGGATGAGTACCAAGACATATTCACCTCACCCACTGGGGTTCCTCTCCATTGGTAGGTCAAGTACCCCATCGATATGAACCCAGGTGCGCCACTTCCCAATGGGTCGATCTATCAACACTCTGTTTTGGAGAATGATGAAATCAAGAGGAAAATTCAGGAGCTTCGGCAAAAGGGTCACATCTAGCCAAGTTCATCGCCCTGTGGGAGCTAGATCATGTTGTTACAAAAGAAGGATGGGACATGGATACTCTATATTGACTATTGGGCGCTGAACAATATCACTATCTGGAATAGGTACCCGATCCCATGGATTGATGACCTCCTGGAACAACTTAAAGGGGCGAAATATTTTAGCAAGATCAACTTAAAGTCCGGGTATCACCAAGTACCGATCGAACTGACTGATGTGTGGAAGACTGCCTTCAAAGCCAATGAGGGCCTTTTTGAATGTTTGGTCTTTCCTGTCAGGCTGATGAATGCTTCTGCAACCTTCATGAGACTAATGGATGACATCTTGTGGCCACTCACCAACTCATTTGTAGTAGTGTACTTGGATGACATCTTGATATTCATCCAGAATTGGGAATATGTAACAATAATAATAAATACATTAAATATTAACTAGTTATATGTGATACTAGGATAAGCGACGTGGACCTTCATTCATCATTGTCCACACAATATATAAGGGTGGCTACAAATTGTAATCTATCATACAAATTATTTTACATTACTACTTGACCTTTATGGAATTCATACGTTACTTATATTGGTTAATCATTTATTGAGGAACTTTGTTCCTTTCAGTGGTATTAGAGCCTCGTTGGCTAGATCCCATACTTTGGCCATATTTTTGGCTTTTATCCGTCACCCATGGTTTCCCTGAATATTTTGGTCCTTAAACAACAAAGAATAAGAAAAAAAAATTATATTATTATTAAAAAAATAAATAAAAAATTGCAATCTCCCCTCTCTTTCCACTACTCCACCGCTGCACCCCCCTTCACTCCTCACACAACCAACACACCTTCTTTTATATGCATCAACTCCTGCCTTCCATCATTGCTCCCTCTAGCATTCGTCCCACTCCTTCACCTCCCAATCACCCCACACTACCATACATTAACCCATTCCCCATCCCTCCTTGCCACCCGCCTCCACCTGATCACACGTCACTCCACCTCCGCCTGCTCACACATCACTCCACCTCCTCCTCTTCACATGTCACTCCAGTGACCACCTGCTTGCTCACCACCCGCCTCCATCTTCTCACATGCCACTCCACCTCCTCCTTCTCAAATGCCTCTGCAACTCTGCTACCCTTTGTCACCACCCACCACATCCACCACGTCATCTAGCCATGCTCCGCTCCTCCACGCGCTCCACCATTTCTGCGACCTACACACACAAAAAAACCTAAAACCTTATAGAATATAATATATATATTATAATATTTTATTTTTTATTATATTAAATAAGAATAATAACATTATTATAAAATAATTAATTATTAAAAAAGAAGAGGCAAAGAAAAAAGAAGAAAAAAAGAGGGGTTATTTAACCTAATCAAAGAAGATCTTCTATCATTGAAAAAACAAAAGAAAAGAAGGCTAGACAATCAAACTAAATCCGCTATCAAACAAGAAGACCAATTGGAAAAATTGGAATTCAAGAAGTCATGGCGACTATGATGCCAAAATTACAATCATAGTTACAGGCAGTTTTGAATGAGATAAAAGAGTGCGAAATCGCCAATAATAGTCTACTATTCGAAATCGACAAAAAAAAACTAACGATTACTACCTTGGAAATGAATATTGGATTTTTGGAAGATAGTAAAAAAACTCATAGAAAGGCTAGTAGATAAAGATGAGAAAATATCACGTCTGGAAGGCATCATTCAAAAACTTGACGACCAGATAATGAAGTCAACAAAATTCGAAGAACATACGTATCCAAATATTATCGAATTGGAAGAAGAAATTAGTCGTATTAACAAAGTCATCATTGACAAAGAAGATGAATTGGAACAAGTACATGAAAAGTTAGGAAATCAGGAAACAAAACTACATCATCACCAACAACAAAAAGAAAGACTCCAACAACAACATGATGACAGTAAGAAGACACATAAGTTGGAATTGACAAAAGTGAAAAAGGTATTATCAAGCAATACTAAAGAAATTTTTCGACTACCAAATCATAACAAAACACTGATTACAAAGATCAAAAAATTGAAAAATAGTAGCAAGAGGGAACACTCCGGTGAGGACCTTGACGGAAAAATACTAGAAAAGCAAGAAGAAAACCAGTTTCTAAATAATCGTAATTAGGAACTACAGAATCAAATCAAGGAGTTAGAAATTGAAAAAATGTCTCAAGATGAAAGAATTGAAAAGATTCAGAATCATAACAAACTACTGGAGAACCAAGAAGCACAAATCCAAGAAAATGCACCTAAATATCAAATCGAGGAAGTGAAGATAGTCCTCATCGCAGTCCAAAAGAAAGAAGAACAAACAACACCTACACCTCACAGACATCCTAATTATAATCATCATTTTGACCAATGATAGGGTCAAAATGAATATTCACAAAATACGTATGTGGAATTGTGAAAATATCAACATCCTAAGCAACAATTGAGACGAATCATCCCAAAAAATGATCTCAGAGCTCCGATAAAAATAGATCTGCGATGGACCACAGCAGATACGATGCGACAATTTGCCTGGTGAATCTGTAACTCGTATTGGCTCATTTCCTCAAATGTCACAAATACAGAAAGGAAAGGATCCCAAGATGATCATTCAAAGGAAATTAGACATTGCTATCAATACGACTTTGAGGACAAAGATTCCCTTAAGGGGAAGGCAATGTAACAATAATAATAAATACATTGAATATTAACTAGTGATATGTAATACTAGTTTAAGAGACGTGGACCTTCATTCATGGTTGTCCACACAATATATAAGGGTGGGTACAAATTGTAATCTATCATACACGTTATTTTACATTACTACTTTCCCTTTATGGAATTGATACGTTACTTATATTGGTTATTCAATTATTGAGGAACTTTGTTCCTTTCACAAGAGCACCTCCAACACATCCGACAGGTCCTCCAAACACTGTGGCAACACAAGTTGTGTGCCAATTTGGACAAGTGCACTTTTGGCATGACCCGGGGTCATTATCTGGGATACATTATTGATGAGTGTGGGGTACATGTGGATCCAAATAAGATCCAAGTCATTCAGGATTGGCCAGCCCCAACTACTCTAACAAAGCTTCTAGACCTTGCTAATTTCTACTGCATGTTCTTGTTGGGATTATCTCATATAACTTGGCCCTTGAGTCAATTCACCAAGGGAGGAGCGAAAGCAAAATTCTTTTGGTCGGAAACTCAACAGAAGGCATTTGCAGAATTGAAACATCGCCTCTGCTCTACCCCTGTGCTCATATTACTAGACTTGCAACAACCATTTGAGATCGAGATAGATCCCTCTGACTATGCTATTGGGGCAGTCATTACTGAACAAGGGAATCCAATTGCATATCACAGTGAGACACTGTCCAAAACAGTCCAAAAATATCCCACTTATGACAAAGAGATGTATTCCATTGTACAAGCTTGCCAACAATGGAAGCATTACATTTTGGAGAAGGAAACGATCATCCACATGGACCACTGACCCCTGCAGTTCATACAGACAAAAGGGATGTTACAAAATGATCGCCATCATAAGTGGTCCACATATCTACAATAGTTTAATTTGAACATCAATTACAAGAAGGGAAGCACCAATAATGTTGCAGACTGCCTTAGCCGACCACCGATCATGGTGATAACCACCGTGCTCAACTCTTGTGGGCATGAGAATTCTGATTGGATGCTTCTCTACAAGAGCGATCCAAAATTCACCCACACATACCAGACACTCTTGGGGGGAAACCAATTTCCAAAATTTTGCATTCAAGATGTACTACTATGTCACATGGGACATCTTTGTGTTCCTTCAAGCGAGCATGCCAAGATGATTTGGGAAGCACACTACAGTCGGGTCGTTGGGAATTTCAGGTTCAAGAAAATTGTGGTAGTACTATAGAATTATTTATATTGGCTGAACCTTCAACATGACATCGGGAATTACATCGGATCCTGCAATACCTATGCCATTTCCAAACCATCCATCAAGAAGAACGGCCTCTATACTTCGTTTCCTACCCCTAGTCGACCTTGGGATTCCATATCCATGGATTACATGTCAGGCCTTCCTTCTACCAAGAACGAAAATGACTGTTTGTTTGTGGTCATTGACTGATTCTCAAAGATGGCCATAATGGTGGTCTGCAAGAATAATATCACAGCAGAAGCCACTGCTAAACTCTTCTTTGAACAAGTGTGGGTCCACTTTGGGATCCCACATTCTATAATATGAGATAGGGATAGCAGGTTCCTTAGTACATTCTAGTCTAGCCTATCATCAATTCTAGACACCAATCTCACAAAGTCCACAACTTTCCATCCCCAGACTGATGGCCAAACATAGGTCATCAACAGGATGATCGTACACATTTTGCACATGTACAACTCAACGAATCCACACACATGGGATGAGAACCTCCCCTATGTAAAACACAGCTATAACTAGGCCCTCTACAACTCAGCCAACAATAGCCCCTTTCAGGTGGGCTTGGGATTCCAGCCACTATGTCCCATTGACATAGCCATGCCATTTATAGCTACTCAGACTGATTCAGCTCATATCCAATTTGAAGTTTCCAAGGAGAACAGCTTCATTGAGTGCATTCAGCACATTCGCCAATAGGTTCATGACATATTGGATAGATCCAATGCTAAGTACAAGCAGTGACATGATCACCTTTGGGTGCAACACAAATTCCAGGTGGGAGACAAAGTGTGGCTACATTTGTAGAAGGAGTGCCTCACTGGACCCCACTGCAAGATTCTCCCACTCCGATATGGGCCATACACCATCACCAAGGCTATCGGGGACAATGCCTTTGAGCTCAGTATTCCACGATTCCTTGGTATGCACCCAGTGTTCACTGTGGACCTCCTTCGGCCCTACTTTCCACCTTTACTGGACACATCAGACGTGGCAGAACAAATCACACCAACAGAGTTAAACCCCGAATACATGAAAAAAGCCACAACTGATCAAATTATGGACACATAGATCAAGAACACCTACCAGCAGAAGATTCCGCTATATCAAGTTGTCAAAGCAGGCCAACTCCTTCACCAGGGAAAGTGGCTCACTAGGGACCAACTTCAGTAAAAGTTTCCTCATCTCATGGAGGAACTCAACACAATGGGGACCATTGCTTCCTAAGAGGGGAGGAATGATCTAGGAGGATATTGGTAGCCACCCACCTATTCCACTTGGACCCCCACCATTTTTTCTTTCAGTTTTCCAGTTTCCTTAATTGTAGCACAATTTACTATTTTTGGCAGTGTTCGGGTCCTAAACTTCCAGAGTCGTTTTGAGGCCCTAAACGATGTTTTAAGGACTACATCCATAAATGGCAAATATTGAGTCCATTCTGGACTTGATATTTTCCATTTATGGATGTAGTCCTTAAATAGATCTTTCCAACAATGTATCATGTGTGTCGAATGGAGGTAGTATGCTAAAGTTACGACCCCAGGAAATTGATGTACCAAGTTACCCAATGGGGCCCACATTCTGGCGTTTCACCTCCTAGGGTTAGTTTTTTGGATGTGTAGGGTTTCCATTGTTTCTTAATAATATATAGGCCTTTGATCCTCATTGTAATAGGGAGTGTAGAGGCATGTAGCTACCACATCTCTTCTCAGAGATAAGCTACCAGCACTCTAGCTAGTTTATTTCCATTCTATATGTAAACCAGTTTCAGTTATTGATTAATGAAATGAAGTGTTATTTTCGCTGCATATTTTTTTCTATGGTTATTTGTGTATTTTGCTGCATTCTTGCATAAATACGGATCACTCCCACTCACCATATTTTGCACACCCACACATTCCAATGAGTCATTAGTGCTCCAACACACCTCGGCCACATCCACAGCTCCATTCAGGACCATTTGGGCTGAGTTGGAGCGATTTTGGCCCACCTAGGGGGGATTGAGGCCAATTTGGCCAATTTCACATCTACACCCATTTTGGGATTTCTAAGCCTCACAAACCACTTCATATGTAATATAAACCTATTACTAACATATTCACATGTTATAAAGTCAAATAATATCTAGTTTCAGTTCACACTGGTTAAGTAAAATTGTTCTCTTTTCATGTTTTTATGTTGGTTTTGCATGCAATTCGACTTGTGAGTTTCTCTAAGGATTCTAGATATTTACTATAGATCAAAATTATCATAGTGATCTACACTACATTATTTGAACCCAAAATCCAATGACAGAATCCGACGTCATCCGATATTTTGCATGGATGTGTTGGAGAACAATCAATCTACAGAATGCCGACAACAAAATATTTATAGATACGTCAATTATTTGACACTTTGGAGTTGTAATTTTGACACTTTTAGTGGCGTTTATCCAGCACTTCCATGCTGGATAGGCATCGGATTTCTGACTCTTGTAGTGGTGTTTATTCGACACCTCTATGTCGAATCTTCGACATCTGTGAACCAAAACCAAGTTGGATATCTTACTCATAAGCATCGGATATCCGAAGGTAAGTATTTATTTTTTTATAAAAAAAAATTAAGGTTTACATGATTTTAAATTTTATGGTCGCATACTTTCAATGGTAACTATGTTCAAAGGAGGGAGAAAGATAAAGTTGTGAAAGTGTGCAAAGACATTCAAGAAAGCAACCATGCAATGAAAGACGTCATCCAATTTCATACCAACGGAGAACAAGTTAATATAAACTCAATTCCATGGATGTTTACGGAGCAACAAAGCAATGTTGTCAAAGAAGTAATGCAGAAAATTAAATTTCCCACCGGTTTTTGTGCAAACTTGAAGAATATCATAACTAAAAAAGGTGATTTTGCAAGGGTCAAAACACATGATTGGCATGTCTTCATCATAGTAATTATTATTGTTATGTCCATATAATTTTTTCTTGTTTGTATACTCTTTTTTTAATAAATGGTGTGGTTTGTATATTGATACAGTATGTTCTACCTCTCTCTCTCTCGGACAACTTCGACAACAATGTCTAACAAGCTATATATAATCTTGGTAAATACATGAGGTAACTAGCGATTATTTGCATGTGCTTAGTGTTTATCCGTATAATAATTTATATTTGTTTTTTTTGTGCACTATTTCAGCATATATACTAATTTAATGTTTATTTTTGTTAAATATCGTTATTGGTTTGCATCACTTGTAGATGGTTGACATCTAAATAAATCCATAAAGAAGATATAAAGTATTGGAGGAGAGAAATTCCTCGTCTCATGTGTGAAATACAAAAGCATCTACCATCAGCATTTTTCAATGCACAGGAACAGTACCTCATACACCAAGTTGAGGAGATTGAGTTGTGTGGACCTGTGCACTCAAGGTCCATGTGGATCGTTGAGAGGCACTTGAAATTTATGAAGGGTTTGGTGAGACAACTAGCACATCCGGAGGGTTCTATGATGGAAGGATATACGGTATATCAAAACATGTTGTATGTTAGTGAATATCTTCCTATTTTAGCATCAAAGCTCAATTCACGTCGCATTTGTGATCCAGACTCCAATAAAACAATTGAAGGGGAGCAACTGAAGGGGAAAGGTATATTGAGGAAGCTGAAAGGTAATTATTAGCTACTAGATTTTTATTATATCCTTCATATTCTAATTGTATTTTCTAGTGATAATTGCTTCAATTAAGAGAATATACATCTTTGTTCAGGAGATTTACACATTTTGTTGATTTTAATGGTTATTGTCATTAAACAGTTGGTCGAGAATGGGATGCAATTCATTTATACATCGCAAACAATCTTGACTGGATGAAGGTATGGATTGAACGACGTGAACAATCGGGTCATGGAATATCATGGGAAGGTGTGGCTTCATTTGTAAAAGAAGCACAACGCAATGGAGATAACAATCTAACAGAAAGGGAAATTGATTTGGCATATGGCGTAAAAGATAAAATGGCAAGTATATAATTAATCAAATATCCCTCTAAATATTTTATTTTGTTTGATACTTATTGATGTACATGTTCTTTTTTTCCATGTATTATTGCATAAGGACTGATTGGTTGTGTAATTTTTTTGTGTATTACTTATTGCAGGTAAAACACCATACGGCAATGGTCTGCAATGGAGGTAGATATCGGATCAAAAACCTAGATGGAACAAAGAAAACATCATATTCTGTGGTTTCGGCTGTCTTTGAGGTTACCAATGTTTCATCTAGAAATGACAGACATCCAGAAGTCTCGGAAAATCAATACTATGGGTATTTGGAAGATATTATACAGTGTGACTTTAAATCCTTTAAGGTAGTTCTATTCGTTTTCAAATGGTACAGGTTACGATTGAATCAACGTGATCCCGATAGAACTATTATTGAACATGATAATGTATTTAACATGTTAAACACAAGGTTTTTTGAGCCAGGAACAGAGCCCTATGTTCTTCCAAGCCAATGTGAACAAGTATTTTACTTAGAGGTTCCAGGTAAAGTGGGCTGGTCGTTTGTTGTGAGACACGGTCCAAGAGGAATGCCGGTAAAGTATAACCTAGATGATGGTAATGAAGAGGGTTCTCTCGAAGAATAATATGATGACAAAGAGCATGATCAACTCGATTTAGCTGATGATGATGATCCAACAGAAGATGTCCAAGGAGTAGTTGAATCAGATGATGTAGCAGACAATGCCATTGAATATTATTCCAACGATGACACGATGAGCGTAACTAATGATGATGGTGATGATGATATTGTCAATCCTTACAATGTTGACACAAATGATGATACAAATGGTGCATCATCGTCATCCTCATGATGATGATAATCATCGTTATCATCATCGAGATCATCCTCATCATCAGAATCATGATCATCGTCATAATCATAATCATCATCTTCATCAGCATCATAATCATTGTCATCATCATCATCCTCATCATCATCATCATTGTCATCATCGACATCATCATTGTCATCATCATCATCATTGTCATCATCTTCATCATCATCATAATCATCGTCATCATCATCATCATCATCATCATTGTCATCGCCAACATCATCATTGTCATCGTCGGAAACAAAATCATAATCATCACCATCATCATCATCATCATCAACTTCATCACCACCATCATCATCATCATCATCATCATCATCACTACCATCATCACCATCTTGGTCACCATCATCATCACCATCATCGTCTTCATCAACATCATGATCATCAACATCAACATCAACATCATCATCATCAACTTCATCACCATCATCATCAGCAGCATCATCATCATCACCACCATCATCATCGTCATCATCATCATCGTTGTCACGATCAACATCATCATCATCTTAATCATCATTGTCATCATCATCATCGTCATCCTCATGATGATGATGATCATCATCATCAACAGAATCATGATCATGATCATAATCATAATCATAATCATCGTCTTCATCGGCGTCATAATCATCATCATCATCATTGTCATTGTCTTCATCAGCATCATAATCATCACCATCATCATCATCATTGTCATCGTTGACATCAACTTCATAATATTCATCGTCGCCATCATCATCATCGTCGTCATCATCATTTTCATCATCATCCTCATAATGATGATAATCATCATCATCATCATCATCATCATCATCATCATCAAGATCATCATCATCATCATCATCACAATCATTATCATCATCATCAGGATCATCATCATCATCATTTTCATCGTCATCATCAACATCATCATCATCATCATCATCAACAACAACAACAACAACAACATCGTCATCATTGGCAACATCGACATGAACATCATAATCATAATCACCATCATCAACATCATCATCATCATCATCATCATCACCATGCTCACATGCTCACATGCTCAACTTTTCAATCATCCTTTAAAGATATACTTTCATTTATCCAAGATAGGGATGTGTCGTTATGTAGATGGTTCTTCCCTCATTAATGTGAAGGTTCTTTATTCAAGTTAGGATATAATAAAAATATTCTAATGCTATTATGGAAATTTATATAATATAAAATAACATATAATAAAAATAAAATACATATAATATAAAATAATATGTAATAAAAATAAAAAAACATATAATATATAATAATATATAATAACATATGACAAGTGTATTTGGACATTGCCGCTACTCGTTTTGGACATTTCAGTTCAATTTGGAGGTTTTTGTGAATTTGGGAGTAGGTCTGCTAGAGCAAAGGGTTCAAAATTGGAGCTCACGGTTGATAATTGGAGGTCATTGTTGAGAATTGGAGCTCACCATTGATAACTGTAGCTCACGCTTGAGAATTGAAGCTAATGATACAAATTTGGAGCACACGGTTCATGTTTTGGAGTTCCAATTTTGGATTTGGAGCTCATGGTTCAACGGGTAAGCATCATGACCTCCTTTTTTTGGGCATGCTGTGACAATGGTTTTTGGGTGACAAGGTTTTTTTGTGCACACTGTGATGTTTTCTCCTTTGTGGGACAAGCTTGAATGCAGACAGAACCTTCCTCATTTAGTGGGTTATTCAAGGATTCAATTTACAAACCTTCTTCCCTTACAAATGAGAAACTCGTTGTTCGGGTCATGAACTTATAATAGCGATTCATGCCTCACCCCCTATCGTATTTGTGAGTCACTATTATAGTGATCATTCATTTTGTAGCGCATCTATAGATGTAATTATGCAATTTCATTAGTTTTGCACAAAGAAGCTTGATCAAAGAAGTACTTCGAAGAGACAGATTATCTGGACCTATCGAACGGTTAAAATAGAACTATGAGATTGGGGCCCCTGACTACAACTAGTAAAACCCCTCTTAAGGTAAGGAAGGTCACACTATATTATGGGAATAATAAGGGAATAAATACTTCCACAATGAGGAGGTCTTGCATCACAAGGAGGTATTAATTCACCAAACCAGTTCATCCTCATATTCAACCGGTAAGGTCAGATACTACAGGGAATAGAAGCCCTTAATATTTTAGAAGGAAAGAGAAATAAGGGGTAGTGGTTGACTTTCGTGTTTCCAGCTCAGGCAATTCATAAGGAAGGAAAGGAAAGTAATAAATAAAGTAATAAGGGGGTGCCAATCACCCGCCCCATTCTGGCGGTGCCAATAAAGAGCAGGTCTTAAGGTAGAGAGCGGTACCATATCTAGGGAACGACCTTGGTTCAATAAAAAATATACCATAGGGAACAGATCCTCTCAAATCCAGGACCTTGAAAAACACACTAGTTCAGGGCCCAAGGTCCTATGAATATCATCGTCAAAACAAAAACTGTCCATGAGGACAGATTTCAAGAAATCTGTCCCCATGAACTATATCTCACAAAAGATATGATTTAGGAATAATTCCTTAGTTTTCAAGTGTGAACTAATTATTTTCCAACTATGAATTAATCATTTGAGATCATATTAGAATCCTTAAGGATATAGAGCCATTGGACTACTTTATAATGAGTAATGTGTTTTAAATTTAAGTTATGAAAAACAATAATGCATCCAATAGTAATTTATTATAAAAGTAAAAGTATAGTATTTTGTTAGGAGATTTTTATTACTGTATTCATAGTAATAAATTGTTTGTATTAAATCTATCAAAAGAAAGATGTGGATGGTGTCTTTAATAGTTGGGAAGATTATTTACATTTAATTGTAGTTTGTTTATAATACTAATCATTATTCCATCAAGATGTTTCCTTTCAAGGATGTGTATGTTAGGAATAGTTACAAAATAACATACATTAACTATTCCCCTAACTTTTAGAACTCAAACCTAAATTAAACCCCTTAGTTACTTCACAAGAAAATATTTACAAACACGATTCTCATACTGATTTGGCAAAAATCTATCCATATAAAAGTCAATCTTTGACCTATTAGTTGAGCTAGAGAAAAATTGGAAACTTCTGCAATGTCCCCTATTAAATTCTAGCCTTTAGAGCTGTAAAACTACGTTTTCTGAATTTTTGTAGCATTTTCCCCCGTTTTACACTGCAGGTGCTACAAAAGTTTCACCTTCAGAACTTTTGTAGAATTTTCGTTGTTTTTACACTGTTGGCACTGCAACAGTTATGAAAACTGCAATTTTTGTGTAAAAACTTGTCTGGATGCTTTCAAACCTTTTCCAAGGCTCTAATACTAAAATTTAAGCATGTTATGGTCTAATTTCATCAAATTTATATCTTTCCTCAGCAAGAAGTTTTAGATTACCTGCACTGACCTCATGTTTCAACATTTGCAACTCTTTCTTCATATTTTTGTTTTCTGCTTTAAGGGATCTGTTATGCTTATATAAATTTTGAACTTGTTTATGTAATGGGAATCTTCTCCTTAGCATCCCTCTAACATCCATCAAAGATTTTTCATATACGTCTAGACTTCCATCTACTTCAAACCTATGTTTTATGTCTTCTTCTTGCAACTGAACAATCATCAACTGGGCTTCTTTTACCGATATATTTACCTTCTTCACCTCTAGATCATCACTCTATGTCTATTAATATGGTTGTACTTTGGAGATTTTTTTCTTCTTTGTTTGGATAGATTGCTCAAGTGGAGTCTCTGATGTATCTTCTTCCACATATTTTTGCCATTTCATTGCTAATCTAGTCCTAGGTCTCTTAACCTCCACCCTTTCTTCAAAAAAGTCCAAGTTTATTCCTGTCATTTTATTTTTACTCTTTTAAAATTCAGGTCTCTCCTCTATATCTATAAAAACCCTAGTTTTTTTCTCCATATGAATCTTACCCTTTCTCTACTCCTCACTCGTGTATTTTTCTCCATCATGTTCTTTGCTCGAGTAGTTGTTTTTTCTTTTGAGCTTGGAGTACATCTCCTTGCTGAAGGAATACCTAGCACCTCAGGATCATAAGCAACAAGGAAAAGAAAAATGTTATAATCCCTACTCATTTTCCTAATCTCTTCAAGCATGACCAATTTGATTAATCCAAAATGAAGTAAACTAGTGTTCTACCTTCTTAGGTTTCGGCTGCACCTATGTGCCATCTTTCCTAGACTTCTGTACAAATCAAAAGGGATGTCTAAAAATGTTTTTCCAATGAAATGTAACAACAATTTGAAGTGAAATTGATACTGTGTCAAATATTCCTTCACATGTAAAAGAATTCCTTATGGAAAATAAAAGTTTCTCATATTTCTCTGACAACCAAGCTTTGGGTATCCCATGAGTTAAATTTGATCCCTTGTGTTCTTCTTTAGAAAATCATCATAATTTATCAACTGAAACTTAGCGGAAGTAGCGGAAGTATGACCCTATAATGAGATGCATAATTTACTTAGACAAATACTAAATTCATAATACATATCGATTAAAAAAAACTTTACATGAATAATAACTTTAACTCTAATTATGAAATGTGTTAGTCAATAAACTACTGGCACTCGTAGCAATAACAATTATAGACATGTAACAACAATAAAATAAACAATTTCAAGATTCTTGGTGAGTAACAACAATAGTTTCAACAAGTAACAACACTAGTTTTAGCAAGTAAAAACAACATTTTCAGCGAGTAGCAACAACAACATAAATTAGTTTAAAACTGCTAGTGTGTAACAGTAGCAGCAATGATTAGTTTGAAACTAATTCTTAATAAAAAATATAATAAAAATATCCTGATACTATTATGGCAATTTATATCATATAAAATAACATATAATAAAAATAAAATACATATAATATAAAATAATAATAAAAATACATATAATATATAATAATATATAATAAAAAATAACAAGTGTATTTGGACATTGTCCCGACTCGTTTCATTTTGAACAGTTCAGTTCAATTTGGAGGTTTTTGTGAATTTGGGAGTAGGTCCAGTAGACATGGTAGACAACTATGTTTACCTGTGGCAGCAAGATCTCAACATCTTCTCCTCGCTGGAAATTACTGGTATATCGTCCTTGGACACAGTGCAGAACATGCTAGAAAATTAGATAGCTGGAACCGAGAGTAGGGTTTTGGTTTCTCTGCCAAATGAAGAGCTTCTAGGTGTGTTTGGAACACAGCCATTAAACCCGGCCTTAGGAGGAGGCCCATACTCATTATTCCACTCCAGCCAACCTCTGAGTTTGACTAAATAAACTATTTCGATAATTGTACCTACATCTTCTTTGATGGGGATTCAACCAATCAAATTGGAGGTATAGGTGTTCATCTTTTGATAACCCAGGACCACTATTTTTGCTTCAAATTGGGTGTTGGTCTGAGTACAAACACCAGATTTGAACTACTTGCTTTATGGACTCTCATTTATTCTACTAAATCCATGGTCCTTACCACTCTACACATTCATGTTGACTCCACAGCCATCATTAATTGGTTCAATAGAATATCATAACTAACCAAAAGATTTAAAGGATGATCTGACTAATCGCTTGGTTAGTCTGTTCAGAAAAATACCTTTGATACATCAAAGGTACTACAGAAGGCTAGAAAACATCTAAATATTGTCTGAGACCAATATAGGGTTCACTTAGAAAAGAACCCTAGGTATGAGCGCCCTCTAATGATTCCATCTATGGAGTGGAAAGCCCTGGTGGAAGATGGAAAAGAGAAGGGCCTGAGAAAATCAGGAAAGATACCACCAGGTGGAACAGGGATGTATGCAATTCATTCCAAAATGTAGTGGTAAGCCTTATTATTACTAGTTTTTATATCAATTTTGGTACATAGACTAATGTATTTAAAAACATAATTAGGATCTCGGACACATCTAAGGCAACAAAGGTAAGAATTGAAAAAAATGGCCAACACAAGCTTGGGCCTGGTGGTTATTCCAACTTGGCGGCCTGATATGTAAGTATCGCAAAACCCGAATCCGCATCCAAATATCATGCAGATTATTATTTTTGTTTTGTTCTAACAAAAGGCTTTAAAATTAATGACATCATGCAAATATGAAGGCCAACTAGCTCAAAGATTTGCCCAATGCAGATTACATGAAGCTTAGCTTCAAACATGGCTTTGACGCCGTTGTTGAACACCGGAGAAGCTTGTCTGTGAATACTGCATGATCTTCTGCTGATCCATTTAGTGCCCAGGTATGTGAAAACTGTATAGTTTAATGATAATTTATTAATACTCATGCAATTTGTTCCTTATACATAAACTAATGTAAATTATTTATTCCTTTTTGTGCAGGAAAGTAACGATCTCGTTCATGTCGAGGATGAAGTACATGACCAACCAAACGAAGATCATGCTTCTCATCCTGGTAATGAATTTATTAATGTGCTACTGTATTTTATAGACCACTGTATATGATAAACATTAATTCTAATTCTACACAATTCAACTACAGAGCATGTAGCTGTAGATCATAACACGGAACAGGTTGGGCCAGTACGAGATAATGTTGAACATGTTGATGTGCACATGGCAGGTAAAAACACACATTCGTAATGTTTTTTTAATGAATTACTCGTATTTATCAAAATATAAATATATTAATGAAATATTTTGACATTATTGCAGAAATTCACCGCCCCTCGCCTGAAGTTCAACCTTATGAGCAGACTAGTAGGGATACCGATGATCAGATTCCCAAAGATGTGACTCTAACTAAATATTTAAAGAGAACAAAAGTAAAAAGGAAGTGGCTAAACAAATTTTCAGTAATTCTTATTTATAAAAAAAAATTTAATGCTTTTTCCTTTGTTTTATGAATGATTGCTTCACTGAATTGTTTACTGATATATTTTTTTTTGCCATTGACTAAATTAATGTTTTAATGAATGAGTTAATGAATGATTTTTTCAGCTGTTGAATGATTGAATGGTTTAATGAATGTTATAAAGAATGATTTAATGAAAGCATTTTTCAACTATTGAGTGAAATAATTTACATTGTAGATGCATTGTTATTTGCAAGTATAGGCATTGGGTTTGGGGAGTTGAGAGTGATGTGAGGGGGGGGCGCGCATAAGAGCTTCCACCTTCACATGGTTGGTCCTATTTAGTAGAGAATATTAATTTATTCTCAAAACAAAGAGGAGCTCAATGAATGGTAAGGAAGAATACATTAAAAAACATCTATTTCTATATTTTTACGGTGTAATTTTCACTATTGCTATTTGAGTCCTCCATTGGAACTTGTTGCAGATAGCATTGAGAAACATTTCCATAGTTAAGAGGAAAGAAATGGAGTTTTTATTAGATCGATGGCCTTATATACATAGTATTTTTGGTTATCCATGTTTTATAAAGTGATATATTCTTACTAATTATAATTTTTTGCTTACATAATTTATGTTAGATCATTATATTTTAAATTCCTTGATTAGATTAAGAAATTAAGTGTCATTTAATGTTGCTTGAGGATTTTAAAGAACTCAGTTACTTGAATTGAATTAGTAAATGATAGATGTTATATAAAATGTTTATATAAATAGTTGGGCATGATAGCTTCAGAGATAGATTGTTTGAATACTTGGTCAATTGTAGCACGATGCATTTATTTTCACAACATGCTCATGTCTTCATTTTATGTTTTCAAGATGATTTTGAACAAATAATGTCTTGTTTCTACATCATAAGTCCACATTCAATGTTTTCAAGATGCTTTTGAACAAAAAATGGCTTGTCTCTATATCATAAGTCCACATTCAACAACCTTTGCAGCAAGAGTTTTTATATACCAAAAAACTAACATCATTCTTTACTTGTTTATGGATTTTGCAATCCTATAGATGCAAGATGTAGACAATGGTACACTGTTAAAGTGGACTCTTCAAAGGTTACCTTGAAAAATAGGGAAGATCTTCTTCAACGAGCTGAAGTTCGTGTATGTGCTTTTGATATAGAGACAACCAAGCTTCCTTTCAAGTTCCCGAATGCCGAATATGACATGATAATGATGATTTCACACATGGTGGATGCGCAAGGCTATATTATTAAAAATCAAGAGGTAAAAACACTTGGCATTGTTTTATGCCCATTGGTCAGCCTATCCTTTGTTTTGGGATTTCTTTCAGCTATGTTTTGGGATTTTTATTGTTTGCAAATTGATGTTGCATTGATTGTTATGAACATCGTTGCTCTTCTTTAGTTTTCCAATTCCTTTTCGTTTGTTTCCTGAGTGTGTAGAGGTGGGGCATTGAAGACTTGGAGTACACTCCAAAACCAGAATTTGAAGGAAATTTCAAAGTAGCAAATGTGCCAAATGAGGTATATCTGCCATTTACTATTTAGCCTAAGACTATAATTTTGAAAACAAGTATTACTACCCCTGGAAGTTTGCTATGTTTTCCAGACAGAGCTTCTTAGGTGGTGGTTCAATCACATGCAAGAATTTAAGCCGGGGATTTATGTCATGTATAATGGAGATTTCTTTGATTGACCTTTTGTCGAACAATAGGCTAAGCACCATGGAATGAAAATGAGTGATGTATGTTAATTTTTTTATCTAATATATTGGCATCTTATGCTTGTTGATTGCTGCTGGATTTTCGCTCAATTCTATATTTAATTGGAAAAGGAGTTTATTATTTAGTGTATTACAATGAATGTATTGATCCATAGAGTGGACATCTTAGGGCCCCAATGTATATTGTGTTTCTGAATCCTTTATAAGTTTTTCTCTACCTCTTAAAATTCCTGCATTGTTTTGTAACCAAGGATAGGTTTTTGACCATCATTATAAATTTTGACCCCTCTATTATCTAGCCACTTCATTTAGCAAGAACAATCTATGCTTACCTTGGTTGTTTGGAATTTTCAAGAGTGAAGTTAAATATCTACTATACATTATTAATAATGATTTAAGGTAACATACTCTGTTGTTTCTTTGTCTCTTTGCTATATGAAGTGGTTATGTATTTGTAGGATTCAATCTTATTCTATATCCCTTCCTTGAGAAAAGCTAGACTATTCTAAAAGTATTGAATGCCTCTTGGTCAGCAATTTTATTTCTGTTAATTTTTTTATCTTAGTTGTTTCCTTTGGTCCCCTCTGTTTAGAGACTCTATAGGTTCAGTTTCCTCCATCGTCACTTATTAAGATTGGGGATGTAAAGCACTCTTTGCATGAGAGATCTTTCTTATACAGGGTGAAACTTATGCAGATATTTATACAATTGGCACAATGCATATGAAGGATAAACACAATTCTTTAGACCCATTTCATCTTAATCGTGTTATAAAAAGCCACCCTTTAGAACTTTAGTCAACTTAAAATGGAGGTTAGGGACACAGACAATGTATGGGGACTGCTTCATTCCACTTTCCAACTAATAGTATCACCCAGAGAAGCACTGCATTGTCTTCAACTAGGAAAAATTGATTGCAAGCAACCTTTCTCCGACTCTCTTGAAAGGAAAGTCACATAGGCCATTTCTAAGTGGGTAAGTTGGAACATGCAGGCATGTGATTACGTGACCTTTGTACATGTGGTTCACACTACCATGAATTTTTGTTGTAATCACCTACCCGTAGCACATGTAATGTCTCTAGTTAAGGGACATTCTCTTAAAGTGTTCATGGATTGGTTAGATTGGACTTTGTCTTGTTAAGTGGTCCACTTGTAGACTTAGTACATGGTTTTCTTGTAATTACTCTCTTCCTTATTCCATAAATAGAAAGGAGGGTGCTTCTCTTGAAGATATTGGGTTTTCTATTTTGTGAAAAGTAAAGTTAAGAGTAAAGTAGTTGTGATAACTATATGTGCAAGGATGAAATATATACTTGACATAGAATCCTCTAGTTTTCTACCAGGCTTTCTTCAGTGGTCAAATTCTAGGCTGAAACCATGTGGTCGTAAGTGAAATCTTTCGATTTTTTTTTAAATCCATCAATAGGCATCACTTTTGCGACGTTCTTCCGACACTCCGGTCAACCCCTCTGACGGTCGTGCCATGAATTTGACGCTTCCTCCTGTCGAACGACTGACGGTTAAAGTGTCGGACTACCTTGGAAGGATAACTCTTCTAATGTCGGAGTGTGTTAGATTACTGACACTGTCTGAATTAAAACCAATGACACAGCCATTTCTCAGACACTTTTGTCCATCAGATGACCGACGCTTCAAGGGTCGGAGGATGTCAGAGTTTCAATGGTTTATGCAATTTTGGTTGGCACTTCGGAAGGAATAACGGTCGAATATGCGACACAATGTTTTGTCAGATATTCAACCCTTATTAGTCAACTATCAAAGATTCGATGTTACACCACCGATGACAAAAAAAAGTGTATGTGTTGAAAATGAGACAGAGAAGTGTCGAATTTCAGACATGCAAGGCGTTAGATTTTGGGTTGAAATTATGTTGTGCTAGAAGGAGAGAGAATACAAACTTGTTGATATAAGAGTTAGGAATTATGTTGGTACTATGGCTACTTTGTGTGGGTGTGGGCTCCTGAAATTCTTCAACATGCCTAGCATGAGAACACAAGTAAAGCTACTGGAGTAAATTGTCGGGAAAGGGAACCTTGAACAACAATACTTTGAGGTAGGGGCTCACGTTCTAAGACTGGAAGTAGAGGACATCTACTTTGTTATGGGTTTATCACCGCAAGGAGCACCCATTTCATTGACACATCCTCGTGGTGGGGAAATCACCACACAGGGTCTTATTGATCGTTACTGCTTCCTAGGTACCCAAATGTGCGGGAAAAAATTCCAATAAATGATTTCATGGATCTACATTTGCACACAATACTCTTCACCATGCATCACATCTTGGGGAGCCAAGGAGCTCATCAAGATTCTCATGCACATATGCTCTATGCCATAGAGGAAATGGATCCCATGATATTCAATTGGATGGAATCACTACTTATTATTCTGGAGGAACAATTGACTAAATGCCGATGAGGATAGATGAAGCAGTTCGGTTATGACACTATATTAGTGTATTTTTCCTTTAAGAGGGTACGATAACTGAGGCCACAAGTGGCCTTCACTAATTTGAGGGAATCGAAACCTCATATGCTACGTTGGGTGGAGATCATGGCCCACCATGGTCATGGAGGCTACAAGGTAAAGTATGGGACCACATTCTTGTGATGGTTAGATGATCAAATCCTCATCATTGAGGACTATGTGTATGCTGGTACCAATTTCCTAGGATATCTTGATCTGGACCTACCAGCAAATGCCGAGTGGGGTGATATAGGTAAATGAGGCACTAATACATTGACTTTTTTATATTTTATGTTTTTATTATTTTTATGTATGTTAACGAGGCCTATATTTCCCATGCATATGTGGCACTAGCAAAACCTGGGAGCTCATCTCCCATCGATAGGAAAGATGGGGCCCTCTTCATTTATAGAGGAGATGATGAGATGACTGAGATAGAGGATAAACGTAGCTGGTTGACACTGGATATCCCAGAAATCAATGTGGTTGACGTCCCTAGGAGGTATTAGAGAAAAACTACGGGAGCGTCAGGAAAGTTTGAATGCTTGCTACATAGAGTGGAAAGGGTCGTCATGTGCTATCATGAACACCATTAGAGCCCCACACAGTGTAGACACTAAAATCTATCTAGCTTCAATATATATTTTTTATTTTGTATATCTGAAAGACATCGTGCTTCAGTCAGGGTCTCGAGACCATTTTTTGTAAAACTATAGTATATATATATATACAGACTTATTGGCATACTATTTGCTTTCAATCATGGAATTACTTTTATATGAATTGTATGTATTTTTACTATTTATGTTTATTTACAATGAACCGTGTATTTTACTTATCAAATTTTGTGTATGAGCATTATACCAGTCCAACATGTAATTGGCTAATGAATCCGCAACTGTGTTAGAATATCTAGCAATATGATGATACGTAATAGTCTCAAATGGCCTTTCCAACAAACATACTCTCTGAAATAGGTGGGGAACTAATGGGTTCTGAATGACATAAACATGATTTAAATGAGAAACCACTAATTGAGAGTCCATGAAGACCACCAAATGATCAATGTATCGAGATTCATCTTTGGTGAACAAACCTATCACTGCATGGTACTTTGCAATGTTATTGATGGCCAAATCTATAAAAAATGCACTTGAACTAACTAGGTCATGGGCTTGGGAATATAATACCCAAGCAGATGAAGCAAGGTTCAAAGTGTGACAACAACCACCATCAGCAAAACCATAGAAGGCCATCTGATCTACAGAATCAAAGCATGGGATAAATAGTATTGACAAGAACTCAAAATCAAATTGAATAACAAAAACCACACTAAAATACAAAAAAATGTACATATATACAAGGAACTAATGCAAAAGATATCTCAAGCATAGTACCTTTTCAAGTACAACCCATTGTGAGGTTTACCAAAAGGTATCCCATCATAATCAATAAGCTCATAGGCCCCTTTCTCTAAGACTTTACTCACAATAAAAAGGATCATACAACATAGATTCAAGATTCCCCTTCCCATGTTTTTCATGTTTATGATCGTAGGTCAGAACCAGATATCCTTCATCAAAAACACGAGGTTGAACTAATTTATCATATTGAGCCTTGACCCATTTTTTCTACGACTCATTAGCCAAGGTGGCATCTCGTCAAGTCTCATGAAGGTTAAAAAGATAAAGGAAACATTCTTCTTTGGTATAATTTTTAGGTAGAAGCTCAACTACAATATTGAGTGATGGAATTTCAGACTCAATAGGTAGGACAAATTACAGTTTGTATACTAACTAAAAAGGTGTAAAACTAGTCAATGTTTTGAGTGAAGTTTTGCAAGCCCATAGTGCAGAAATTAAAATTAAGTGTGAATTGGATTTATGATCTCCAACCATCCTACGAAGCATAGTATTCAAGACCTTGTTAATGGCTTCAACCTGACAATTAACTTATGGGTAGTAAGGGGTTGAGTTTTCATGACGAAAACCCAACTTGGTACTTATCTTGGCCATCATCTGATTACAAAAACAAGATACATGATAAGTTACTATGGCTTGTGGAACACCAAACCTAGCTATGACATGATTAAATAAGAAGAAGGCGAAAGTATTACCATCCTCTGCATATGTAGGCATTTCCTCAGCCCATTTTATGAAATAATCCACTCCTACGATGATGTAACCATGCCCCCTGACTTAGGTAGGATTATAATGCATAAATTCAATCCCCCACTTGAAAAAAGGGCTAATGACAATGACAAGGAAGAACAAAATAGGGTGGGTATGCTTTTTTGGATACAAAATTTGACAAGGTGGGCATTGTTTAACCGCCTCATGACAATATTTGAATATGGAGGGACAAAAATACCCATCACAAAGGATTTTATGTGTTGTATCCATCCCAGGAATATGACCACCACATGCTCCAGAGTGGCGGTCATTCATAACTTGTTTAACCTAGTCATGAGTAAGACATCGTCGAAGGATAGAGTCAATACCATGCTAGTATAAGGTATCATTAAGAATGAGGTAATACTTAGCGTGGTGATGAATGCACCGATGAACGTCATGGGATAAATTGGGCTGAAATATTTGGGTTTGGAGATATATTATCAAATCTCCATACCATGGGTTGATCACGCTTATCAGGAATAAGAATTCATCCAGAAATGAATCATTAGGATTAGCTTCCATGCTAACACGGGGAAGGTCACGAATCAAATCTACAATGATGAGGGACTTCTTGGAAGTGGTCCTCAAAAATTCGGGATCAAATTCCTGTAGGATGGCAATCCAATGGGAATATTTCCCCCCTAGTACCTGACGCGTAAGAATATAGTACATAGGGTTTTTATATGCAAGCACAATAGGTGTGCAGAGTAAGATGTAGTGATGAAAACATTACACAACGATGACCGTATCCAAGGATATCTTCTACCAGGTTTCATATTCAAGGAGACTCTTACTCAAATACTATATTACATGTTCTTGGTCGTTCATATCTCTGTGAACTAAAACCATGCCAATGGTAGTAGTAGAGGTGGAAATGTAAACAAATAAATCTTAGGAATAATTTGGGGGGTCAAACATAGGTGAGTGTGTTATAGCATGTTTCAAATTATCAAAATCTCTTTGATCCTTATCATCCCAGAAAAAGGGAGTGTTCTTTTTTAAGAGATGCATATATCCATGCATTTTCTCTACAAGATTGCACACAAATGAAGAAGAAATTTTTCCTTCCCTTGCAAAATTTGGACTTCAGTAATGTCTCTCGGAGGTGGTAAGACCACGATGGAAGCAATTTTCAAGGGATCAATTTGAATCCCATCCATAGAAATAATGAAACCAAGTAAATGTCTAGTATGAACACAAAAAACTCACTTGTTTGGATTGATCCGAATATGGTAATGATGGAATCGAAGGAAAATGTGTCTAAGATGCTCTGAATCATCTTCCCACTGTTTTAAATGAGTAGGTAGGTCATCCATATATTGTTCCACTATTTGTTTTATATTGTGAAAAGAATACGACATACCTCATTGGAAGGTAGCTCCAACATTCTTCAGACCGAAAGGTAGCTTCTGATAATCAAAGGTTCCCCATGGGAAAATAAATGTCCTTTTGTTCTGGTCAGAAGGTAATATCTCAATATGATTATAGCCTAAAAATCCATCCATAAAGCAAAAAATGACACTTCCAGCACAATTATTGATGATCTGATCGATGTGAGGGGTAGAAAAGTTGTCCTTTGGAAAAGATTTGTTTAGGTCTCTAAAATCAATACAAACTCTAATATTTCCTTTTTTCATGATGGCATGGACAATATTAGACACCCACTTGGTTAAAGGCATAGGATAGATAAAAATAGCTTTCAAAAGATTTTCAACTTTAATGGATGTAGCTTTTCTTGGGTGGACCTGGTGAAGTTTTTTCCTAATAGTTCTTGTCATTGGGTATGTTTTTATCTCATGTCCTACTATTGGAGCAGGGTCCTGCAGCTACAGAAGAAGCTGCTAGTTTAGCGGATAGATAAGTTTTGGCGGAAAGAAGATAAGATAGAGCTACGACGCCGTAGCACGTTTCCAGCTGCAGAGCAGAGCTGGAAACCATGACTTTTAAGATAGAGAAGTCAAGAAAAGCAACGGTACCTGAGCGGCCGAGAAGAGAGAGCTCACCCACTGCATTGAAGGTAGCGGTGGAAGACAGGAGGGCTCATTGACCCTCATAAAGGAGAAGGAGCAACGAGGCTGATGCATTGAAGACGAAGGACAGAAAAGCGAAGCGGTGCACAGTACCCATGATCAGCGTCGGGAAGCATGGAAGACTGCAGAGAGCTATGGTGTGACGGAAAGCGGCTACCTCAAGTATAGATATGGCCAACTATCACTAATTAGGGTTGTATGTTACTGTTGGGACATGCCCACAGTGTTGTAATTGCGAGACCTTCGGGCTGCCTATAAAGGGATGTATTTTGTATTGTAAAAGGTTGGCATTTTGGGTATTTTAGGCCATCGAGCTAGTCGGATAACACATAGTTAGCCATTGAGTCTGTTAGCTAACAGTTATCTTGTATTGTAATGGAGTTGAGCTCTGGTTCTGTTATTAGCGGTAGCAATCTTACTGTAACCAGTAGTTGTCTTACAGAGCATGCATGTAACGATCCGCAGGGATCGACAGAGAGGGAAGAGTATATTGTAGGAGAGCAATATAGAGAAGAAAAGAGATCTAAGAGAGAAGATATTGAGCTACATACGCGGTGCAGCAGAACTGTGTTTTACCTTCCCCTGAGCTATAATAAAAACACAGTTCTGTGGACGTAACTTCCATCCTGGAGCTGAACCACGTTAAAATCAAGTGTTATGTGATTGGATTATGTGTTATGTTTACTTATGCATTTCTCAGTCATTTCATGGACTTTGTTTATAGTTTAATGAATGAATGTGTTAATCAGTTCACAGTAATATAGAAGGATAAACATAATTCGAAGTATTTGGCATGTTGTATATGGTTCATTTATGCTTTGCGTGAAACAATCGCTAGTTGCAATATTGAATAGCCTTGTATGTTAAGTCTTGCATGTCAACACGAGCAACGCTAAGTGCGCTAAACCGCGGAGGTAGGATATCATAGAGAGGTGATACTACACCGGCAGAGGAGCTACGGTGCGCGATACCACAGGTTGAGGACTTAGTGTTGGGTAGGAGCTGCGTGTCGCACGGTGCGCAGCAATGCGGTAAGGCTAGAGATATCGCGAGTCAGGGAAAGTGCGCGACATAGAAAGGGACCGCACGACGGTATAAAGGAATATCTCACGGCTAGAAGAGCTGCGAGAAGAGGAGGGGTCACGTGATGCGCAGAGAAAGAGGCCTCGTAGCTAGAAGAACTGCGAGTCGCAAGAAGGATTGCAACAAAACCTGATCCAAGACACTTGAGTCCTTGGCCAACCCATTAGAATCACTTCGGGTGAGACTTTAGGCCACGTTGCGGTCTGTCGCTGAAAGGGCCAGTGAGCTAGGGGTGTTGTTGGTTGATTATAGTAAACCTGAGTATGCCCAGACGACCAAAAAATACAATAGATGGATCAATCCCATGTATTTAATCATAATTCCAGGAAAAAACATCACAGATTTCCTTAAAAAGAGCTCGGTATTCCTCATTTTCCATTGGTGATAAATTCTGGTCTATGTGGATATGCTCGACAACACCTTAATTAATTGATATATCGAGGGGAATGAGTTTCGTCATTTTGCATAAATTCCCTTAAGAATAAACACCTTGTAGTAATAAAAGTGTTTGTGGAGACTCGACTATATCTGAACTGATTAGAGAAACAAAATCTGAATCTATGAAACTGGCATTAGGAATAAATGAAAATCGATGATGAGAACCTTCTCATAAATATTCATCCAGACTCATGATATCCATAATAGAATCATCTGATGAAAAATCCTGTGAGAGATAATATAAAGTCGGGAGAGGGGAATCTAGCCAATAGGGGAGATGGTAAGGATCTGATGCTACTAAATGATGATCATCTATATAAGCATAAGAAACATACTGAATGGAATCATATATGGATTCATGTGGACCCAAAGAATATGATTCAACACTATATTTTCCTTTTGACATGCCTCCGGTCATGGAGGATAGCATGTTTACCATGGAAGTTTATTCACTAGGAGGGGTAGTGCTGGATGGAAAAACTCCCATGAATGAAGAATCTTTCAACAATATAACTCCTATAGACTAATAGGGAGGAGGTGACTTCCATAGCATAGGAACATTATTTTTTGTGGAATCAGTAATATACAATGATAAATAATAAAGATGATCTATGTCACAATTTTTCCTTGATGCGAGAACTGGAGTATGTGAAATACTGGTGAAACAACAATCATAATAGCATAAAATCAATTCCTTTCTAACAACAAGTTGTAATCAAGAGGAGCATCAACCACTTCTACCTGGATAGAAATGGTTTTTCCACCCAACTCGATGGACAATGCCAGTAATAGACCATGGGGTTGAAAACATCATCCATCGAAAGCTTTAAGGGTGGTTGGTGACTTACTAAGGTCAGTAGAACCAATGGATCTCCATCAATACATAGACAAAATGGAGTTAGAAGCTCCCTCATCCAAAATGGTCTGATGGACATTTATACTCACCACTCTAATAAAAATTTGGAAAGCGAGCTGATTGGATAGCGTCAATTTATAATTCTCCATATTGAACATGATCATGGTGAAATTCTCTAGATCAAAATCCCCTATAAATTATTTTGTTGTGTAGGACAACTTTGGAGTACTTCCAATGTGGACATAGCATAGGGTGCTTTAGATAAATATTCAACAACTTTATAAAATTGGGTATCTCAAGCACTAGGATTGAAAACGTTTTTACATATTGTACTCTTTCAAGGATGCAATATTATGTCAAAACTAGGTTTCACAATGGTGAGAGGACCATTAGAAGGAGGTGGAGGAGAAGAGTTGATGGAAGGAGTCTTCTCAGGAGAAGCACCCTCATATTTCTTCTCATGTGTTTTATCATATGTGTGACTTTTGGTTGTCAACGCAACCATTTCAGTGGACATCATACGAATTTATTTAGTAGAATATGAAGGACCATGTGAAGAAATATGGTCAATCATTTGTTGGTGGGATGGGAAGGGGTCAGTTAACACTATTGGTCTGGGGTTACTTTTCAAAAATTTATTAATCTCTTCACATTGAGGGAAATCCTTCATGAAGTAATCATATCCACACAATAAGAAAGTGTTGGAGAATTAATACATCCTTAGTACATAGTTTTTACCTTAGGTAAATTTCATTTTCTTTCATGCAGTGATATCATATGGTTTAGACTTAGATAAGTTGTTTAGGAGGTGAACTGGTTATTTCCAGACCTTTCACACATGCACTAGTGCTATATTTGGTCAACCTAGCACATATGCACCCTCATTTAATTCTTTATCGAGCTACATACTTGATTTGGGTGATCTTGGTTTGACTAGGGGGCGCTAGTGGTGTATGTCGTCCATTTTGGATCTCCTAGGATCATTTATTGCCACCTTGAGTCTCCCACTCACCTTTTTCTTCTCACCCATGCATTCCCTAGACTCATTAATACCCCAACACACTTCACCAATGTTCACACCTTAGTTCATTATTGTTTAGGGTGATTTGGAGCTCCATTGGTCCACTTAGGGGGGATTGAGGTCAAATATTACCATGACACATGTACACTTCCAATTGGATTCCTCAGCCTCACTAGTTGTCTTCAATATATTATAAGTATGTACCATAACATCTACAATATGTGCAGTAATATAATGGTTAGATATTAGCACCTTTCACATGTATTATTCCACCTATTTCAGTATCTTTGTTTTTCTCTTTCCTTTTTTGTCAAACACTTTGATGGTGAAATTGTTCTAGCTCCCAGATATAGTTGAGAAGAAAATTATCACATGGTATCAGATCTAGTTGGAGCTGCAAACAAATCTAGTGAGTTTTTAGTTTCTATTTATGGAATATTTCAAGTTTATCTAAGTGTTTTTCATTGCACATTCTTACAACAACTTCATGGATTTGCAAGCACTTCCTCTCCTTTCCCCATTCAACTATTCTGAATGGAAGTTGAAGATGTGTGCATATCTCAAGAGGAATTGTCTCTATAATAAGTCCATTGGTGCTGTGAGAGAGCCAAAGTCCTATCAAGAGAAGTGTGATTAGCTTAGTGACAAGGATAGAGCCTATGGAACTATGTGTTTCTCTATACCTCCTACCATGTGCTACCTCCCTGATTCTGATGAGTACCCATTTGAGCTTTGGAGAAATCTAGATTAAACTCTTGGCATGCAGCAAGAAGATTTGAGCTATATCAAGAGAAATAAAATGGGCACATCCTTATGTGTTCTTCCTCCTATGATCTTGGTCTCATGCATTTATCAATACGTTGTTCGAAATGAAGAAGAAGAAGTAGCCAAAGATTCAGAAAATGATCCAACTCAAGATTCTTCCTCTGTGGCTTCCTCTCCTTGTCAAGGATCTATTTTTCATGAAGATAGCATATGAGTTGCTTCCATCACTAGTGCTGAAGAGTTATATGTCCATTCTACACCCTTTTCCTATATGTATTTTGTTACGAATGGTGAAGATCTTTTGCTAGTTGATGTTCATAGTGAGCCTTCTCTAGAAGATGGGTTTTCTTCACATGAGAGTATTGGTACAAAATATGGACACGTTTATATTTCAAGTGAAGATATCTCATTGCTTCACACTCTTTTTCCCATGTATTCCTCCACCATGACTAGTAGATTTCCTTCAATTTCATATGAAGATGGAGAAGCATTTTCCATCACAATGGTGTATTCCAGACTCTTGTTCCACCTTCTTGGAGATGATTACAACCTTCATTCAAAGTTGATTCTTCAATATCCTTATGAATCGCTTGGGGTCATCTATTCTCAAGCACTTCAAGTCTCTTTTGGGCATGGAATCCTGTTTGGTTCGAGGTTCAAGTCTGAAGAGCACCATTCGCTCTCCTATCAGTTCATTTTAGTTGTTCTACATGGTCTGAAGATTCATCATGTAGTTGTTTCTGAGTTGGTTGAGCACATTCCACTTCTTCCCAAGAAGAATATTCCTCCAAACATACTCATCTAGTTTGGAGTGTATACAGTTTTGGTTCTATGTCATAATCCATTTTTGAGGGGAGGTTTTGTCCAATGAGGTTTTCCTCCTTAGCTCGTTTACATGGATCAATAAAAAAATTTAAAAGGTGACTTATGCCTTAGTTTCCAAGGCCTTAATAAATCATATGTTGTACTAAGTATATATTAATGGGGGTTGTTGGAGCAGTAATACATCCTTAGTACATAGTTTTGACCTTAGGCTAATTTTATTTTCTTTCATGCAGTGATATCCTATGGTTTAGACTTAGGGAAGTTGTCTAGGAGGTTAACTGGTTATTTCCAGGCCTTTCACACATGCAACAACACTATAGTTGGCCAAATCAGCACATATGTGCCCTCCTTTAATGCCTTGCAGCGCTACATCCTTGATTTGGTTGATCTTGGTTTGACTAGGGGAGCTAGTGGTGTATTTGGTCCATTTTGGCTCTCCTAGGAGCATTTATTTCTACCTTGATCCTTCCACTCAACTCTCTCTTCTCACCCACACATGACTTCAACTCATTAATACCCCAACACACTTCACCAACATTGTCACCTTCATTTTTGACTGTTTAGGGTGATTTGGAGCTCCATTGGTGCACCTAGGGGGGTTGAGGTCAAATGTCACCATGACACATGTACACTTCCAATTAGCTTCCCGAGCCTCAAAAATTGTCTCCAATGTATTATAAGTATGTACCATAACATATACAAGATGTGTAGCAATATAATGGTTAGATATTAGCACCTTTCACATGTTCTATTCCAGTTATTTCAGTCTCTTTGTTTTTCTCTTGCATTTTTCGTCAAACACTTTGATAGTGAAATTGTTCTAGCTCCTAGATCTACTTGAGAAGAAAATTCTCAAAGCAAGGATACTTAGCCTTCCATTTTAGTTTTGCATCTTTATTTGGGGTCGATGTTTTGGTACTCTACTCCAGGTTTCCAGGTTTGTTATTCTTACCTTTTTCTTTATTCTTATTTTCAAGTGATTGTGAGGATTGAATTGCATTCAAATCGACGGAAACTGTATGAATAGAATAAGCTGTAGTTGAAGCACTCTATGGCTTAGAAGTATTATCTATAAATGAAGGTTGGATTATACCAACAACACCATCCACAAGTGTCTCTGTAGGTGGATTAGTAGGGTAAGTGATGAGATGAGGAGCATTAGTAATTAGATTGTATAAAGTTCTTGATTGAGAATATACCAAGTCTAGATATTGGGCCCTACTAATATCTCACTCTTCTGTGGTGGCACCACCCATGGAAATATATCAGGAAATAGGAGGTAACAAGGACTTGGTGAACCAGTCAACCAAAAGTTGATCTAGAATGGGAGCCTTGATTAACCTTCGACACCTCCTCCACTCATGGATGGGATCTAGTATGTGATTAGAGGTATTTTTTCAAAGTGAGTTCAAGAGATATGTATCGGTTTCATATCAAATAGGTAACTCGAAGTGAGTCAGAAATATTATTTCCAAAGAATTGAAATCCATAAACGAGTGTTGTGGGATTTTGATATACCATTTACGGATGTGCTGATCAATTTTCTCTGGAAGAGTCTCAATCAGATATAATCATCCATAAGGGATTTGGACGAATACCACAAATGGAAAGTCATCACATGATTTTTGCGATCTTCTCCTTGCTTGCCATCAAACTTTGGAATGTCTAACGGAAGTTTTACCGGCATTGTATGCCAAAATGGATCATGCTAAATGGGGTCATTTATCAACTTGGACAAGTCAGGAAGATCCAAGGTATCCAAAAAAGGAAGTTGTCGGTTGGGTTGTGGGTAGTTGTAATACTGATAAGGTAAATCCACCCATGTACGACTAAAGGTATGTTGAGTTTGGCCATAAAACCCACCAAATTGTTGATGGTTAGGATCATTTTGACCCATAAAAGGTGGTTGCATCTGGTTAAGTCTGACTTGAGGTCCATAAGTAGGTTGAACCCACTAATTGGTAACTCCTCCAGAATAAGGGACATATAAGGGATTATTATGATGCATTCCACTAAGGTATTGATTACCAATTTTAGGATGTTGTCGATGGACCCAAGCTGATGTAGGATGCTGCCAAGTAGGAACAATAGGACAAAGACTAGTATGACCAGTAGGTCCAATAACTGGAGGGGGAGGATGTGATATATTATGTAGAATGCGTACATAAGATCCTCTATCTGTTTGGGATGTAAGAGGGACAAATTGACTTCCAACATTCAGAAAAACTATGGGAGGCATAGAATCTCCACCCATATGTGAATTCGACAAAGGACTCTGAACTTACTATGGAAATCTTGAAGGAGTGGAAATTATAGATACCATAGGTGCAGATAGAGGATTGGTCAAAACAACTCTAGAATAAATATTCAATTACCTACCTAAATGATCACTAGGTAAAAGGTAGGAAAAGGGTATTCTAGATTTTTGGGACAACTCCATAGCTGACACATTCACAGTAGTAGTCGTACCGAACTGACAGATACCTTGACCAAGGGAAGTTTCCCAAAATTGAACATTGGTTCCAAATATAGGAGCCACCATTTCATCAGGATGAAATTGATTAAGCCCAGTTCTGAAAGGAGTTGGGATGACAAAGGATGTGTTTCGATAGGTGGGTTTCTCCACTAGTGGTGTTCCTGCTAGTTTCGTCATAGTAGCATTGAGAAGAGGAGATCCAACTCCTTCCTCTTCAACTGGAAATCCTTCCAGTTCAAGGATAGAATCACTACCTGCCTCGGATTTGTTCTCCATATCTCTTTCCATGGGAGGTTGAGCCATAGGATTCAGAGGATTTTTTGGTGATAACCCTTATAACCGACATGACCTCCTCCATGGGAAATCAACCAGTTTATAAAAATCAGACTGATCTTAGAGGTAAAAATATCTATCTAACCAAGCAACAACAAAAAAAAATTGATAGGAGTGGGAAAAAGTCAAGATTCTCCCAGTATGTTTAAACCACGACAACTCGTGATATATTGCAGGGTTCAACAATGAAACATGAAAATGAGGATTCAGACTTTACTCTTTCTTGAAAACCTGAATACATAGACAACACATGCCTAGTAATCTCCATGAGTGATGTTCTCAGTGTATTGAGGTGATAGGACGGTCAAAGGGCTATTATCATACGGTCTCATGATCCCTAAATTTGTCTCCTTATATACACAAGGTACATGGGAGCTCCACTTAGTGGTATTTTTTTCTAATGCACAACCATTCAAAAGGGTCCTTTTGATATACAACTGAGTATGTGAAGTACCTTTCTATATACCTCAAGGGTACATGAAATTATGCTCTATATACTAGTGGTACATGGAAGAACCACACAATCCTCGGGACGTAGTGAAGGCATATAACAATAGCTCCTATGATTAGATACACTAGAACAAGTCTCTAACCTATCGCACCTTTCTACAAATTTGAAACTAAGTCTATCATTTTATTTTATATTTTGCAATTAGGTGAAGGCATGAGGTAATTACATAAAAGTAAAACCATGCAAAATGCTTATGCAAATATTTTCTTTCACTTTTCACAAAATTCCCTACTTAAGGAAGAGATAGAGGTTTGGTTCGTACTTATCCAAAATGACTAAAACCAAAGCAAACAAATATATAACTATATCTTCAAACCTATTCCAAGCACATGATGACTTCAAAAATGAGAAATTTAAAAAGAAAATGACAAGATCTCTTTTTGAAAGAAAGACTACGATGACTATTCAACACGACATATTTTCCAAAATTCTTCAAAAATGAAACTAAGATGAACACAGCACACTTTTATTTTTTTTTAGGAGTAAGAACACCTAAGAAGAAATCGAAGGGTAAACACTTTAGATCCTCCAAGACCAATCAAGTCTCTACCAAATCAACCCTAAGCTTGACCTAGAAATTTATCTCAATTTTCCAAAATCAAAGACTGAAAAGAACCTCAAATAAAACTAATGAAGACTAAAAGCAAATCTACTTTCTTTCAATTTGACTAAGAAAAATTTAGAGATCTGGATCTAGACTTCCTTTTCAGAATTCTTCTTCAACCAAAATCAAAACTACAAGAAGCTCATGAGCCAATTCAACTAATTCTTGGAGTTCTAACCTAGCCAAGCCTAAATCAATTTTCAGATTTTGATTCATAGATGAAATTAACAGAAACAAGACATAACAAGTTCAGAAATCAAAAATACAAATTCCAATATTGAAAAATGATTTGGGATTAAAACCCTACATAGCACCGTTGCTTCAAGGTGTAGTACAGAGTGTTGCTAGTCCAGTAACAACTATTGTCAACAAGAATATAGCAACGACACCACTCCTTTTCCACTGGATAAGCAAAGTGGCAATGCTTGTTTCCTCTGCAGAAAGTGCGGTGACCACTCTTAGTACACTACTCAGGTGCGGTGGCACTTGCAAATTCCAAAACAAGACAGAGGTATAAAAAGAAGATGTTAATGTTCAATTTAATTGCATCAAATGATAAAGAAAAGAAAGGAGATAAATCATATGAGGTAGATATCGACATATCTAAGCAGATACGATCAATTTCAAACCAAATCCAACTAAATAACTAGTAGATCTGATCAACAAAGAAATTGGATTTTGAAGCAAAGGAAAGAACTAAGAACTAAGAAATACCAGAAGTTATAAACACTCTCCCTAGTATTGTCACCATATTTTTTATTGGAAATACTCACCTTCTACGGACAAAAGTTGTTTCCCTAGACCGAATTACTCTAAGATAGAACAAATGATTAACAACAATGAGAAGCACTTCCCCTAAGATTGATAAATGCTTGGAATTGATTCTTTTACCTATCATACAATATGATGTTCCAGTCCTTTGGAATGCTACATATCCAATGGTTCACTTTCTTGAAATACAACCAAAGTGCATAATAAATCAAAGTATCAAGTACGGTATATAATCATGTGTTGATGACTAAGGAATTCAACAATGAAACAAGTGATTAGTACACAATATGATTCATGGGAAAGGAAATTTCATTGCATTAATAGAATAAGAGAGAGAAATTTCAAACAATATCATTAGGGTTAAGAAGTCTCTTCTCAAGCAATATATTTCCTCCAAAGCTTCAAACTTGTCCACCTAGTTCCCAGTCTCCTTGGCTACATTTGGCTAGAGTTTTGATGTTGTAGCACAATATTCCTCCACTTACCCATGGGGGATGAGCCAATATTTATAGCCATGGGAGGATAGGGATTGTTTATATTATTATGGATGAAGTGGAGGAGAAATCCTACAAGGATATATCTCAAGTCTAGGTGGTACAGGATCCTAGGGATGAAGTTTCCATGGATCTAAGGTTCGAGAAGTGAAGCTTCATGAAAATTCTCTTTTTAGATTTTAAACTTGAGCACCGCTCTTTTTCAACTAAGACATAGCATTACCCATAGTGCAACACTCATTTTAAAAAGATAGGTGGTGGTGGCATCGCTTTTTGTGCATGGGAAACAAGCATTACACATTGGGGCAACACACATTGTCCACAAGGAAAGTGCAGTAGTGGACAAAGGCATGAAATCACTGATCTTGGTCCAAATTACACTTCATAACTTGGGGATTGGAGGAAAATTTTATATTTAATTATGAGTATATGATGATGATAAGAAATATGTGTAACAACCTCCTTGAAGGATGCTTTGAGCCATGCTTTCTCTATAACAGATTTGGTACTGTTGAGCCAATTTTTGGGGCTTGATATTTCTCAATTCGCCTCTGGAATTGAAGTACAATACTCCAAATATTCTTCATTCCCACTAAACAATTTCAACATGAAATAATTCAAGTCAACCAAGACTCCTTTCCTCTCAGGAATTAAGCTTGAAGAAGCAGATTCAACTCCCTTGGTGAACAACACTATGTACATGCAGCTAGTTGGTTTTATTCTCCATATTACTCACACACAACCTGATATTTCTTATGTAGTAAGTATGTATTATAGACATATGGAGAACCCACATAATATCCATTGGAGGGAATAAAATAGAATCTTTGACTTTGTACAAGGAACCAAGACACATGGGATTTACTATGTTGCAATATATGACCTATATTTGGTCGGTTTTATTGATATTGATTGGGTTGGTGATAGAAATGATAAAAAATCAACTTATAGATATGTATTTTTTATTTAATATGAACCAATTTGTTGGTCAAGGGGAAAAAAAGTATGATTTCACTTTTTTCTACAGAGGCAGAATACAAAGGAGATGTGAATGCAACTACTCAATGTTTGTGGTTGCAAGAAATAATTGGAGAACTTGGGATTGAATATAGCAAATACACAATTTTAATTTTAACCAGAGTGATATTAAAATATAAGCATACCCTATTTATAGGAATAAAACCAAACACATATATATCCATCAGAATTACATCAAATGACTTGTTCATGATGAGATAATTGATATGCACTATTTTGCATCATCTGAGCAAGTTGGAGACATATTCACCAAGAAATTATAGGAGAAGAATTTCAGAAATATCAAATCACTACTTGGGAAATATGATCATATGCTGGAAACAAATTTAAGACAATTTTTTTGCAAATTTTGTTCATGTCCATGTTTTAGGGGAGGTTTTCTCCCATGTGGTTTTCCTTCTTTCCTTGTTTTTGTGGACAAGCAGTATGTAAAGGGTGACTAAGAATTATTTCTATTCCCTATATATATGATAGATTTATGATATTTCACATACTTTAGTCTCAAAGAGGCATGTTAGAATAATAAAAACACCCTTTCCCATACTTGGGATATAATTATTAATCTGTATGGTTAATTTCCTAGATTCTAGACTAGCTAGTTGGCATCCACTTGCACCGCTTAGTCATAAATTTCCATGAATACATCCAGGAGATACTTTCATATATTCTGGATAATAATCTCCCAATTATATATAGTTCCCATTTTAGCAACTACGCCTTCCTTCCTGATCGAAACTTAGACTGTTTTTCATCAACTTTAAGATAAAAAGGTGAAAGAAAGTCACGTGACAACTGCCTTGTTTTTTGCCAATTCATCCTCCATATTTTTCTCTCTTAAAAGCATGATATTATTGAATTTTCATCACTCTTTTCTTGACATTACTTATTCATCTAATTTGTGACCTCCTGGATTGATTTGGAAAGTGTTTTATGCACTTAGAAGGATTTTTTACTTTTAGTAAGCCTTCCAATAGTGAGGATTCAAGTTGCCTCATTAATATTCAAATATTTGATGTAACTATATATTTGGAAACAATTTCCCTTCATAATTTTTCCTGCTATACAATTATTCAATGCAAGTTAGTGTTATGCATGAATTTCAGTCTCCAATTTTGAGTGGATCTTTGCATGTCTTCTAGCGATTTTCTATGAGTTCAATTGTACTAATACTGGGATTAATTTCCACAGTACGAAAATCAATAGAAGAAATATTTTATAGGAAGGATTATTGTGGAATACTCTTCATGCAGATGTTAGAGAATATTGTCACAAATGTGATAGTTTTTAATGAATTGGAAAACCGTCACAACGAGATGAAATGTCACTGGTACTACAAGTAAGTTTGTAGGAATTGGATAAATGGGTTGTTGAATTTGTTGGTCACATTAAACCACTAGGAAAATGAATGGGTGCACAATATATAATCAATATGACATACTACTTAAACAAGTGGGCCGAAACAACACCAGTAAGGGATTGTACTACTTCAACTGCTTCAATATTTCTATTTGATCATGTCGTGACTAGGTTTGAATGCCCACACATTTTCTCTACATGCTAACATCTTGGCTTCATACAAGTTCTTGATAGGAGTGGTTCTAAAAGATGGAATGATTGGAGGTATTTGGGAAACCACATTTCTGAATAGAACAAGTGTCTATTTGGAGCGTCATTGAGCTATGATCTTGTCCTCCTCTAACTTAGCTAACCCTTGGGATTCCACCATTGTGATGTGATATAAAATTTTAACCTCCAATCATATTACACCGTTCACATCATTGGTAAAACAACTCCTATATAATGCATAAGACAATCCTTTTATGTGATTGGCTAGATTGTTAAGTTTTTTCTAATACTCTCTCATAGTACCAGTTTGGTGGAGTTTAGCGAGCGCTCCTATGAAGTCATCAAAAGCACCAGCATCAAATTGTAGCAAAAGGAGCTGGAAAAAATATATCCATTTTGGATATTCATGAGCCTTGATGTGCCAACAAAACCATTGATAGGATTTGTGTTCCAAATTAAAGGATGCAAGTTGGACTTTCTTGACATCAAAATTTTTATGCAGAATAAAGTATTATTATGCCCTATATATCCATCCACTCAGATCATCACAATTAAAGTGAGAAAAAAAAATATTCAACCCACGAAAGTTTTTAGAAGAAGAGAACCCAATGTATCCAAAAGACTCTAGTTGCCGTGTATTGTCCATGGATGAATGTTGAAGATGGAGGGTGAGAACTTTTTCATCCATATGTTGGAGTTTTTCCTTGAGGGTGGGAAGTCCATCTTCCATTTGTTTGTTTGTTCTTGCATGGGTGACAACCATAACCATGATTTTTTATTCTTTTTGGAATGGGTAGAGAAGTAAAAGAAAAAAAAAAAATAGAAAAAGGAAAATTTGGAGTTCGGAAAAACTATGATGGGTAATTGGGGTTCAACTTGGTTTTGTACACTTTCTGAGAGACAGGGAAGGAAAAAATGGGGATTTCGGAAATGGCATGAAAAATGGGTAAATTCATCAAAGAGGGACAAGGAAGTAGAAATAAGATATGAACACTATGGAAAAATTTGAAGGAAATTTGGTAAGAATCGAAGATGTTCTGGAAAACCCTTAAAATAGAGAGATGTGGCATTTTTTTCTTCAAAAGTAGAATTTGGGATAGGGTCCTCAACGAAGGGAATATGTAGAATGGAATTGTAGGGGTTCTAGTGAATTTTTAAGGGAAATAGATCTAAAGCAAAGAAGATATTGTGGAAAAAAATAAATTTATACTTTTTTTCGGTGGAATAGATCCGTGATGGATCTGGACAGATGCAATCTATTGTGTGTTAATTGGAAATAGATATGGACCCTTGGTATGTTTGACTTCCTAAAGGTTCATGGGATTCACTTTGTGACCAATTCTATCTAGTGGCTTGTGTATTAAGGAAATACCCCTCATTCCATGACTTAGGTAAAACTAATAAATGTTTACCACAAACGACAACTCTTTGTTTACCTCACGAGTGGGAACTACTCAACCAGGTAGGTTTTGTTTCCTTGTTTGCTGGAAGGTCCTCTCAATGGCTAGATACTTTGTGATTCTTATGGTACTCCTCGCAATGCATTTTAGGGATATGCCCAAGTACTTCCCACTATTAAGAAGATATGGGTTATTGTCTAATCAGAACTTGTAATTGAAATGAACAATACATATGCAAAGAAGAAGAAATAATGCAATAATCATAGTGCTAGGAAGCTACAATGAAAAAAAAATTCTAATAAATTATACCTTGTGAGATTAATAAAGTGCACAGATACAAGATAAGAGAAACCTCCTGCTATTATAGCCCAAAATGACACATCTCTTCCTATGACCACTTTCCCATGATTTCATCACATGTCAACATTTCATGAAAGTCACTGAAAAGCACCTATATTGGAGAACCCATATCCAGAGTTCTGTAATATCACTTGAACTCTTTTCTACACCATTAGAAATGTATCTCACTCAGAAAAAACTTTCTAGAAGACACCAAAGTCTGAAAATGCCCATAAGTACCCTTAAAATAATAATCTTTGATCTATATGTGACTTGTCCTACATGGTACCCACGGTTCCATTTTGTACATGCAACTTTTCCTACATGGTACCCACATATTCCCTAACTTACTATTGTATTTGCGAGTACTGAAATTGAAACTCACATATCCCTTTGTATAGGTGACTATTTTCACTGCAACCCGCGTAGATCGACATGCATATATGACTGTTGTCACTGCAGCTCATGGATTTTTCTTGTACACGTCAAAAATGGATGTTTCTTGAATTTTGGGTAGTTTGGGTGGTTATGCAAATGACTCATTCAGTTGTAACTACTTTTTCTTCGACCCTATCTCTTCAAAAACATGTAAATAGAGGTATAGAGGTCCATGAGAAGGAACTTGAATCATTGCATAGTTATGTTGGAGGAATTCATACTCTCATTCCCCCTACATTTTCCCTAGAAGCTTTCTCCTTGTGTTGCAGATCTTGGAGGCCGAGTTCCTTGGAGAAGAGAACTAGAAAAACCATATCAAGGGTTCGTGAGGTGCCCAATTGAAGAGAAGGTATATTTGTACTTCTTTCCATGATTAATAAATATGTGGTGTCCTTCTTCTTCCCAAATCATTGTTCATGTGTAATGAATTTATGTTTATTATTAGATGTTTATGTTAATCAGAATAGTTTCTCATATAGTTTTTATTATCATTACTTTATATGTGGTCATATTGGTTTGAGGAAGGTATAGTTTGTTTTGCAGGTCTCTTAGAGGAAGAGGAGTAAGAGGAGGATTGAAGGGTTTATTGGATAAAAATTCATTTGGATAAGGTACAAACCATTCCAATATCTAAGATATTTACTTGTAGAACTATATGCATCCATCTTTCAACCCCAGTACGTTGATGGCCTCTTAAACCCTAGCCATAGGAAACTTTCCTCTATAACAAAATTGACGAATCCGTTGGGGAGACCCATGTCTGCTTGGTGTTTCTCTATCTTTATTCCAGTCTTTTGTAAGGTTTAGGTATTTATTTCCACTTAGGAACACCTTCTCATCCTGATAGAACATCTCCCTTTCCTTCCAAAGGCAGCTTTTGGCATTTTTTTGGGCCTTTTCCCACCCATTCACGAGTTGCAGACTCTACAGTCGCATTCCTGGGATGTACATGCGACTTGCTATACTTTCAACCCACATATGAATCATGACCTATCAGTAGGGAAACTCATGAATTCCCCTAAAAAAATGTTTTTTCCTCATTTTTGTGGTTTTTTCTATTGTTTGAGGGATGTTTGGTGATTTTTTGGGTTCCTCTATAGGTGCATGACTCCAGGGAGTTAGTGTCATCCATTTTGGGTGTTCTTTATATAGGTTTCATGTCCTTTTGTAGAATTAGGGTTTTCTCTTTTCTCATCCACCCCACCCCCTTTGCTTGGCATGATTTTTGGATTATGTTTCTTGTCACCCTCTATTATTGATCTTTGTCTGAGTTTAGCTTGTTGGTGTTTGTTTCCTTCTTCTTTTGTTGGTTAACTTCACCATGCCAAAATATTTGACTTATATCTTATGCAAGCCTTCCTTCCAAGTAGGGTTTATACTGACGTTACTGCAGTATAGAGTCTGTTTGGTGGTTGTATAGTGGAGTTTATTTTTCTTTGTTCTTGTTATCTGCATACATTCAGTTTGTAGGTAGTGTTTTTTTTGAATTTATAAAATAAAAATAAAAATAAAATATAGTTTTTTAATATGCATGTATATTAGGGTTTTTTGTTTAGTGCAAAGTATATCTTTATTCTTGAAAAAATAAAAAATAAATTATTCTTTTGTGGCTTTCAAGTTTTTGTTTGAAAAAGAAAGAGAATTTTTTTTCTTTTCTGCATTTCATTTCTCTTTTCTTAGTCATATTTTTTCAACATTGAGTCAAAACACCATTGGTTTCACCTCTGCCACCCCCTTTGAGTAATTGACAACCCTTTAAAATAAATGCTTAATATTTAAAATTTATTAGTAACTCTTTGTTTATAGCGACGACACACACTATTCTAGGCTAGTGTTTTGGGTTAGGGATATCTTAACTTTCGAAAACTTCAAACTCAAACATAGTGGCCTATATTTTAGGAAATCCAACTTCTTTGAGAAATACAATGGAAATATCCTCTCACATAGGAGTCAAACACGAGGTCTTGCAATACTGAGTTGTTGGGGATACTCCTCCACTTATCAGTAAAGCATACACCAGAGTTGATGTACATTTTGGGACTCATCTAGTACCTCCTCCCACCCGCATGTGGTTCCTGGTACTATTTGGGTTTCGGGCTTAGCTAACCTACCCATGTACTTCGTCTAGACTAATTATTGTTCCGTTGGAATTTCTCCATGATTTTGGTATCCTTAGTATCTTGTCTGCTAGGATATTACATGGGTGGCATTGGAAGGCTATTTCTAGTGCACCTAGGGTAGAATTCGAAGGTAACCTCGATAGGAAATATAGGAGGGCGGTTGGGTGATTCCAGCACTTGCACCCAGAGGCCTCTCCACGAGAAACCAAGTAACTACTCTCCTTCCTTCACTAGTTAGTTCCAGTCCCTCATCATCCCACACATTCCTTGGGAAGGAATCTTTGATTTCCTCGATTGATGCTTAGGTATTTTTATAGCGGTGTGTTCTTTGTACTATTGGTTTCGTGTCGACATTAGACATTGTCTTATTGTTTTAAAGTATGGCTAACACCCCTTTGAACACCAAACAAGAGATCCCCCTACTTGGAAAACCTTGTATTATTCCTCTCATAGGGAATGTATGCTTCTTAAGTAATATCCTTATATAAAGGGAATGAAAACAATTCTACCCATTCACCTATAGCTTCCTCTCCTTTTCCTTCTAGCTCATGTGGTGAAAGTTATGACACTAGTAATCATCAGTATAAAAGGAGTAAAAGAAGGAGGAATAGGAAGAACACTCATAAGAAAAGAGGCACCTGTTCAACCTCTATAGGTCAAGTTGAACCTCACCTCCCAGCCTCGACAGTTCATGATGCAGGCACCTATCCAATGTCTGCAGGTAATGTTGGATCTAAGCACTCAACCTATGCAATTCAAGTTGATATTCACCATTCATCCTCTACTGGTCATGCTGGTGATGCCCATTCAACCTCTTCAGGTCATGTTGGACCTCATCTCTCAACCTTTGTGGTTCATGATGAGGGAAAATAGTCAGCCACTGCAAGTCATGTTGACGTTGTTGAAAAGGCTAATTGTTCAAAACAAAATCCCAAGTTTCCTTGTAATATTTTTGAGGGGGACCACCTTACTTATCTATTCCTTTCCATCACATAGGTGCGGAGAGTTTGGTTCCAAGTTCATCCCATTTTTTAACATACTGAAGTGCCTCAATAATCAACCTGTCTTAGTCAGGTTTGACCCAGTAACAAAGCCTCTAGTGGCCATGCTGGGGGGGAAATATCATCCTCTCTAGATCATGCTGAGAGAAAAAAATAAAATTCTATTCATGTTGACACCATTGAGAAAAATGGTCGTTCAAAGGGAAAACTTAAGTTCCCTTGTAAGCTATCCAAGGGAGATCATCTTATTCACTAGTGCACTACTATCACATAGGTGCAAATATTGTGGTATGAGACTCAAGGATCTACTTCTCCTTAACAACCTGTATTTTCTCAACCACCCACTCAACCTTTGGTTGATCTTGTGGTCAATCCTTCCCAGTATTTGGTTCACCCCACTCTTATTTCGGAGAGCGATCCTTATGTGATTGAACCGATGTCATTTTTGGTCAATCCCACTCTCCCTTCCGAGAGTGGCTTTCACAAAGAGGTTGAATTGATTCCATTGTAGATCAATCCCACTCTTCCTTTGGAGAGTGAAGTGTATGCCAGCCACATTTTCTTCACTACCAGTTCATAACTTACTAAACAAGGGGCAATTGAACTCACTTTGGATGAACCCCCACCAAGCTCTCGGATTATTTCCTTTGATTAGGATAGCCTAGTTGAGCCACACCTTTCTTCTTATGCACCTTCCTAGATAAAGGTCAAATTTAAGAAATACAAGATTCCTCATTGTATTGTTGATGAAGGAGCCTTACTTTGTATCTTGTAGTATCATACTTGGTGAGGCATGGGATCTCCCAACCTTATGTCGACTGCTATTCAATTACTGGAATTTGATAGAAGAAATAGTATAGTGCTGGAAATTCTTTCTCAAACATTTGTTACTTTGGGTGGGAAGACCGTCTTAATTGATTTCATAGTGATTGAGGAGCCCTTGGACTTTAGTATGCTCCTCGGGCATGATTATGTTTATGCCATGCAGGGTGTCGTGTCAACATTTTTTCATGTGATGTACTTTAATCATGGCCAAGAAATTGTCATAATCGATCAGTTGGATTTTCATGATCCCTCTACTGACCCAAATAGAGACCAAGATTTTCCTTTATTGATTCCTAGTGTTTCTATAGACACTACCTCACCATTGGTGAGCTATGTGGCCTCATGTCCTTTGTGTTCAATTTATACTGAGAAGCATCCTCTTTTTTCATGATTACCTTCTCGGGACTTGGTCCTAGCAGTTGACCAGGTGAGTCATCCTATACACATTATGGATCCTTCTCTCCACTCAGTTGATCCATTTGAAATTTTATACATGTTTCCTATCTCAAATGATATCCTTCCTTCAGATGAAGTGTTACTAGAGTCTTTGATACAGTATTACCTTCTTTTGGATGTCAGTTCAGTTGTGACAAAGTATAACCCTGGTTTTCTTACTAAGCATGATCGTCCCATAGATCTATCCTCTTATGTTGGTCTTTTTGAGTTTTTGGACTCTCCCTTCAAACAGAAAGTCAGTGATCCTAACGAGTTTTATTTTTCTTATCAACGTTTCAACTTTTGTGATACTGAGTTTGTTCCTGCAGACTCTATCTCCTTTATTGATATTTTACTTTCTTCTAAGGTTGATCTTACTAATTGTAAACCCTCGAGACTTGGCACAATAGATTCCTCTCTGGTTCATTATTCCTTGACTACACATTTTTCAGGAGATAGAAAAGTCACATGTGTTTCCACCAAAGTGACCTGCATCGAATCTTTTCTTCTGAATGTGATTCTGATGTTGTTGTTTCTTGGAGACAGGATTTGTTTTTGGATTCAAAATTGTTTATCAGCGTTGTATTGTTGTTCAAGTTGTAATTTCATTTGCATGTATCCTTCTCACTCTTATTAGTTGGATAACGGCTTCCATGATTTTATCTCATTATATAATCCCTCATCTCTACTCTCACCATCGCACATTCTTGTACCATTTTTCCTTTGCAACTTGACACCTTTTTCCTTGACAAGACGTTCCCCGAGTGTCTTTATCTTGCTCATGTTCCTTGCATTATGATTAGGTATATTACTTGCTCTTGGAACTAGTTTCTCCTGCCTCTAACACTCGTATCCTCACGTTTATATCACTCTTTATGTTCTCCTTCAAGCTCACTAAAAACAGTAAGGAGGATGCAAGTTCACTTTTCTAGACTCATTAAAACTTCATGGGAAATGAGATAAGTTGTTCGAGTGGGAAAAATACTTGTGAAGTAGGATGATCGGACGTAATTAGTCTTGTAGGTTGTTCTCATATGTAATTAGTCTCGACACGGGTTATCTGAATGTAAATATGAGCCCTTGCATGGTATGCAGGTTATTTAGATGTAATAATTCATGTGGGTTGTGTGAGTGAAAAAATGAGACCTGGAATGGTACACAGGTTACTCATATTTAATACACCCCAAAAATATCCTTAATGCAAGTTGTTCATATGTAATTCCTTGAGTTTTATATAGAATATAAAATGTCCTACTGCAGCAGTTTGTTTGGTTGTAATTAGTCCTTACATATATATACCTATATGTGTGTTCCCATGTTTAGATGACATGTTCATGAAGAATGAGAGGTGCAACTAGGAGGTTCTCCTTTACTGGTAGAATGTAGGTTGACTGTGGAGAGACGCAATGCATAGAGTGTACTCCTTGAATATTCTGGCATAGTGGTAGATGCACGATTGTCTTGGTGACATCCTGACATGTTCCTATGTTGATAGAAAGAAGGTGGTCTTCATATGGGTTGTGATATATGTGATTTGTTTTGTTGCAGGACAAAAGAGACGATCTGGATACAAAAAGATAAAGGTAGGAAATGCAATTTTTTGTAGTGGGAATGTACAAAGGGTGTTTGTATGTACTTACACGATGATCTGATATGATGAGAAGATGGTAGGAGACATAGTTTATTGCAATGGTAATGTAAATAATGGTCCTAGTATATACCTATGTGATGGCTTGCTAGTGGATACAATGAAGACCTAGATGAGATCTAGGCCTACATATAGCATGAAAAAGGGTTGGATCTGTATAAACTTCCTATGATGGATAGATGCGACCGACTGGACAAGATGACGAAAATGGAAGAAATGACGATGATGGCTTAGTGACGATGATGAGATGTGTTTATGACTGTGGAAATAGAACACCTTCCTAGTTAAGAGGGTGTGCTTTTGTACTTGTAACTTCAAAATATATTCTGATGTATATTACTATTGTATATTATTGTACCCCCATCGGAGATGTTTGTTTGTCCTTTGGGTATGTCATCGTTGTGTATGGTTACTGAGGTAAACCCTCCCTTGTAAGTCGTGGAAATAGTCCCCAGGTTAAATAAAGTAAAATTTATTTATGTGTATTCTTAGGTAGGTCATCCCCACACGTAACCTAGGAGACCTAGTGGTTGAGTTAACAACTCCACAGAAGAATATAAATAGGGAGGCGCCTTCCTCATTTGTTGCACACATTTCACTTTCTCTCTCATGTGTGCTTTAGGAGAGAGACAAAGAGGAGGAACAAAGAGCTACTGCATAAATATTGTTCTTGGGTTATTAAATTATAATCTTAACTTTGTGACAGACCTATTCTGAGGAAGTTTGTGTAGTTTTATCCTTTATGGTTTCCCTGGTGAAAATATTTGTGTCTTGTGTCTCCTGTGTATATTTAATGTATTGTTGTTCTTGTTATTCTTTCAGATAAATATCCTAAGAAAAATAACTTAGAAGAAATAACAAGAGAGACATATCTGCAAGGAGGAAGAGCATCCATTTGGGGTTTTATCTTTCTATTCTTGATACATGTATATAGAGGAAGTTTTGTTGGGTTTTCTTCCCCTTGAGAGTTTCCCAGGATAAGTCTGTGTATATCTTGTGGTTGATTTTATTTCAGTGATCTTGCATATGCTATTGTTGTGAAATTGAATTGAATACTAATGATATCTAGCTGAGCATATGAAATATTAACATGGTATCATATCTAGACTGAATGGAACATATTTCACAAGGTGAAACTCTCTCTCTTCTCCAGTAAGAAATTACAGTTTCTGTCGAAGTTGGAATTTTGAAGATATGATTGCATATAAATTGGTGCCTCACTAAAGTGCATCTATTGATCCCTGGATCAAAACTTTCGAGTGGGTAGATCTCCGTGAAAGTAAAAATCTAGTTTGGATTTGAACCAGAAAACTACAGAAAATCGGAGAACAAGAAAACTGCAGAAACTACAGATCAGAATCTTGCAAGTCAATTTTGAAAGGTGAAAACTTGAAATATCCAGAAATCAAGTGTGCCAATCAAATCGCCTCATTCAACCGCATCTCCTAGTAAGATCAATTTTGAATTTTGAGAAATTTCATTTTTTAGTGACCTCCTAGATAAGATGGCCCTAGGCACTAAGCTTGATGAAAAGCTAGAAGGTATATTAGAGCGTGAAGCTATAGGATTATCCTCATTCTTAGAGAGAAATATTTTGAAAAATACATCAAAGATGAAGCTAAGGAGAGGCACAAGAAGGACCTAATTAGGGTGATGAGGATCATTGTTGATTCTATCAAAGATCACTTGATTCCTAAAGTGTCATCCAAAGAAAATCCTATGGAAATGTATGATTCCCTATCCATAATGTATGAAGGAAGGAATATCAAAAGAAATATGAATTTAATATCTCAATTGAAAAACACCAAAATGAGTAAAGAAGGATCCATTGAAGACTCCCTCACAAGGGTCTCCCAGTTCAAGGAGAAACTGGAATCCATTGGAGACTCCCTTGATGAATATGAACTACTGATGACTTCCCTCAATGGTATCACTAGACCTTGGTATTCTTTCATCCAGACTATGCTTTCCAGAAAGGAAAGCATTAAGTTTGGTATTGTATGGGAAGACTGCATCTAAGAGGAGGCTAGAGTAGCCAATAGAGAATCTCTACTTAAATAATATGATCCTTCCCTAGGAACCCATACCAAGAGAGGAAGAATTCAATATAAATTAGAAAATTTAAGCCACAAGGAGTCTTGACCTCTTGAGAGGCTACAAAGGATAAGAGACAACAATCAGTGAAAATAATGCTCCCAATTTCAATGTTACAATTTTCACAAGAGAGGACACATTACTAGATACTTTCCATTGAAGAAAGAAGAATATCAGAAGAATAAGAACAAAATATATCACACACATATATATGAATATGAAGATGAAGAAGAAGAAGGACGTTGAATAAAACAAGGAAAAAAAGAAGATGCAGAAGAGTATGTATTATTCTCTGCACTCTCTGGGTATGTGACATCTGGAGAAGATACATGTCTCATTGATAGTGGTGCTTCAAATCTCATTATAGGAAATAATAAAACTTTGTCAATACTTGAAGAGAAGAACTCTCCTCAGAAAGTATCTTTAGGAGATGACTATCAACAACCTATCAAAGGTATTGGTAAAGCAAGATACACGTTTGACTCTAGAAATTCTATCAGAATGAAGGAAGTCTTATATGTACGAGGTTTGAAGAAGAACTTACTTTCTATCGCAACATTAGATAATAAATGATATAGGGTTTCATTTATAGATGGACAAGTACTTATGCGAACCAAAGGAAAATCAATTGAATATGCAGTTTTCGATGGTGAAGGAGGATTATATAAACTCAAAGGAAATTTGGAAACAACACTTCTTCCTGAGACCACTAGCTCAAGTGAATTATGGCATAGGAGGCTTGCTCACATCAACTATAAGGCACTACCCTATTTGAGAAAAGTAGTAACATGTTTACCAGATTTGAATATTAATCATGAAATAACTTGAAAAAGATGTGCAAGAGGAAACAATATAAAGAATCCTTTTCTGAATAGTGAAACAAATACTAAAGGTACATTGGAACTAATTCACTCATATATATATGTGGTCCAATGGCCTCAACATATTTGAGTGGTTTTGAATATTATGTTACATTTGTTGATGGCTATTCAAGAAAGACTTGGATATATTCCTTGAAAACAAAGGATGAGGTATTCAAAATATTCAAGGAATTCAAAGCCTTGATAGAGAATCATTCAAAAAGAAGGATCAAGACACTTAGAAAAAACAATGGTGTAGAATATACCTCAAAGGAATTTAAGGCCTTTTGCAAAGAATCTGGAATCAAGAGGGAACTAACTACTCCCTACGATCCTCAAAAAAATTATGTTGGGGAAAGAAAGAATAGGACCATTATGGAAGTAGTGAATAAAATGATACATGATCAAGATCTTGCTATGCATTTATGGGATGAAGCAACAAGAACAACAGTTTATGTGCATAATAGATTATCTCATACTTCCCTTGGATTCAAAACTTCTAAATAAATGTACATAGGAAAGAATCCTGAAGTGATCCATATAAACATATTTGGTTGTCTACTATATGTTCACATTCCAAAAGAAAAGAGAACCAAGTTGGATCCTTTCATAAAAAAGGAAATATTTTTTTGGGTACTATGAATTCTCCAAGGCCTTCAGGATATACATTTCAGGATTCCATCACATAGAGATTAGTAGGGATGTAACATTTGAAAAAAAATCAGCTCTAAAAATATATCAAAAGTGTCAGCATGAAGAAGTACATGAAGAGGATGTACCTCCCAGAAAAGTACAAGATACACCCTCTCCTAAAAGTGAAACATCAGAAGACCATGATGAGCTAGAACCTCAAGAACCCCCTACTATGGACATATCATGAAAGGGAAATACCGCTTGGGTAAGAGAAATCATACAAGAAGCAGAGAAGTATGGAGCTCCAAAAGGCTACACAAGAATAAGCAAGATATAAATTCTATTCTCCTGTTATGTAGCTTTGATGTGTGATCTTGTAGATCAAGAACCTACCAGTTATGAAGAAGTTGTACAAAAGAAAGAATGGGTAGAAACAATGACAGAAGAATACCAATTAGCAATGAAGAATTATGTTTAGGATATAGTAACCAAACCCAAAGGCAAGAGTGCAGTATCTTCCAAGTGGATCTACAAGATAAAACATGCATATGATGGGAGCATTGAGAAATACAAGGCAAGGTTTGTGGCTAGAGGATTCTCTCAGAAAGATGGAATTGACTATGAAGAGACATTTTCTCCAGTAGCAAGGTACACTTCCATCAGGACCATGATGGCACTTGCATCTATGATGAATTGGATCCTACACTAGATAGATGTGAAGACAACCTTCCTGAATTGTGTTATTGAGGAAGAAGTGTACATAGAACAACCACAAGGATTTGAAGTCAAAGACAGAAGGACTTATGTATGTAAGTTAAAGAAGGCTTTGTATGGACTAAAGTAAGCTCCAAGAGCATGGTATGGAAGGATATATAGCTTCTTGATGACCTTGGGATTTACCAAAAGTAAAGACGATCCTAACCTTTACTTTAAGGTTATAGATGATGAACCTGTCATATTATTACTATCTGTGGATGACTTATTTCTGACAATAAATGAGAAACAAAATTTAGATTGCAAGTAGAATCTTGCTAAATAATTTGAGATGAAATATCTTGGATTGATGCACTATTTTCTAGGACTGGAAGTATGAAAGAGGCCAAAAGGAATCTTTCTGAACCAGGGAAATCATGTTGTGGAAATATTAAAAATATTTGATATGTTAGATTGTAAATCCATGGCCACACCCATGGATACCAACCTGAAGTTGTTGTCTAATAAATAATTAGAGTTAGTATATGTGACTTAGTACAAATATACTATTGGGTTGTTGATGTATCTAACAAATACGAATCCATATATATGATTTTTTATGAATACCCTGAGTAAGTATCTAGTTAAACCTAGACGTGCTCATCAAATAGCTACAAAGCATGTGATGAGGTACCGGAAATGCATGATAGAATTTGGAATATACTATTATAGATATCATAACTACAGATTGTATGGATATACGGATTCATATTGGGCAAGAAGTTCCTCAGATAGAAAGAGCACCTTATGTGGATGTTATTTTCTAGGATACGCCATGATCTAATGGTTTAGAAAAAAGCAGTCTGGTGTTGCTCTTAGCACAACAGAAACATAGTATATAGTAGCTTGTTCTACTAGTTGTGAAGCCATATGGATTTGAAATTTTATGTTAGGTCTATTTTATTTATAGATGGACACCATAGTGATTCTATGTGACAACAAGAGTTCTATAAAGATGACGAAGAACCCAGTGCTCCATGATAAGTTGAAGCACATATAAATCCAAAATTTTTATATACGAGACATGGTACAGAATGGAGATATTAATCTCTAGTATGTGAGTACCAATGAGAAAGTTGTTTATGTTTTGATTAAGCCATTGTCTCGAGTGATATAGACCATCCTCGAAAAAGGGGGAGAAGTTTGATGATGTACACCCTCCTTGAAAGGGGGAGTAGGTTGATGATGTTGCAGTGGGATTCTATCATCCCTAGAAATTAGTACTAAATTTATCTTTAGATTTTTGTCTCCATTAAGTGACATGATTTCATCATCCTTGGACTTATGTCCTAAAGCGAGAGGGATTGGTCATCATGTAAGTGGCTGAAGATTGCATCATCCTTGGAATTATGTCCTAAAGTGAGAGGGATTGACCATCCCATAAGTGGCTCAATATTTCATCATCCTTGGAGTTATCTCCTAATGTGAGAGGGATTGATAATCCCATAAGTGGCTCAATATTGCACCATCCTTGGACTTATGTCCTAAAGTGATAGGGATTAACCATCTCGTAAGTGGCTCAAGATTGCATCATCCTTAGACTTATATCCTAAAGTGAGAGGAATTGACCATCCAGTAAGTGGATTAGGATTGCATAATACTTGGACCTATGTCCTAAATTGAGATGGGTTGACCATCCTATAAGTGTCTCATGATTACATCATCCTTGGACTTATGTCCTAAAGAGAGAGGGATTGACCATCTTGTATGTGGCTTGGGATTGCATCATCCTTGGCACTATGTCCTAAAGTGAGAGGGATTGACCATCATGTATGTTGGTCAATATTGCATTGTCCTTGGACCTCTGTGAAAAAGTGATTGGTATTGATCATCTCATAATTGGATCATGTGCGTTGTAGGTTATGATGCTTTTCATGATATTATTGATCAAACGGTCAAGTACGAATGCACACAATTTAAATATTGATTGAAAGATCAAGTAAAGTTGCAGATAATTATGTGGATTGAGTGATTGGGTGTTGCAAAGTATCGAGTGATCAAGTTCTGAAAAGGATCGAGTGATCTAGTTTTGCAAAGTATTGAGTGATCGAGTGCTGCAAATGATCGAGTGATAAAGTCCTGCAAAGGATCAAGTGATAGAGTGTTGCAAAGGATCGAGTGATCATGTGTTGCAAAGGATTGAGTGATTGAGTTCTACAAAGGATTGAGTGATCGAGTGCTACAAAGGAACAAGGGATCGAGTGTTTTGAAGGATCTAGTGATCAAGTGCTACAAAGGTTTGAGTGATAAATTATTGCAAATGATCAAGTGATCGAGTAATGGAGAAGATAAATATCAAATATAAATACTCTCGGATGTCAAAGATGATGTTAGAGCACTGACTATGTTCAGTAACATCTCCAGTTACTGATGACTATTGAAAAATTCCAATGACATATAGTTGTATCATGTTGATGTTGTTGCAGATGATCTCTCTCTATGCTCCTACAATTGATGATGTTGTTGTGAGTAGAACACTCTTCTTGTTAAGGGGGAGTGTTGAAATATTTTAACTTCAAATAATATTGTAAGTGTATTTTACTGATGTAACCCATGGGAGATATCTTATTCCTCTGTAGGGATGTTACTATTGTATTTGGTAATCATATCCATGAGGTATAACCTCCATTGTAATTTAGGTCAATAGTACCCTATTGAATATAATATAATACTATTTTGTGTCTTCATAGGTGAAGTCGGACCAGTAAGTTTGTTGGGGCCGACTTGTTAGGGTAAAAATCAAGTGACAGAAAGAGTATAAATAGAGGAGTTGTGTTCCTCATTTGAACACACACACTCACTTGTGTATAGATCATAGGAGAGAGAAAAAGACATATGTTCAAGGAGGAAGAGTACATGTTTGCAGTTTTATCTTTGTACTCTTTATACAACTATATAGAGGAATTTTTACTGGTTTTCTTCTTATTGGGGATTTCGCATGATAAATATGTATCTATCTTGTGATTTTGTTTCTTTCAGTGATCTTACATATTGTATTGTTGTGAAATTGAATTGAATACTTCTGATATCTACCTAAGCATATGAAATATTAACAAAGTGAACCGTGACATAACTATGATGTACATAAATAGAACTAATGGCTCCTTGATATCATTCCTAGTTTCCGTTTGTTTTTAGTTGTCACTCACCTAAATAACGTTTACCCACAGTTGAAAAAATGACCTTGGGAGATTAAAATCCTTATTATCAATCATAATTTATCCTTTGGTTCTGGAAGTATAGTTACATAGTAACCTTTCAAGAAAACCTTTACGACAAAAGTTGGATTTTGTCCTACCTAATAGGTATCTCTCAACTAATAGATACAATGGCCAAATGTATTTTTACATAAACTGAAATTAATAATGAAAATGGCTGAAACAAGAGGATTCCATCGAGCATGGAGTCAAAATCATGAGTTTTTAAAGATAAACATGTCTTTTGGAACAATATTTTGTCATAGATGTGAGATGGCTAATCATTCATAGTCAAATTATTGATTTTGTTGTGGTAAAAGAAGAAAGGTGAACAATCCATTAATATGGGGACTGGATAAAGATGAATCCAATATTAACTTTAGAGGAAATTTGTTTATGAATAATTGAATCCTATGAACCAAAGCATATGAGTATGAATTATAATCCAATACAATCTTATTTAGGAATGAAATATAACATAATGTAAAATATATCAGGAAAAACTAAAATAGGAGAAAAGGAAATATAGACTGTAAACAACAACACGAGAATCTTTGTTCTTGGAAATCCTTGCTTGTCTCTGCAAAAATTTATTCACATGAAAATGATCATTTACAAAATGAGTATCACTCTCATGGGTTCCAAACCAAATTACACTGCAAAACATGCTTTTGTACATAAAAATTCTCCTCGAGACGATACCTAACTACCTATATTCTAAAAATAGGCTTTTTGTAACTTCCTTATTACATCTATCATATAACTGAAAAATAAATCTCCTTATATACTAGTAAATATTTAATTCCACATTGAAGTGACTGTTGATATATCCTTTTCTCAACCATTTTCGATGAGTGACTTCATTGATGCAACTCGTACTTCATCCTCTCGAATTTTTTAATTTTTTTCCACTGATCTCGAGAACAAACTTCTCATTTCTTTGGCCAAAAATCTCAGCTTCACATGGTCCACATAAGAAATAGGAGTCAGATCAGCACCTATCATTCTAAATAAAACCAAAATTTCAAAATCCACGGCTACTTTATCAATTATAACTTTCTGTTGCAGCTGCAACTATTTTCCCAAATTTTTTAAAATTTTGGACCCTCTTAATTTTATCTTGCTTGGGAGTGTTTGGATTGCTGAAATTTGTTTTTCACTCTGCTACATTTTGGATTGTTTGAAGTTGAATTTAGGTCAAACTATTTTTCTTCTTTTCGGAAAGTTGCTTTTTGTTGGTCGATGCTTTTGACTGTGGAACTTGAAGTTTGATTTATGAATGATTTCCTTTATCGTTGTTGGAGTTCAATTGAACAATGAGTTAGGGTGGTAGTTCTCTAAGTAGCCACCATTGCAGAGGGTAAGTAATGAATGTCCTGATGGATAATTCTTATTTTCATCGATGCAGTTTTTTTCAATTTTCTTTTTTGGACTATCGGTGATTTTATTTGTCACGATCAGAGCATTAGGCTTCTATATCACCGCCGCTTCGAAGGACAAATAAAGAACGGGCCAATGGATAGTTTTAATGTCATCGATTCCATGTTTTTATTGCTTCAAAACGTTTTTCTTTAGGATGATTTTCACTCTCAGAATTGTTGTTGACAAGTAGTCAGAGTTTTAGTCTTCTAAGTCACCGCTGTTTCGGAGGGCAGATGGCGAATGTTCCGACGGATAGCTCCGATTTTCGTCAATGCCTTGGTTTTATTTATCAAGTTTTTACTTTATGATGTTTTGTTTTTGCTATCGGAATGGTTTTGACGATCAATCATGGGGGCTAGTCCTTTGCGTTGCCGACACAGTGGCAATATTGAGCCTTTGGTCCCTGATACATAGTCCTCAAAGTTTCCGATCGCTGATGATTTTTGTTATTGTAGAACCCATTTTTTGTCGACTTTCCACCATTGCGGTTTTCTAGTAAACTATCCCATCGATGATTAGTGATTCTGAGCTTCGACCTTTAGCGTTAGAGTTTCCAACCGATGATGTTCTTATGTTGACTGCGAGACCTTTAGTCTGTCTATCTCCTGCCGTTGCGGCTATGTAATGAATGGTTTGGCTGACGCTTTATGGTTAGTCCTTCCGCTCGCTAATGCCATTTTTTTTAGTGGGTAGTGGTTCCGATCTCCGATGCATGGATGACATATTTTAGCGCTTTATTTCACCAACGTTTTATTTTTCCCCGAAACCCTTAGTGTATATGGTTTCCGCCATTGTGGCGGCTTAGTGAACTAACCATCTGACGTATATTTTTCTGTTCGTCGATGAGGAGTTTGGATTAGTATTTTTCCCACTAGTGGGGGTTTTTCCCGCCGTTTTTGTGAACCTTTACTCTACTCCATGGGCGATGGAGGTTTCTAATATTTTATCAAGTTAAGGATTTCGTGACAAGAACGCAATACAAGGCCTCACATTTGATGATTAGTTTTATTGATAGTGTTGTTTACTTTTTATTGAAAATTTAGATGATCTTGAATGCAGTCCAGATTAATGATCAATTTTTCATTTTAACTGCAGACGAATTTAGAAGATTTTTTCAGACCCAGTTTGATGATTTCTACTGCAAAGAAGACATATCTAAAGGACACAGCAAAAGGGAGTTGGCTGAAGAAAGGAAAAGTAAGAACCAGTGATGTTTCTCAAGAAAAGAGGAGCGCAAAGGTCTAAGATCAATAGGATCTCAAAAAGACCAATAGATTACAGAACAGAATCGATAGCAGCAGAGGTCCAGGCTTGGGAATAGTTCATCAGTTACCAAGCTGGTCTCTTTTTACAAAGTGCTCTCAAATATTAATATGAAATGTAATTTATTGTATAAATCGTGAGCACCACTAAAATACAAAATTGTGGGATTAAACGATTGGGGGATCCCAAAGGTCACCAGGGGGGCAGCCTAAAAGTTTTGTTGTTTTGTATAAATATAGGAGATTTAGATGTAATAAGGGACTTTTTCCTTGATAGATTTGTGAGATTATGTTGTAAGAAGAACTATTTCCTTTTGCAATAATAATTACAAGTTTCCTGTTGGAGAAAGCTTGGTGGAAGATTTCAAATGCTGTGTTATGGATTTGTTGAATGTGAACTATTTCATTTTTAGGTTGTGTCCAATAACTGCGAGATCGTTCTAAATATTTGAAGCTATGTTCTTGTTATGAATGTGCTCTAGTTTATTCCATGAAATTTCCACTGTGAGTAATGAAGGCTTTTCATACACAATGAGCTATCTTGTTGTTCATATATCTATTAATGTTCATGTGTTTTGAAATATGTAATAGCTATCTGTGATTTTTCTTAATGCATGTGCAGAAATACATTACTCATTGATAAATGATAATCTTTCTCCCTAGGGATAGGTTAGATAGTTAGTTTTAGTTTCTTTCTGTGTGTGATTTAGATGCAAGTGAGTTAAGACGAGAGGTAAGAACCTGCACATCACATTGTGAACACTCCTCATATTCTCTATCAATCTGCATTCTAAGATAGGAACTTGCATATCATACTTAAATTTAAAAAAAACTAAAATATACACGATGGACCAGGCCGTAACCAGTAAAACCTTTTATTTTTTTACTTTACCTACAGTAGCCAGACCGTAAACCAGACGGATTCCCCATACCAAATAGTAACGGGCTAGTCAGGAATGTTTACTAGGGAGAATCCCTAACTATTGCTACCTGCAAATTTCCAGGCATCAACAGTTTTTGGCACTAGAAGGAGGACCGCCAGTGCATGGTTGGCCGAGGAAACCCATTTTCTCGAGATTATTCCACCGGTGACGGTTCTAAAAGCAGTCATTAGAGGAAATTTCAACTCAAAATGGGTGTTTTAACTTTAATTCAAATTCCATGTCATCATGTGTTAGCCAATGAAATTGATTTAAATTTGAAATACCATATAGGTCTTAAACACTTTTTTAATATAAATTTGGGGATAGGTATCATAAAAAAACTACTTTTTTTGTTTGTATTTTCGACATATCTCCCCGTTTTTTTACTCAAATTTCAATCAAGAGAGCTCCTTGGATGCGGAATCAAATTTCACATCCAACGAGTACCCACTCAGCATACTTTTGATGGACCTTGCTACCCCAAAAAAAAAAAATACCTAAAAAAGTGATGATGATGTCATCATCACATTTTTTTAGCTATTTCTTGTTTTTGGGGTAGCGGGGTCTGTCAAAAGTATGCCGATGTTGATGTAATTGTAACTTCAAAATGTATTCACTTGTATTTCTTATCTATTGTAACCCAATTTTTATTTCGGGATGTTATCATGTCATCTCATGCCCCGATGTTCCGATCGGGAGAATCAATAATGTAAACAAGTCATGTCAAGTCATTGTGGGTAACCCTCCGATTGTCTAAGGGTTAAAGTCCTTGCAGTTTCGGGGCACTAGGGTTATTAGACTCTCCTAGTAGAGGTCAGCCCTAGTAGGGTTTTAGTCATGTCAGGATTAGTGTAAATAGAGAGCTGGACTCTCTATTTAGCATACATCACATACACACTCAAGTGTAGCGCATAGTTGAGGAAGGAGAAGACACTAGGGCTAGAGAAGAAGAAGGTTAATGCTGTCGGGAGTACATCTTACTATTTTGGGGTTTTACCTTTTGTGCTGATTCTATCTCTAAGGAAGTTGTGGGGTTTTCTCCATTTATGGTTTCCTCGAGGAAAAACACTGTGTTCATTGTCTCTTGTGTTTGATTGTTGTGCTCGTTGTTCTCTCAGTTAAAGATCCATATAATGCTAGCTCAAATGCTGAAAAACTAACATGGTATCAGAGCTAACATGCGAAGAAGACACTGTGCAGCTGCAGGAACTAGGGCTTCCTACTTTGTGGATCTCTCTCCATATATTTTCAGCAAACGTAAGGTGGAATAACTCTCCTCCTTAGGGAGCATATTTTTGTCGAAGCAGAATCCAATTCTGAGGTTTTTCAGTTTTGGACCCGACACTACTGCCAAAAATTAGGGCTTTTCACAGAAGAGGAATTTTTTAGTGAGCACGGACCTAGATTGATCTCCTCCCCAAAATTGAAGTTAGGGATAAATTTCAAATCATTTGGGTGGACAGAAATGCGAAAAAGAAAAACCCTAATTTTCTCCTTAACTACCTCTACAGAATTTCAGCTCAAAATTCAGATCCGACATCTTGACCTAGTAAGATCTAAAATATTTTGTATTTCCAGTTGAGGTTCTCAGTTAAGATGTCTCATCATACCAAGCTTGATGAAAATATTGAGGGAGCTAATAAATTCTGAGCTTGGAAGTATAGGATCTCCTTGGTCCTAGAAGAAAATGAGTTAGACTCCTACATCCATGGGGAGGTTCCAGTTCCAGAGGGACATGAGGCTAAGGCATTGCATAAGAAGAAGTTGTATATGGAAAAGAGGATCATTGTTGATTCTATCAAGGATCACCTTATCCCTTAGGTGTCCTCTCTCAAGACACCTAAAGCTATGTTTGATGCCCTAACCAAATTGTTTAAAGGGAAGAACATAAATCGAAAGATGACTCTGAGAAACCAACTGAAGAATGTGAAGATTTAGAATGCAGAAACAATCCAGTCTTACTTCACAAGAGTCTCTTAGATCAAGGAACAACTAGAAGCAGTAGATGAAGAAGTGGAAAATGCAGATATTGTGATGACTACCTTGAATGGCCTTCCTAGGTCATGGGATTCTTTCATCCAAGGAATCTATGCTAGAAAGAAGTTAGTCAAGTTCAGCAGACTATGGGAAGAGTGTTCTCAAGAAGAAGCATGGATAGTAGCTCGAGAAGAAAAGATGGGAAGTGAAGATCAAGCTCTCATAGTACACTCCAAGTCAACCAAAAGAAGATCTCGTCACCCTAGAGGTAAGCACTATCACGAAGATAACACTAGAAAATATTTGTCTAGGGTCATATGTTATACATGTGATGAAGTAGGACATTGTGCAAAGAATTGTCCTAAGAAACCAAAGCTATCAAAGAGGAGCAGCAAAAGAAGACATCATGTTCATGCTACAGAGGATGATGAACCATCCAAGAAGAGAACCAAATATGAAAGTGAAGATTCTTCAAGCGAGGATGAATATGTTTTGATTTTCGCTCTCACAAGCAAAATTACTCATGGAAGTGATGATTGGCTTATAGATAGTGGGGCCTCCAAACATATGACAAGATTCAAGGAATCCTTTGTGAGACTGTTAGAACATGAATCACCTCACAAGTTGAAGCTAGGAGATGACTACCAATATCCAATAAAAGGTAGTGGGGAATCTTCCTATAAGCTAGACTATGGAAAGTATCTAACAATGAAAGAAGTATTGTTTGTGCCAGGACTCAAGAAGAACCTCCTCTCCATATCGACATTATATGCAAAAGGAATGAGGGTTGCATTCATAGATGGTCAAGTCATCATGTGGCAAAAAGGAAAGACTATCAATGATGCGATGGTGATTGGAGAACAAGAAGGAGGATTGTACAAACTAAAGGGTCATCTAGAACAAGCATTGGTCCATGACACAATAGAGCCAAGTGAACTTTGGCATAGAGGGCTTTCACATGTGCATTACAGAGCATTACCTATTGCAAGCAAAGTTGTTGAAGGTCTTCCAAAAATCCAAGCAAAACATGATGGGGTCTGCAAAGGATGTGCAAAAGGAAAGAATATAAGGAATACATTTCCAAGTAGTGAAAGCAAAGAAAAAGGAATATTGGAAATCATCCACTCCGATGTATGCAGTCCTATGTCATCAAACTCACTAAGCGGTTATGCATATTATGTTTCTTTTATTGATGATTTTTCTAGGAAGACATGGGTTTATTTCATGAAGATCAAAGAAAAATTATTCAGCAAGTTCAAGGAATTCAAAGCCTTGGTCGAGAACCACACTAAAAAGAAGATCAAGACCTTTCAATCAGATAATGGCAGAGAATTCACTTCAAATGAGTTCAAAGAGCTATGCAAATAATTAGGGATTGAGAGGGAGTTTTCTACTCCTTATAATCCACAACATAATGGGATTGTGGAACGAAAGAACAGAACTATCATGGAAGCTGCAAAATTAATGCTTCATGATCAAGACCTTCCTATGCATCTTTGGGCGAAAGCTTCCAGAATAGCGATGTATGTATAGAACCATACTCCACATAGAGTACTCGAGAACAAGTCTCCTGAAGAAGTCTTCTCTAGCAAGAAACCAGAAGTCAGCCATCTCAGAATATTCAGATATCCTGTGCACATACACATTCTAAAAGAGAAGAGGACTAAATTAGATCCTTCAGGAAAGAAGGGTATATTTGTGGGATACTCTGAAAGCTCAAAGGCTTACAGAATATATTTCCTAGGATTCAAGAAGATTGAAATTAGCAGGGATGTGACATTTGATGAAGATACAGCTTATAGAAACCTACTGAAGAATCTGAAGAAGTAGAAGCACCAAGAATTCATGATACAACCATGAATGAAGAATCTCAAGAAGAAGATAGAGAATTTGAAGAACCATAAATACCTATAGATCCACCTCTAGAGAAGAATCCTCATAAGAGGAAACCCGCTTGGGTACGAGAACTTATCCAAGGTGTGGAAAGATATGGGGCTCCAGAAGAGAATCATAGAGAAAGAAAGAGGACCAGATCCTGCTCCAGGTATGTAGCATTAGTATGTGATTTCATTGATAAAGAACCTTCTAGTTAGGAAGAAGTGGCAGAACGGAAAGAATGGAAGGATGCTATGATCGAAGAATACCAATCGATCATGAAGAATGATGTTTGGGATGTTGTCCCAAGACCAAAAGGGAAGTTAGTTCTAACTTACAAATGGATCTACAAGATCAAACATGCTGTAGACGGTAGCATAGAAAAATATAAGGAAAGATTTGTGGCTCGGGGTTTCTCTCAGAAAGAAGGAATATATTATGAAGAAATCTTTGCACCTGTAGCCAGATACACTTCCATCATATTAGTACTTTCTCTAGCTATAGTGATGAAATAGAAGATACACCAGATGGATGTCAAGACTTCTTTCTTGAATGGTGTAGTGGAAGAGGAAGTGTACATAGAACAACCACTTGGTTTTGAGACACATGACAGGGTGTCTCATGTGTGCATATTGAAGAAATATTTGTATGGTTTGAAACAGGCACCCAGGACATGGTACATCATAATTGACATCTTTCTATCCAGTTTAGGTTTTACCAAAAGTAAAGCAGATTCCAAGCTTTACTACAAGGTTGAATATGGAAACCCAGTGATGCTTCTACTATATGTAGATGATCTATTTGTGACAGGTATGGATGGGTTGATTGCTGATACGAAAAGAAAGCTTGTTGACAAGTTCAAGATGAAGGACTTGGGAATGATGCATTATTTTCTAGGTATGGAGGTGTGGAAGAGTGCGGATGGAATCTTTCTTGGACAAAGGAAATATGCAGTAGAGATCCTAAAGAGGTTTGGGATGATGGACTACAAGGATATAGCCACACCTATGGCATCAAACCTGAATATATTGAGTGATACTTCATCAGATTCAGTTGATGCTATGATGTATCGTCAGATGATTGGGTCCTTAATGTATCTGACAAACACGAGACTAGAAATTTCCTTAGCTATGAACACCTTGAGCCAGTTCTTGATAGATCCCAGAAATGTTCACTTGATTTCTGCAAAGCAAGTTCTGAGGTACCTGAGGGGTACAATTGATTATGGACTCAAGCACGATGCGAATCAGAAGATTAACCTGGAGGGTTATGTTGATTCAGATTGGGCAGGAAGTTCCATCAATAGGAAGAGAACTTCAGGGTGTTGCTTCAGTATGGGATCAGGTGTGATCTCTTGCTTTAGCAGGAAGAAATCCTGTGTGGCACTAAGTATATCTGAAGCAGAGTATGTCGCAGCCTGTTCAGCTAGTTGTGAGGCAGTATTACTAAGGAAGCTACTATCTGATTTATTTGATCTCCAGATGGATGCTACTTGTATACATTATGACAACCAGAGTTGTGTGAAGCTGTCAGAGAATCCAGTGTTCCATGACAAGTCGAAGCATATCAAGATCAAGTATCACTATATTAGTGATATGGTGCAGAGGGGAGCAGTGAATCTCTAGTATGTTGTGACGAATGATCAAATAGCCAATGTGTTGATGAAGCCACTAGCCATAGTGAAGTTTGAGCACTTCAGGGAGAAGCTTGGTGTTCTCCAGATCGAGGTCCCTTCCAAGGGGAAGTGATGAGTCCAGAAGCCATTCTGATGAGCAGGTCAGATGTAAGGGCTGAGCCATTCTATCATGGTGAGAGGATTGGTTCCTTCCATGTTAGGTATGAGTGCTAAGATCCATAGCCATTCTATCATGGCTAAAGGATTAAGTTCCTCCCATGTCAGATGTGAGTGCTAGCAATTCTGATGAGTAGGTCAAATGTAAGGGCTACCGACATTCTGACTAGTAGGTCAGATATAAAGGCTATTCCATTCTGTCATGGCTAAAGGATTAAGTTCCTACCATGTCAGATGTGAGTGCTAGCCATTCTAATGAGTAGGTCAGATGTAAGGGCTACCACCATTCTGATGAGTAGGTCAGATGTGAGTGTTGGCCATTCTGATCTAGGATGAGCTCCTACATAGATGTAAGGGCTACCGCCTTTCTGACAAGTAGGTTAGATGTGAGTGCTAGCCATTCTGATGAGTGGGTCAGATGTAAGGGCTACCGCCTTTCTGACGAGCAGGTTAGATGTGAGTGTTGGCCATTCTGATGAGTAGGTCAGATGTAAGGGATACTAAAGACCTATGACGAGGTAGGAATACACCCAACATGAAAGAAGGTTGGCTCTGTAGAACTTCCTGTGATGATAAGAATCATGAGATAACACATATGATGGTGACTAGAGGAGATCCAGATCGAGCTATGATCCAAATCCAGTTATGATGATTCCAAGAGATCCAGATTAAGTGATGATCTAGATCCAACAGTGATGATCCAGATTGAGTGATGATCCAGATCCAGTGATGATGATCTAGATCCAGTGATGATGTTCTAGATCGAGTATGATCCAGTGATGTCCTAGATCGAGTATGATCCAGAGATGTTCTAGATCAAGTATGACCCAGTGATGTTCCAGATCAAGTATGATCTGGTGATGTTTCAGATCGAGTATAATCCAGTGATGATGATCCAGATCGAGTGATGATCCAGACCCAGATGAATATGGCATGAATATAAAGATGACTTGAAGACAAGATGACTTGGAGATATATATGACGAGAATATCCAGAGAAGAAGATCAATGATGAAAATTGTGTCAAGAGAATACCTTCCTAGTTAAGAGGGAGTGTTGATGTAATTGTAACTTCAAAATGTATTCACTTGCATTTCTTATCTATTGTAATCAGATGTTTATTCTGGGATGTTATCATGTCATGTCATGCCCTAATGTTCCGATCGGGAGAATTAATAATGTAAGAAAGTCATGTCAAGTCATTATGGGTAACCCTTCGATTGTCTAAGGGTTAAATTCCCTGCAGTTCTAGGGCACTAGGGTTATTAGACTCTCCTTGTAGTGGTCGGCCCTAGTAGGGTTTAAGTCATGTCGGGATTAGTATAAATAGAGAGTTGGACTCTCTATTTAGCATACATCACATACACACTCAAGTGTAGCACATAGTTGAGGAAGGAGAACACACTGGGGCTAGAGAAGAAGAAGGTTACTACTATCAGGAGTGCATCTTGTTGTTTTTGGGTTTTACCTTTTGTGCTGATTCTATCTCTGAGGAAGTTGTGGGGTTTTCTCCATTTATGGTTTCCCCAAGGAAAAACGCTATGTTGATTGTCTCTTGTGTTTGATCGCTATGCTTGTTGTTCTCTCAGTTAAATATCCATATAATGGTAGCTTAAATGTTGAAAAACTAATAGCCGAGTGGGTACTTGTTGGATGTGGAATTTGATTTCGCATCCAACGAGCTCTCCCGGTCGAAATTTGAGTAAAAAAATGAGGAGATATGTCGAAAATACAAACAAAAAAGTAGTTTTTTTATTTTCTTCCTCCAAAATTAATAAATATTATTTTATTATTTTAACTATTATTTTATTGAATTTTTTTAGGAGGCTCATTTTGAGTTGAAATTTCCTCTAATGTTGTTTCCTAATCCAATTCCTGAAGAGAAGGGTAAAGATTTTTTGTATCCTGTCCATAACAAAGTAGTTAACGATTTGAGAAGAATTATTAGGGCTTATGCGAAGAAGATCAGAGGATTACCGATTATCCCTGCCTTACCTAGAAGAAATTATTACAAGAAAGACTGCCCTATATTAGAAGACGCAGTGTTGGTCGAAGATTTTGAAGAACTAGTAGAAACAACCTTACAGGAAGTTGTCCAACCTTTGAATCAATTAGGCCCAGATAAACCTTATTGTTCACCTGTTCATACCCCTTCTCATTCACCACCTCATTCTCCACCCAGAATAATGGCAAATGTAAACATAAATCAGCCACCTAACCACCAAATCCACCACCTTCTTGGAGGGCTAGATCAACATTAAACCTAGAATCTCCTTTGCATGACTTACCTCAGGATTTTGAGAAAATGTTGCCTAATTTTGACCCAAGTGAAAATATTTTGGTAGATGATCATTTGCAAAGATTTTACTTGGCTATAGAAGGACTATGGGCTGGAGAACATGAAGATGTAGTCTATAGATTGTTCCCTCATACCCTAAAAGGAGCAGCAGCCTCATGGTATTTTTCTCTGCCTGCAAACTCAATCACAGACTCGGATACATTTGAAAGAATATTTAGAAGTAAATATGCAGTCCAAAAAACTCATGCAGCTCTGATGAAAGGGTTATGCGCTTTAAAGAAAGAAAGAAAGTAAAAAGTTCATAGTTTCACTCAAAGGTTTGCTACTTATCTAAATAATTTTTCTACAACTGATAAACCATCTGATAAATTTCTGAGTGAATACTATCCTTCAGCTCTAGGGCCTAAATTGGGCATGTTTTCCAAGATGTCAGTCAAACCTACATTGTCAGAAACTTATGAAGAAGATGAGAGGGTAGAAGCTGAAAAAGAGAGCATAGAAGATTATCCTGAGCAGTCGGGAGAAATTTTTTTTAGTAAGAAAGCATTGCTACTGACTAAGCCTAAGGATGAGCAATCACATGACTTTGAAGGGATGGTGAAGATGATGTAGAAGCTATCCAATAGAATAATAGATTTGGAAAAGGAAAAGGAAGCTCATAAATCTTATAAGCCTTACTACAAAAGGAGAGAGGACAACAATCAGTCTAAACCTCCTCCACACAGTCCTGCATCAATGAATTTAACTGAGGTAGGTATGGATAATTTTTGCACCTTTCATCAGCAGCCTCATTCTGAAAAAAAATTCCCTCAATGGATCAATTTGATGACATTAGTAATGAATCAGCTATTGGACTCTAAACTAAAATAAGTTGATGATGAGGAAGAAAAGGGTAATAAATCCACAGAAAAAAAAGAGGATGGTGCTCTGGTTTTATGGGGCTGTGTCTCACTTTTTGATATAGAAGATGAAGGTTCTCTAGAACATGAAGAGATATCAGAAACAAATGTGACAACAAGAAGTCAAGGTTTGTTAAGTAATGACAATTCAATAATTCCAAAGATTAAGAAATTTCAAGAGAATATGAAGAAAAGACAGAAGAACAACATAGATGATAAAATACCTGAATTTACCATTATCTGTCAAGATCCGAAACAAGTCAACATGCCTGATAAGCCTATTGAAGACAAAGTTGATAATGTCAAGGAAAATCTCAAAGCACCTGAGATAGGGTACGATATTGTGGAGGACATTAAAAGGACTAAGGCAAATATTTCATTATTTGAAATGTGCAATGTATCTCAACAGAAAGAAAAATTGTTAAAATCACTTGAAGTACTAGAGGAAGAGATTCCCACTAAAAACCAACCTGTAGAAGAAATTGTTGAAGCAAGTGTGGGAGGTAAGGCTAGGATTAAAACCCACCATTCCTCTTGACTTTTGAGATTTTAAACCATAATGTGCACAATTGTTTAGTAGACTCAGGGTCAGCAGTCAATGTTATGCCACTTTCAGTCTGCAAGAGGATCAATGGACAACCTAAACAAACTACCTGGCAAGTTACGTAGCTAGACAGGACCAATGTGAAAGTAGCTAGGAAATGGAAGATGTTTTGATTCGTTTATTTTCAAATGAAAATATATGTCAGTACATTGATATTGTAGTAGTAGACATACCTGATGTTTATGGACTTGTTTTGAATTGAAACTAGTTAGCAAGGCTAAATGGATATTTCGCATCAGATTGGTCTCATCCGTGGCTGCCTCATAAGGGAAGTCCAAATCAGATAAAAATATTAAGAGAGCCCCACATGAAGCACAATGTTACTCAATTGGAAGAAAAAATGAACCAGTGAATTTTGTGTTGGGAAATTATCTAATTGAACTACAACTGGGAAACTACCAAGTGAAAGAATCTAGCAGTACACCAGACACCTAGCTTGTTCTCCTTCGATTTTCACGAGCTGATGAGATTGACTGTAAAATAGTAGACTTAGTTTCAGATATAGTTTTTAATTCAAGACCAGTAGAATTAGATAATGGGTACGATTTTTTCATTTTTGCAGTCAAGCCTAGCCCCTCAACTTACAAGTTGTCAGATTTACAGGGGTGGGCAGAGAACTGACCAATTAGTGGTTTAGTTCTTGAACTTTATTTTTCTTGATTTTAATTTCTTGCTTATCGTGTACATAAATAAACTGATTTGGTTGTTTATTTTTTATTTATTTTATTTCTGTTTGTTTTAGTTAAATTTTGATTGATTTCAATAAAAGAAGAAAACTTTTGGTTGCATGGAGAGGATCAGAATTCCGGTTAACAAAAATCCTTGATTATAAGACTGTGTACTATTGATTTATTTGAAAGAATTCTTCTAGTTTAGCATTTTTCCTAAATGGCTATGAACACATTGAATTCCTACTTAATCCTTCTAAAATAACTCAGGATCGAAAGGTCTGGGATACTATTTTGGGGATCCATCCATCTCACAGTTACAAATGTCTTAGGGAGTGACAGCAAAATACCCATGGAAAGGAAGAAAGGTAAATAGTATATTATATATAAATGATCCCATGCCAAGAATTGAAAGCCAAAAGGAAATTAAGAGTCAAAATCTCCTAAGAAAGCAATATGTATCAAAATGAAGTATTGAACCATACGATTACAAAATTGCCAAAGTTGTTCTCCATCTGTGAGCTGAAAATTAAATACATCTCTCACACAAAAGGAAACTATGGATAGAGGATCCTGAATAAAAATTCAGAAAGAAAGGCATGTAGGAGGACTCAGAAAGGACAAAAAATTCCAAAAGCACAAAAGTGCAAAATGGCGTGGGAATAAGGAACAAATGAATACTTCTGTTTACCATATGTTACAATCCTGTGGTGTCCAAGTTGGGAGCTACCCGAAGACAAAGGTAAAAAAATGAAATTCATATTCCTGGCCTCAAAAGCGTTATCTTGAATTTTAAATCTTCATTTCCATTTTCCTAAATTGGATTATCATAAATGATTAAAAGTACATACATTTTCCTTTTGGGAAATCCATACATCTAGAGGAATTCAACATGTTGGTTTTATTGTCAAACAGTTTGTTACTTAAGGAAAAAATTGTCCAGATATCTAGGTTCACTAGGTAGTCGCCAATTGTTGCAGCTGCAACTATTTTCCCAAAAAAATTTAAAATTTTGGACCCTCCTTTAAATTTTATCTTGCTTGGGAGTGTTTGGAAAGATGAACTGTGTTTTTCCCTCTGATGCATTTTGGATTGTTTGAAGTTGAATTGAGGTCAAACTGTTTTTCTTCTTTTCGGAAAGTTGCTTTTTGCCGGCCGATGCTTTTGACTATGGAACTCGAAGTTTTATTTATGGATTATTTCCTTTATCGCTATTGGAGGTTAGTTGAATAATGAGTCAGGGAGGTAGTTCTCTATGCAGCTGTCATTGCATAGGGTAAGTAATGAATGTCTTGATGGACAATTCTTATTTTTTCTGATACACTTTATTTCAAATTTCTTTTTTGGACTGTCGGCGATTTTATTTATCACGATTGGAGCATTAGCCTTCTATATCACCGTTGTTTCAAAGGACAAATAGAGAACGATCCAAGGGATAGTTTTACTGTCGTCGATTCCATGTTTTTATTGGTTCAAACCTTTTTGCATTACAATGATTTTCAATCTCAGAATTGTTGTTGACAAGTAGTCAAAGTTTTAGTCTTCTAAGTCGCCACCGAAGTAGTCATGTGTTTTGAAATAAGTAACAACTATCTGTGATTTTTCTTAATGCATGTGCAGAAATACATTACTCATTGATAAATGATAATCTTGCTCCCTAGGGATAGGTTACATAGTTATTTTAGTTTCTTGTTGTGTGTGATTTAGATGTGAGTGAGTTAATATGAGAGGTAAGAACCTGCGCATCACATTGTGACCGGTCCTCGTATTCTTTATCAATATACACTCTTAGATAGGCACTTGCATATCATATTTAAATTAAAAAAAAAACTAAAATATACATGGTGTACCGAGCTGTAACCAGTAAAACCTTTTATTTTGTTACTTGACCTATGGTAGCTGGACCGTAAACCAGACGGATTCCTGATACCAAACAATAATGGGCTAGTCAAGAACATTTACTGGGGAGAATCCCTAACTGTTGTCACCTGCTAATTTCTAGGCATCAACACTTTCATAGTCAAACACTGATTCATATCCTCAAATTTCCTATGATCAAACCTAGAGTGAACAAATAGATCTTGATATTCATATTGAGATATCAATTTACCATCCCCATACCAAATATAAGGGAGTCTTTTATGAAAAATCTTTGTGAATAAGCCTTTAAAATACTTTACCTGATGTAACATTTTATCATCCTTTGCTTGGACACTCTCAATATGATGATGTTTTCCAACAACTTTCCTCACCCAAGTTATTACAGTAATTATGTCCTTAATGTCCATTGTTTTCAATTCCTCTTAAAGTAGATTATTGAGTAAATTGATAATATTATGAGATGTCTGTGTTCGTCTTTTACCCAAATTCCCCTTCATGACTTCACATCTATGTCTTTCTATACTCATCACTACTTCTTTATCTTTTATGAAATTCAAATAGGGCCTCATTTTTGTATCCTCGGTGATAATTATATCCCAAATAAGATGCTTGGCCCCCTACATTAGAAATTTCCATGAAACAATTTCTATTAACTTTTCATTCTTCTCAAGTAGTTCCTTACTCTTATTTAAAAAAAACATTTTCGTCTTCTTTCTTCTTAACTACTATAACCAATTTCTGATTTTCTGCTTTTAGCACTTTGATCTCTTCATGCTTCAAGCTAAATTGAGAAATAGCTTTAACTATACTTTCTACACATGTTTCTATACTTGGATGACCTATTTCAACTTGTCTTTTCAGTTCTTTCTCTTCCCTTTATTTTTCCAGAATTATTTGATTTTCATTCAATACATCAATTTTGTCTATAAGGAAATATATTTCATTTTCCCGTTGACCCTACTCTTTAGGAAACTTCAACAATTTGGCTATGATATCATTCAATTCTTGGGACAATGAATCCTTTTTTTGTCCAAAATTTTCAATTTAGATGCCTGAATTAACTGAGTGGATGGAATTTTCAACTTCTTTCTCAATAGTTGGATAGTGTTTTTTGTCTCAGACAACATTTTATTTGTGGTTTGTCCTCTATATGGTACACTATCCATAGCCAAAAGGTCACCATGAAGCTTCTTTATCTGCTATCGATATGTCTTATTCTAAATCTTCTTCTAATTCAATTGTCTATCTATTTTGGACAATATGGATTGGAACTTATAAACTTTCAAGATGACAATTAACAAGTCAGTATAAATCACCTCTCCAGTATTCTTATGAAAATGAATTTTTTCTGGGACTAGAATATTTTGCAAATTGAGTCTCATTTATGAAACTCTGTAATGAGTGGTCGCTACTAATTTCAGGGTATTTTCACATGATACTTTACAGTGATCAGTGAAACTTCCTTATATAAAATATCCATGGCTTTAGGAAAAATCTTCAAATATTTTTTAAAAGAAAACTTATTATCCTATCCATATCTAGTATATAAGCAATTTATGGACTTGTACCTATCACTAGAACCAGCTTCACGTGCCTCTCCAAAACTATATTCCTTGAAATTTTATATTCTCTTTAATCTTCTTGTCTTCAACATAAAAAATTTCTTTTTCTAAATACATTTTTTGTATTTTTTCAAACTTTTGGTCTTCATTTTCAATCTCCATTGTTTCTGAAAATATTCCTTTACTAGTAATTTCAACTTTACTAGGGGTTGGTATTATCATGGAAGTATATTTCATTATGGAAGAGGGATTTTCTTGCAAACTCTCTAAACTCTCTACAGTTGGTTGATATTCCATAAAATTATCCCTTTCAACTAATCCCTTTATCTCTTATTGATCACATGCTTTGTTTTTATTATGTTGCCTCCTATGTGATATGATATGATGAGGGTCATAATTGATTTTTGAGGCCTTCATAAAATTCATTTCTTGTAGTAAGACCTCAATCATTGGGAGAGCGTCTTTATTTTTCAAAATAAAAGGAGCCACCTTCAAAGGAAATTTGATCTATGAAGGCTTTCTAAAATTCAAAAAGTGCTCATTCCCCACAATGAGCTTCTGTCTGATAAATTCCAAGGAAAAAATCATGGGTCTAAAAAATGCAGGTAAAATGCAAGGCTCATGCACAAAACCATATACTATGATGATAGTATGTTCCTTTAGAAGGAACCTGTATCCTACTCTATTGCTAGGCTGAATTGTAACACTTCCTACATTTATGGTAGAACTCTGGGTAGCTTATATTGGAAAATTACTATGTACACTTCTGCCATAATGAGGTTCATATAATTAAAATTGTTGTTTCTGATCTTAGAAGTGAATACTATCTCTGGGGAGCTGTAATTTTTCCTCATTTAAGAACAAAAACATCTCGACTAAATAATATTGAAATCTGAAATGTCTGGTCATGTGGAAATTCACTAATTGTGAATGGATATTCTCAGGTAGGAATTTATCAAACGTAAGGAAACAACACTGAATGAACTCAGACTCAAGTTGATGCAGATTCAACATAAACAACATGCTCAATAAGAATTCAGGGACAAACTCATCACTATCCACCCCTAAAAACTAACTCAACAAAGAGAGAACCCATTTCGAATCTTCATTAAATAGGCCAATATCAAGGAGGAAAGGCTAATTTTCGACATAAATTTTAGATTTAATTCTCTTTTACCAAAAGGATTGATTTTCCTCTATTGTAGCATGCCTATATAGTTCAATTACATTTTCTTCGACAAAATATTCCATGTTTTGGAAAATGACTGGAGAACTTCTAATGCATATTTAATGACCAATTAATTAATGGGGAAAACATTTTGGACTTGTTAGAGCCCATTATAACTCATTTTGATTGAGAATAGTTGGATGCAAACCATGGTAATGAAATACAAAAAATTGAGTGTTTGGTCTAGACATAAATAACGGAAAAGTGACCTATGGACACTATGGACATCAAGTCCCAATGAATGAAATATATGGATTTGAAAATTGTCTAAATAAACACATTCTAGGAAAATTGATTGGTAGGGAATAACAAAAAATAGCAAAATTATTATGTATATAATACAATGAGAGTGATAGATTTTCGATATGACACCCACTTTCCATTTTATTGTTAGTTTCAACTAACCTCCAAATTTCATTTTCATTACATTCCAATGGGAAAAAACCTAGATCCAAAAGTGCTTTGAAAAAACACATGATCATGAATGAGACTAGTGAAGGAAGGGTCCCCTTACAATAATTATGATTTTGTGAAATCTAATAGAAATAACAACATAATTGTATTTAACTTTGCGAAACATATTCATTTTCCAATTCTAGATCCCAACACACACTCCTTCGATGTATGGGGCAATGACTTGTGATTTTGACCCCCTAATGCAAACGTTTTCATGTGTGAGCAATCTAACCTTCAAACAATTACACCACGTGTTAGCATAGAGGATTTAATATTTACATCTAAAATTTATCTATTAATAATACTATAGTTGTGAGCATAGAGGATTTAAGATTCACATATAGCATTTACCTAGCATGTAATATGTGTAACTTTAAGGTCACCACTCACATTGAGATTTTATAAAGCATTAATAAAAGGCCAAGTGGAATCAATTTTTTACATATGCAATGTCAAGAGTGTGAGAATTTTGATCTACAACAAGATCTAGGAGGCTTAGATAAACTCACAAATCGAATTGCATGAAAAACCAACAAAAAACCATGAAAATAGAACAATTTTTCACATGCAATGTGAACTAAAATTGGATATTATTTGACTGTATAACATGTGAATATGTTATTAACATGTTTATGTTACATATGAAGCGGTTCATGAGGCTTAGGAATATCAAAATGATTGTACATGTGAAATTTTCCAAATTGGCCTCAATCCCCCCTAGGTGGTCCAAACTCGCTCCAACTCATCCAAAATGGTCATGAATGGAGGTGTGTATGTGTCTGAAGTGGCTTGGGTCAATTATGACTCATAGTCATGCATGGGTGTGCAAAATAATGTGAGTGAGAGGCTCTAGGTCCGCATTAGTTGCTCAAAACAATCCAAAATTAGGGTAAATCCACCCCTAGCACTCCTAGTCAACCACAAAGACCACATTCAATGAATGGGAGCACAAAAGCAATTAATGAGGGATAACATGTAGAGTTTGACTAAGCTGGATCCCTTATGTAGGTTTGAAATATCCAATTTAACTGGTTATTTTTCCCAATTAAGCTACCTAAGTCCAAACCATAGTGTATAATGCACAAATGCAAATAAATTGACTATGGACTTAGAATAAGGTACTAATGGGTTGTATTACTGTATTATCACCCCCAATTAACCAAAACCTTAGTAGAACTCATGAAATAAAGTGTAAGGCCTTGGTAACAAAGGCTCAAGTCACCTCAATACATAACATAAAATTTATTTGTCCATGTGAAGTGAGGAAAAGAAGGAAAACCTCATGGGAAAAAACCTTCCCCCAAGAATGGACATGGAGCTGAAACCTGAAAAAAATAGCATCAATCACTATCCATCACTCACTCCAAGAAAATATCTCAAGTGAGTGAATGTCTTCTCAGTGGAACTCTTGGTGAATATGTCAGTAGTTTGCTCAGTGGATGGGCAATACTACAAGGAAATCACTCTGTCATGCACTAAGCCCTCGACATCGTGAATATGAATATCGGTATGATTTTTTATATGCTTATGAATTATATCACTATATGTCTTTATTTCACTTTTATTTTCCACCCAAATTTTGATAGGAGAATCAATTGCAACAACAAATTCTTGAAGAATTCCTTGCAACCAAACACACTGTGTGGCTGCATTCACTGTTGCCTTGTACTCGGCCTCTGTTGAAGAAAGGGAAATTATATTTTGTTTCTTACTATACCATAAAATAGTACCTTCATCAATAATGAAAACAAAACCTGAATTTTATTTTCTGTTAGTGGGATCTCCAACCCAATACGAATCAGAAAATCTAGCTAGTTGAAGTGAAGAACTAGCTGCATAGTGCACCCCGAAATTATTTGTTCCCTGGACATATTGGAGGATTATTTTGTCTTCCTTAGAATGGATCTCATGTGTCTGGTGCATATACCTTTATATAGCACTTACAACATAAGAAAAATCAGGTCTTCTATGTGTAAGGTATAGAAAACGACCAACTTGTTGCATGTACAGTGCACAATCTACCAAAGGAGAATTGCCAAATTCACCTAGTTTAATGCAAGAAAGGAAAGAGAACTTGGTTTCGTTATAATCATCAATGTTAAAATTATTTATCAGGTATGAATCATACTTTGGTTGTATCAGCATGATGCCTATCTCTAATTTCTCAATTTCCAAACCCAAAAATTGCCTTAGCAATCCTAGATTTGTCATAGCAAATTCACTGTGTAAGGATGCCTTGACTAATCCAATTTGAGTGTTGAATCCCCTTGTAATCAAGAGGTAATATAAATAAAGTACAATAACCTTCAATACAATACAAATTTTCTGCAAATACACATTTGGATTATATTTGCATCGAATAAACCCAATTGAGAGGAACAAAGCATCCATCGTTGAATACCAAGCCTTGGGGGCTTGCTTGCATCCATATAGTGATTTATTCAACCTGAAAAAAAGTTACTGATATTGTTGAAACCCTTAATGTTTATGCATGTATATCTCCTCTTGTATCTCACCATGTAATAATGCACTCTTGACATCCATATGGTGCACTTGCCAGCCCTTACTAGTTGCAATTGCTAGAACTAGTCTTATTGAATCCATCTTTGCAACCGATGCAAAGGTTTCACTGTAGTCCACACCATGGAATTGAGAGTATCCCTTGTAAACTAATATGGATTTTTAATTCACATCGGAACCATCAGAAATAGGTTTGGTCCGAAATATCCACTTGCATTGAACAATCTTCCTCTTGGGAGGAAGGGAAACAAATTCCCATGTTTCATTCTCTCGAAGAGAATGGAATTCCTCTTCCATTGCTGATTGCAATCATGGGTCATGAAAATATTGCTGATATGACTGTGGATAAGATCCAATAATCATATAACAGTGCTCAGCAAGAGCACTTTTACTTGCATAGAAATAATTGTTAGATTGAGATCTAGTCTTCCTAGGCTCTTGGGGATTTCCTACCACTTCCCCTACAACTTGTATGAATTTTTCAGCCCACTTGGGCCATGATGGTGAATCATATACAAAAATTTCATCTACAAACATATCAATATTAGAATTATCAGAAAATACAGAGGATGAATCATCACTTACTTCATCAAGGTGTTGGGGAGAGAGCACTCCCCCGGTGCAAGCTCAAAACATGGTATTTGTTTCTCTTAGAATTGCACCCTCCTCTCAATGAAAGTATTGAGTTTGGATGTGTCAAAGAGTTGGTAACATTTTGTATCCGCACCATATGTGACTATGATGCATTCCTTTCTCTGTGGCTACACATTTGTTGGAGCAGGGTCCCGCAGCTACAGAAGAAGCTGCTAGTTTAGCGGATAGATAAGTTTTGGCGGAAAGAAGATAAGATAGAGCTACAACGCCGTAGCACGTTTCCAGCTGCAGATCAGAGCTGGAAACCATGACTTTTAAGATAGAGAAGTCAAGAAAGGCAACAATACCTGAGCGGCCGAGAAGAGAGAGCTCACCCACTGCATTGAAGGCAGCGGCGGAAGACAGGAGGGCTCAGCGACCCTCATAAAGGAGAAGGAGAAACGAGGATGAAGCATTGAAGATGAAGGACAGAAAAGCAAAGTGGTGCATAGTACCCATGATCAGCTCCGGGAAGCATGGAAGACTGCAGAGAGCTATGGTGTGACGGAAAGCGGCTACCTCAAGTACAGATATGGCCGACTTTCACTAATTAGGGTTTTGGGTTACTGTTGGAACAGGCCCATAGTGTTGTAATGGCGATACCTTCAGGCCGCCTATAAAGGGATGTATTTTGTATTGTAAAAGGTTGGAATTTTGGGTATTTTAGGCCATCGAGCTAGTTGGATAGCACATAGTTAGCCATTGAGTCTTTTAGCTCACAGTTATCTTGTATTGTAATAGAGTTGAGCTTTGGTTCTGTTAGTAGTGGTAGCAATCTTACTGTAACGAGTAGCTATATTACAGAGCATGCATGTAACGATCCACAGGGATCAACAGAGAGGGAAGAGTATATTGTAGGAGAGCAATATAGAGAAGAAAAGAGATCTAAGAGAGAAGATATTGAGCTGCATATGTGGTGCAGCAAAACTGTGTTTTACCTTCCCCTGAGCTATAATAAAAACACAGTTCTATGGACGTACCTTCCATCCTGGAGGTGAACCACGTTAAAATCAAGTGTTATGTGATTGGATTATGTGTTATGTTTACTTATGCATTTCTCAGTCATTTCATGGACTTTGTTTATAGTTTAATGAATGAATGTGTTAATCAGTTCACAGTAATATAGAAGGATAAACATAAGTCGAAGTCTTTGGCATGTTGTATATGGTTCATTTATGCTTTGCATGAAACAGTCACTAGTTGCAGTATTGAATAGCCTTGTATGTTAAGTCTTGCACGTCGACACGAGCAACGCTAAGTGCGCTAAACCGCGGAGGCAGGATATCACAGAGAGGTGATACCGTACCGGCAGAGGAGTTGCGGTGCGCGATACCGCAGGTTGAGGACTTAGCATTGGGCAGGAGCTATGTGTCGCATGGTGCACGGCGATGCGGTAAGGCTGGAGATATCACGAGTCAGGGAAAGTGCACAACGTAGAAAGGGACCGTACGACGGTATAAAGGAATATCTCGTGGCTAGAAGAGCTGTGAGACGAGGAGATCGCGCGACGTCAGCAGAGGGTCACGCGACATGCAGAGAAAGAGACCTCGTAGCTAGAAGAGCTGTGAGTCGCAAGTAGGATTGCAACAGAACCTGGTCCAAGACACTTGAGTCCTTGGCCAACCCATTAGAATCACTTCGGGTGAGACTTTAGGCCGCGTTGCGGTTTGTCGCCGAAAGGGCCAGTGAGCTAGGGGTGTTGTTGGTTGATTATAGTAAACCGGGGTCTGCCCAGACGACCAACAACATCCTTCGTCTTTTCTAAAATAATGTGAGTCCATTCTCTTGATCCAAAATTCCTAAAATTTGAGACATTTGGTTTATGGAAAACCACGCCTCCTAGGGAGTTTTTCCTTTGACTAATTTCTGCAATTCCCTGTTTTGTATATGTGCAGTACAATTAATAGCCTCAACCCATAGATTGGGACTTAGATCCCTTTCCTCAATCATGCATGTGGCCATCTCCTTGAGAGATCTATTTTCATAAGAAATTACCAACCCCAAAATGTATCGTAAATAACAAAAAGGTAGAGAGAGAAAAGCAAAAATGAGAGAGGAAAAGAGAATATTACGGTATTTTTACAATAAATTTTGATCCCAAATTTGGGTTAGGGAGATCTTGGTACAGTTGGGATGGTCATGTTGAGGGATACAACTTTTTTCTTTTGAGCTTTGTGATATTCCTCACGGTTTGGCTGAGGCATTATTTTTTGTAAATATGGGCATGAAAAATCTCGAAAAGCATATTTGCAAAGATGCTTTTTGAGATTCCTCATGCCCATATTTACTAACATGAACACCTAGACATAACTGCAAGGAATCTCACGAACCTCAAAACAAAAATGTTGTAGCCATCGACGAGACATTTCCAATGGTACAAAGAATTCCCAAATCCAGCTTTGGGATCAAAAGTTATCGTAAAAATACCATAAGATTTTTTTTTCTCTCTCATTTTTTCTTTTCTCTCTCTACATTTTTCTTATTTAGGATACATTGTAGAAGAGGGTAGAATGTCATGTTTCCTCTCTGCCACAGTATTTTTCTGTATTGTGTAGGGAGTTGAATGTTGCATTTGAATGTCACATTCCTCACAAAGTTGCTGCAGATTTTTGTTGAAATACTCCTTCCCATTATCAGTCCTAAGGATCTTTATCCTATGCCCACTTTCATTTTCTACTAAGACCTTCCAAATATTCAATTGTTCAAAGACTTTAGATTTCAAATTTAGGAAATATACCCAGCATCATCTCGAGTCGTCATCAATGAATGTGAGTACATACCTTGATCCACCATAGTAGGGAGTGGGTATCGGTCCAATTAGTTCTGAATGTACCGATCCAAGAGGTTGTGAGGATCTCCTTTCCTTCCCCTTCTCATAGCTGCACTCTAAATGCTTCCCAACTACACACCCAATGCAAGATCCATTTGATGATTTGATTTGAGGAAGTCATTCTACCATCTCATTTGTGTGTAGTGCTTGGAGATACTTGTAGTTCATGTGTCCAAACCTTTCATACCATCACTTGGAAGTCTCATTGGCATGAGAGAGGAGCACTTGATCATTGGAACTAGGGAGGAAATTTGAGAACTTGTACATCCTTTCTTGGTGTTCTGCATACCCAATTCCCACAATTTGGTTTGATAAGATTTCTGCAATCTCTACCAAGTCAGGAGTGAATGTCACTCTCTTGGATTCTCCTGTATGAGTCATTGAATAAACTAACAACAAATTTTCTTCCAAGCCTGGTACATAGAGAAAATTACTGAAATAACCATGCTCCAAATCAATCCTACCAATTCCCTTGGTCTCGATTTCAGAGTCCTCTCCCATTCAAACTTTTGAGACAACATTCGAATGCATGGAGGAGAAGAGCTCTCTGGTAGAAACCATGTGTGTAGATGCTCCTCAATCAATGATGAAGGTTTAAGAATTAGAAGTACCTTCTACTAAGGCCTGGCATTTCTCCTTGTTGTTTGAATTGGAGGTGCCATCTTTCTTCCTTGTGCCAACTGGGACAGGGATGTTATTTTTCTCCAGTAGCTATCCCATCTTATCAATGATTTTATTCATGCATGATATTTTTGGATTCCATAACTTGTGGCAATATGTGCATTTGGTTTTATATTTCCCTTTCCTCTCCTTCTCCTTGGGAGGATTCGAACCCCCATCACTGGATTTGGGCTTTTCGTACTTCCTCTTCTCTGGCTGCTTCAAATTCTTTTCCTTATGCTTTCTATTGGAGGCATTAGAAACACCCATGGCCAAATCTTGATCCTTAGCTTTGATGGTTACCATTTGGACTAGCTTGTCTTGCTCCTGGGTGAGGGATTCCATGAAGCTCTATATTGTTGGCATCTGCTAGTTTCGAAGTGCCAATTTGCCAGAATTGAAGGTGCTTACAAACACTAAACAATTTTGGGCCTAACTTTGAAAGGATGGATAGTATCAACTAATCAAATTTCTTCGCAATACCACATTGCTTTAGGTGAAGCACTAGAGACTTAAACTTCATGAAGAACTCCTAGATAGTTTCAAAATGTGCTAGGCTTAGGCTTATGAGCTCGTTTTCAAACTGATGTCCTCTGAATTTATCAGTTTTCCCAAAGAGTGATTCTAGTTTAACCCAGAATTCATTTGGGGTTTTCAAATTGTCTATATGAAATAAGAGCTCTTTTTAAATACTCAGGCATGAAAATCCATAGGATTCATCAATTCTATTGAAGTAATCGGCTTTCTCTACAACAGAGTTTGGCTCCATCTCTGTTCCCATGGTAACTCTATAGAGACCCTTGGATCTCAATTAAATAACTATTTCTACCTTCCAATTGAAGAAAATGAAGGAGGTAATCAACATGTGGGTTTCTTCCATTTATGCCTACGCTAATGGTGAGAAAATTGATGAATGTCCTACAAAAAAAACTCAATTTTATCTATAAGTTCTCTAAATAATGCAACTCAAATGCTTAGGATTGATCTAAAACTCACCAAAATCCACTCAAATTTGATACCATGTGATAATTTTGATCTACAACAAGATCTAGGAGCCTTATAGAAACTCACAAATTGAATTACATGCAAAACCAGCAAAAAGCCATGAAAAGAGAACAATTTTACATATGCAATGTGAACTGAAACTGGATACTATTTTACTGTCTAACATGTGAATATGTTAGTAAGAGTTTTATATTACATCTAAAGTAGTTTGTGAGGCTTAGGAATCCCAAAATGGTTGTACATGTGAAATTGGCCAAATTGGCCTCAATCCCCCCTAGATGGGCCAAACTCACTCCAACGCATCCCAAATAGTCATGAATGGAGGTGTGGACATGGAAAAAGTGACTTAGAGAAATCATGACTCATTGGCAAGTGTGGCTGTGCAGAATAAGGTGAGTGACAGGCTGTAGGTGGGCATTAATTGCTCAAAACAGTCCAAAATTGGGCTAAATCAACCCCTAGCGCTCCTATTCAACCACAAAGACCACATTCAATGAATGCGAGTGCACTACCAATGAATGAGGGTGCACTTGTGGATTTTGAATAAGCTAGAGCGCTCATGTAGGTGTGAAAATCCAATTTAACTGGCTATTTTTCCCAATTGAGCTACCTAAGTCCAAACCATAGTGTATTAATGCACAAATGCAAATAAAATTGACTAGGGACTTAGAATAAGGTACTAATGGGTTGGATTACTATTCTAACAAATATTATTCCATGTGTGTAGGATATATGAGTAATTTCTTGTTGAGAACATTAAATAAATATTATAAGGACGCATGGAACACGAGAGGAATGCCATGTCACCATGTTGATGTCACTAAGTAATACATAAGTGATGCATTAAGTAATACATAAGTGATGCATTAAGAATAGACCCATCAATGTGCTAGAGTCAGGTGACATCTGGGGTCTTTGACCAAATACCAAACCCTGTACGAATCTCAATGGTGCGATGATGTAGTTGGAGTCGAGCATGTGAGAAACAACCATCCTGAGAGGCACTAAGGACTCCTCTCAAGTGGTCCAAGGAACTCATCAGTGATGTTAATGAAACCAAGGTACAGGGACCTCTGGGTGTATCCTTTGGAATATGTGTGTTGTCGTCGACAGAGGGAGACCTGCCCCTAGTCAAGGTAATGATGTTTCCTTGACCAGAAGCACGAGGGAGATAACCGAAAGGTGTGAGACAATCTACGGACTGACCCACTGAATGGGACGAGGAGGGGGAGGGAATGAATTGAACAAGGGTAGGGGGAGTGTGGTAAACTCAAACTTCCTTTGTTCAGAGTATGACGGGAGGGTGGACCAGGCAGCAAATGAAACTGACTCATGGGAATGGGATCATAGCTGTAATACTGGGAATGTCACTACAGATGGGAAATACTTGGGAGAGGTGGAAACCTTTGATATTGATGGAATCCAAGGAAGACACATTGTAGAGTACTCTGAAAAAAGGAGACCCAAAGTGGGAATGCTGCCAAACTACTTTTTGTGGGGTAGTGTCTAGAGACACTATTGTGGTATGATCTTATGGATTTTTGGCGAGCCTGAGAAGGTAAATGCTCAATGGTGCTTTCATTTTTAGAGAGTTTGAAAGAACGAAGAAGACTCCAGTGGGGGATATTTTTCATTGGTAGTCTCATGTTCCCAAAAAAGGATAAAAGTATACATAGGAGAGCTCGCCCATCCTGTAGGGGATGAGAGTCTTCTTTATTGTCGATAGTCCAATTAGGCCGGAAAAGGTTAAACCTATACTAACTGGACGATCATTCAGATACTTTTACGAGCATGAAAGAAACCAAGTTTTCTCAGTAATATTTTCTTAATGAGAAGGCTGGAAAATAGCTTAACGACAACCCATGGTGAGTTTTTTCATAAAGTGTAGCCCCTCTACTTGAGAAAGCATAAAATTATGCAGAGGGGAACAGTCTTGGCTTTAATACGCCAAGGTGGTCCTTTTCATTTGATGGTCTACATAATCTACAAAAGGAGGTAAACAAGATGATGTAGACGCCCTTTCCTATACTTTAGCAACCGGGATAAGAAGCAGCTGCACTCAGCTGTCTTTTCATTGTTTTTAGGAGTCAGAAAATAGCTTAAACGAAACTCCAGTATGGTCAACCGATTATGGTGGCACAGGAAGTGCCCCATGTCGAGACGGTGGAAAATGGTCCAAAGGTCATCTATGCAGTATGGATGAAATAGAAGGCTCTCAAACATACCAATACATGCGCGGGATAGATCGCGGTAGAGGCTTGCGATTTGGTGCGACAGAGGCACGCAAATCGAGGTGGTTCTTAGACAGAGGTCAGGACAGCTGTGTGTGAGTTGTGGTGGATAGACTTGACTACATGTGATGTGAGTGCAAGTCCGGGGGCACTTATATGCCAATTACATGCAAGAAAATAATTTTTTTTGTGGACAATGGTCCAGAGGTCTGCATAATGTGCAGTGGATGGAGTAGACAGCTATGTGTTAAAATACACAATAAGAAGAAAAATGGTGACCCTTAACATGGGGTGGCCTAAAATCCCACATGAGTAGTATTAAGGAAGAGTGATGCAAGTACAGGTCCATAGACACTTGCATCTCCATGCTATGGCTCGTAAATCAAGGTATCTTTTGGGAAGTGGTCCAAAAATTTGTTTGTTAAACATGAGACGATGGTCTCATAAGGAGATATGAGTTTGAGCCCGGAGGTGTGAGAGGTGTCTCGAACTAATTCCGAGTGACTTTGGAGTAGTCGCTAATGGTGTTGCCCTTGACTTGTGGTAAAAAATGTTGAAAAACAAGAAAAAATAAATGAAGCGACTCATTGGTGATGTTAAGCATAAAATATCTTAAGGTAGAGCCCGTTGCGGGGGTTCTCCAAGAGTTGTCCATCCGATTCAATAAGGGTGTATGCTTCTTTTCCAAGGAAACGGTGGATGACTTACGGGCCATACCACATCGACTCGAACTTTCCCTTGCCCAACTTATTGTTGGGTTGGTCATAGACTAGAACCATATCACCTTCGCTGAAGGTGCGAGGGTGGACATGGGAGTCATAGTGGACCTTTGACTGTGTTTTCGTTGCTTCAATGGCTTGGAGGGAAGCTTGATGGTCTTCTATGGTTTTCTTGAGTTGGAGGAGTCATTCTTATAAAGGAAAAGTGTTAGGGAGAAGTTCTACTGTGAGGCCGAGGGATGGGATTTGGCACTCTATAGGGAGTACTGATTCAACACCATGTACTAGGAGGAAAGGAGTGAAACCGATTGCAGTTTTTGTTGATGCGCAATAAGCCCATAGGGAAGAGAATAACATGTGATGTCAGTTGGTTTTATGGTTTCCAACCATCCTTTGGAGCATTGTTTTGATGATTTTGTGGACTGGTTCAACTCGGTCGTTTCTCTAGGGGTAGTAGTACAATGAGTACTAGTGTTCGAATTTCAACATGGTTGACAGTTCAACCCATACGGCATCTTGAAAGTGTGCTCCATGATCTGAGACTAATTGTTTAGGAACACCAAATTGTGAAATAACATGGTTAAAGAAGAAGTGTGCTGCATTTTTAGCTTTGCAATCAAATGTGGGCATGACCTCAGCCCACTTAGTGAAGTAATCGACTGCCACAATGATGTATTTATGACCGTTGGCTGAGACGGGGTTGATTGTCATGAAGTCGATTACCCATTTGCAGAAGGGCTTGATTGTGACTATGGGGTGTAATGGTGCTAGAGGGGTTCTTGATTTTGGGGCAAATATTTGACAGCTGTGACAATGCTTGACTGCCTCGATGCAATCAGCAAAGATGGAGGGCCAGAAGTAGTTGGCACATAAAATATTTTGGGTGGTTTCCAAACCTGCAAGGTGGCCACCATAGGCTCCACTATGACAGTCGTTGAGGATGGTTTCATCCTCATCACGGGTGAGGCAACGACATAGGATGGTATCAATGCTCGACGATATAGAACATCTCCAATCAGTAAGTGGCGAATGGCTTGATGTCGGATGCGTCGCCTATCCTCACAGTTTAAGTGCACTACGAACTTCTATGTTCATAAATAAAGAAGGATGTCCCCATACCATTCGTCATCCGTGGATATGATGAATAGGAAATCATCAGGGAGATCATCCTTGGGGGGTGATGACACGGTTAATGGGGGAAGATCGGTCATGAGGGTGGCCAGCACAAGTGCCTTTTTTATTTTTGGGGAAATGAACTCTAACTCAAATTCTTGGAGGACGACTACCCACTTAGCTACTCTACCTTGTAGAAGGTGATGGCTTAAGAGGTACCGAATTGGGTTTGAATCAGCCACTACATGTGTATGGTTTGCAATGATGTAGTGGAGCAACTTTTGAGCCGAGAAGACGATGGAGAGACCCAATTTCTCCTCGGGTGAATATTGTAGTGGGGGTCATGTTAGCTTCTAAATGATGTAGTAAATCACATGCTCATGGAAAGCATCGTCTTCTTGGACCAAGAATCCAACAATGGCATTGTTCAAGGCCAACACATAGAGAATGAAGTCTCGGGTGAAATTAGGTGCTGAGAGTAATGGTGTAGAAGCCAGGGCTTGTTTGAGTGCATCAAACGATTCTTGTGCTTGCTGATCCCAAACAAATGGGATTTTTGTGTAGAGCAAACGAATGAATCCATAATATTTTGTCACGTACTCAGGTACGAAGTAGTGAAGGAAGTTGGCCTTGCCTTGGAGGCTCTGTAGTTGGTGCTGTGTTTTTAGGGGAGGAAGATCAAGGATATCCTGAACTTTGAGGGAATCTACCATTATCACTTTGTGGGATACGATGAATCTGAGTAGATGGCCTGCTGGGACACAAAAAAATCACTTGAGGGGATTTAGGCGAATTGTGTACTTGTGGCAACATAAAAATACTTGTCACAAGTCGTCTATGTGTTGTGCTTGTTTTGGTGATTGAGTGGTAAGGTCATCTAGGTAGACCAAGATGATATGAATTAGGTCATGGAAACAATATGTCATGGCACGCTAGAAGGTGGCTCCAACATTTTTCAGGCCAAAGGGCATGACGCAATACGTGAATGTGCCCCACGGGGTTGTGAATGTTGTCTTATAATGGCCTTCTTTCCGGATTTGGATTTGGTTATAGCCAAAAAATCTGTCCATGAAGGAAAAGGCTTCCTGTCCGGCGCATGCATCGATAATATGATCGATGAAGGGTGTTGGGAAGTTTTCTTTGGGACATGCCCCATTGAGGTCATGGAATTCTGTGCAAACATGAATGGTACCTTGTTTTTTATTCATGGGAACAGGATTAGAAACCCAAGTGGTGTAGGCAATGGGGTAGATGAAGCCGGTTGTGCGCAGCTTCTCTATCTCGGCTATCACCGCGGCCACTTTGGAAGGGTGAATCGGTCATTGCTTTTTGCGTACTGGGGCCACATCGAGCCATGTGTTGATGTGGTGTTCCACAATGGATGGATCTAATCCGGGCATTTCAGTGTAAGACCAGGCAAAGATGTCATGGAATTCTTGGAAGAGAGCTTTGTAGGAAGCAACCTCTTCCGGGGAGCAAGATGCCCCTAGCATGATTTCTTCAACAATCTCAGGATTGGTTGAGATGTGGATTTTGATGGTGGGTGATATGTTGGCCATGTTCCCTTCTTCAAAGGCGTTTGGTGCTTGGATGGGGTTCTTGAACCAGTCGAATTTCCCATGGATGAAATCTTTGGTTTCCACGGAAAATTGGTCATACTGTGACACAAGTTCTTCAGGGAGGAAAAATGAGCGATGGTGCATGTCATCCCATGGGTATTCCGGGGTATTTAAAGCTTCGAGTATCTCCTCATCATTGCATAAGAAAAAAAGAGATAGGTCTGATGGACCGTCATTGGAGGTGGAGATAAGCTGTTCAGTTGAGCTGGACATCATGTAAATGGACATGGTGTCTGAAGAAGGTGGTGGGGGGTGAACTTCTTCGATCAAGGTGATCTCAGACTCAAGGGAATGTTGACGGAGGTCAACTAAATCCATTCATAATTCAGGAAAGTCTTGGAAATGGTGAGAGTAATATCCATACAAACCATAGAGGGCGCAAGCATGGTTTGTTCTCAGTGACTTGTTTCTAACTATTGGCGCAGTTGGGAGTTCAACCACGGGGGGGTTTTCGGTTGTGTCCATGGAATCCAAATGCAAACAGATCACTAGAATTTTATGGATTTATGAGTTGGGTTGACCTGTTGCTCATATAAAACGCAAGATGGGATCTGCTGAGGTTCTGTGGTGGCTTTCGTGTTCTTAACCCTGGCCCTTTTCGGGTGGGGCGGTGCGGGTGCAGGTATGGTGGTTGGATTTTGTGGCCCAGGTGGAGGGTGAGACTCAACCGCAATGGGTTGTACCAGGGTTAAAACAACCTGGGGAATTGGTGGTTGAGCTGGTGGATCAAGATACCACACCAGAATTCCCAATGTAAAGTTAGGTAGGGTCAAGGTGGCCATTAATGGCTTGCTCATGACACCAGGCGGAGGAAAGAGGAAGGGAATCATATGGACTGGAGATGAGCCCAGATAACTCCCTGATGGTTGTATGTGGGGGTGAGGTTGTGGTTGCGGTTGCGTGTAATGTTGCTACCGCAGGTGATGTTGCAGCTGCAGACGGTGTTGTGGTTGGGGTTGGGGCTATGGTTGCGCTTGTTGTTTGGGTGCAAGGGTGCTATATGAGACCATGCACAAGTCCAAAGTCTCATTTTGTGTCAGTGGTAGCGACACTTAGGGGAAATGAGTCATCATCGTGGTATCGGCAAACAACCCAGGGCCCACATTCAACAATGGGGAGGCTGGTGTGTTTTCAACCATGGTATTTATTGCAGGGACAACATTGGCATGTGTGGTCGTCCCTTATGGCTCAATGATGGTAATGGTATGGATAACATTGGAAGGTGTCGTTAACCCTTGCAGATCATGATAAGTGAGTTGATCAACCATCATGATCTTCCCTTCGTGGGGGAACATCATGATATGGAAGACAGTTGATGCGACTGCTCTCATGGAGTGCATATAACTTCTTCCGAGGAGAAGGTTATAGTCCAGTTGAGCATTGACAACCTCTATGTCAATTAGATCTATCTTCTGGGATAATGTGATGGGGACATGGGGGAGGATTCCTTGGTCTTTAGTGGGATGTCCGTAATAATACCACAAAGTTGTGGAGGATGGTTGTAGATTTGGTGATCCAAGTTTTTGCCAGACTAGGGTATACATAATGCACGTAGATGCCCCCTCATCTACTATGCACCAGTGCGCAACCAAATTCCAGATAGACATCAGGATTTGGAAGATGGTGCATGGCATGCGTGGTTCTCCATTCTCCGTGTCGAATGTGATCAACTTGGAGTCAGAGGGGTCTACTGCCCCAAGGGAAGATAGTAAGGCTTTCCGCTACATTGGGCACATTTTGAGTACCTCAAGAGTGAACATGGACATTGGTGTTTGGGCCAAATCATCCATGATGCTATAGCTGACTGCAGCTCTAGCCGTGCCATTATTGGAAACTCAGCATATGGGGGGGGGTGGGGGAATGGGGGTAACTGAATAAGTAGGTTGATTTTTTTAGACGTTGATGTCGTTGATGTGTCAGCGGGCTCAATATTTGTGTTGTACTGATTTCATCTGGTCTATAGGTTAAACTCTTTAGTCGTCATAGCTAGCAGGTGGTGAACACTTGTTTTGGCTATGGGAGGTGCCCTCGAAGCATTGGGATTGGGTTGGGGAGGGGGTGCAGTTGCCACCAACCATTGGACTGGTAATGGGTTTTGAAGCACCATAGGAGGAGGTCCTTGTGGTGCTAGGTTGGGCTTGATTTATAGCGTTAGCGGCCTGTTGAACTGTTGAAATATTGTAACTCCAAAGAATATTCTATATGTATCTTTTGTGGTCCTCAATGATCCTATTGGGAGAACCACTTGTATTATATTCTACCCCGATGCTTCTAATAGGAATAACTAATAAAAGTCATGAGGTTGTCCCCTCAAATTGTAAAGGTGGTTCATTAGCACCCCAGTGTGGTTACTTGATCCTACATGTGTAACTCGACCCTACATGATTAACTCGAGCCTACATGTCAGGTGAGTTAATTGAAATGAACAGATGAATATAAATAGAGGTGTAGCTCTCCTCATTTGAGACACACACTCTCACTTGGGTAGCGCATTAGTGGAGAAGAGAAGTAGCTAGAGAAGGAGGAGGATCAGGCTTTGGTCTCCTTGCTGGTTTTATCTTTTATCTTTTTGGGGCATTTATATTGAGGAAGCTTTTGCTAGGTTTTTCCCTTTAGTTTTTTCCCAGGATAAATCTTTGTGTTCCTTTTGTATGGTTGTTCTTGTCTATATTTCAGTGTTCTTGTTTATATGCTTTTGTTATGAAAAATGTAATGAAATACTAATGTCTTAGCTAAGCATATGAAAAATTTAACATGGTATCAGAGCCACCCTGAAAGAAGGCATTGTGCAGCTACAGAATCTAGGGCTTCTTACTATTTGGTTCTCTCTCCACAATCGATCAGCAAAAGAAGGCTAGGCTGACTCTCCATTGAAGGGCGCGTCTTTCTATCGAAGCGGAATTCGATTCCGAGCATTTTCAGTTTTTGGTGCGGGAAATTAGGGCTTCTTGCAGAAGAAGAATTTTTTAGTGAGCCCAGCATAGGATTTATCTCCTCATCAAAATCGAATTTTAGAGACCTGGATCAATATTTTTGGTTGGGTCAAACTTCAGGAAAGTCAAACCCTTGTTTGACCCCGAGCTAGAAAAACCCTAAATACTAAAACTGCTAAGTTTTGATAAATTCTCTATATATTGAGATTGGAGAAGGTTCAGGAGATGAAAATTTCAGATACCAAAACTAAAATCCTTATGTACACCGTGTCCAAGATTCAGTCTCATATTCACGATATTCGGGGATATATGATCCCTCCAATTTAGGGTTCCAGCCTCTTCCAGAATTCATCCCTAAACAGGACACCTGGGGATAATTGAAATATATTGGGCTACAGAGGTCCAAATGGAATTCCTAAAGATGTTCTAGAAAGGGCATGGATTGTAATTCGTTTGTTCCAAAATGAAGACTTAGAATATGAAACAGTGTCACATGGAAATCTGTACAACTTCTCTGTTCGGAACAGTCCTGTAACAAGGCACCTTGGTAAAATGATCATAAATCCAAATTGGTGAAACCAATTCTGATGAAACCTATGGTTTTGGATCATGTACATGCGATTTTACCTCAGTGCAAAATTTCATACATATAGGAGCATTGATTTCATAGATATCACAGAAACAGTGACAGGCATTTCTGTAGAAGAAATTGGAAAACTAGGGCTTCCTGTTTCGGGAGCTTCCCTCCACTGTTTTCAGAAAAGGAGTACTTTTGATAGCTCCATTTGAAGAGATATATACCTATATCCAATCATATCTGAAATATTCCAAGTTTTGAAAATTAGGGTTTCTGTGGCAAACCCTAGATCAGCCAGCTCCGGAACCAAGGCGGACACCTCAAATCGGTAAGATCTAATCCTTTGTTATTTGCATTTGAGGTTCTCATTTCAAAGTGATATATCACATTAGCTTGATGATAAGCTTGGTGAAGTTGACAACTTCCAAGCATGGAAGCATTTGATCTCTCTGAAGAAAATGAATTGGACATCTTCATGAGTAGAGAGGTTCCAGTTCCAGAAGGAGATGAGGCTCAAAGCCTTACACAAGAAGAACTTGGTCAAGGCCAAGAAGATCATTGTTGTTTCAATCATGGATCAAATTGTACCACAAGTGTCTTCCCCTAAGACACCGAAGATGTTTGATTCCTTGATCAAGATATTTGAAGATAAGAACATTAATCAGAAGACAGATTTGAGAAAACAGTTGAAGAATGTGAAGATCCAGAATGCAGAACATCTTGAAGCGGTAGAAGAAGAATTGGAGAACGTAGAAGTGGTGATAGCCACCTTGAATGGTCTCCTAGGATCATAGAATTCATTAATTCAAGGAATGTGTGCCAGAAGGAAGTAATTACTTTCAACAGACTCTGGGAAGAAGAAGAATCTCGACTCATAAGAAGAGAAGAAGAAGGTGGGAGCAATTGAAGATCAAGCTCTCTCCATTCAAAGAAGATCCCTCAAGCAATGAATACTGTGAAGAACTCAATTCTTGAAGAACCTCTTATCCATATTATCATTTGGATAAGAAATGATGATGTCATGAATGAATAATATGATGAAGTAGAAGGATCAAGAAGGAGTCTACCCACGAAACGAATAAAAGATAAGTATTCAATTGTCATTGCATGATATTGTTTTGTTATGCATTTGATTATATTTAGTTGATGTATTATGCATGATATATTGTTTGCATTAATGATTGTATACTACTAATATGATTGTGATGGGTAAGTAGCTCATGGTGCCATACAACTCTCCATTTCTACTTATCAAACCTCTTTGATGACATATTGGATTAGTGCACAATCTCAATGATGTCATGGTAAAGATGGAAGACATCTAGAAAGTTTCCGTGAGACATGGATGAATGTTGTATTGGCTAAACAATTGTATGATGCATAATAATTTGTCATTATGCATATGTTTTATAGTTCTAACCATGTAATTGGTGCATTTGAATTGTAGGAAAGGTCCTATACAACATCCTACAAGAAAAGAAGGATGAGACTTGTTCTGAAGAACAAGTGATGACAATTCAAGATTCACTCCAATGAACATGAATCTAAAGCTCCCAGGGTCAGAGACACCATGATAGAAGAAATAGCTTCAGAAAGTGGTAGATCCACCTCGAAGGATGAATACCACCATGGGTATGAGAGACAACTCAAGATGAAGAAAAGAATGCTATGAAAGAAGCTATGATCAAAGAATAACAGTTGATCGTTGGGAATGATGTATATGATATGATTTCGAGACATAAAGGGAAGTACGTAGTATCTTCCATATGGATCTACAAGAACAAGTGTACAAAGCAAAGTTCATGATTTTCCTTTGAAAGAATAGACTATGACATGACATGCTCTATCGACAAGTATATGTCAAGCATAGAACCACCTATACAGAATGAAGAGGGAAGATGATACTCCACTTCAGGAGGAGTGACTACATAAGATATATGAGTTCAACATGGTACGACATGATGGATAGCTTCCTGATGGATCAAGACTTTACCAAGAGTAAAGTGGGTTCCAACCTTCAATATTGAATGCAAAATACTTGGATATGTTGATGACCTGACAAGATGAACTCATGAAAGATGTTATGATGAAATAATACTAGAATGATGTTTGGGATATAATACTCAAACCAACAAGCAAGAATATGGTATCTTCCAAATGGATTAGTAAGATAAAATATGCTACTGATAGAAGTAAGGAAAGACTTGTGGCTTCTCTGAGAAAGAGGGAATTAATTCTGAAGAGACACTTACTCCAAGAAGCAAGGTATACTTTCTTCAGAACTATCATGGTAGTTTCTTCCATGATGAAGTAAATACAAGCCTTCCTTAATGATATGATTGAGGAAGATTTTTACATCGAATAGTCACAAGGATTTGAAGTTGAAGATAGATGGAATCACATATGCAAGTTGAAGAAGGCCCTCTATGGCCTGAAGCAAGCTCCCAGAGCTTGGTATGGAAGAATAGATAGTTTCCTGACGAGCATGGGATTTGCCAAGAGTAAAGTTGATCCTAACCTTTATCTCAAGGTTGTAGAAGATGAACCTATCATCCTATTATTATATGTGGATGACCTATTTCTGACAGGGAATGAGAAACAAATTGTAGAATGCAAGAAGAAGTCCGCTGAATAATTTAGAACTTGGTATAATACTTTATTTTTTAGGTCCGGAAATATGAAGGAATCTTTCTCAATCAGGGAAAGTATGCAGTGCAAAGTTTGAAAAGATTTGATATGTTGGAATGCAAAGTCATGGCCACACCCATGGACTCCAACCTGAAGTTGTTAGCTGATGACTCATCAGAGTTAGTGGATGTGACTCATTCTAGCCTAGACATTTGTTATCTTGTGAACACCTTAAGTCAATATCTTGTTCAACCAAGACAGGTTCATCTTGTAACTGCAAAACATGTGATGAGATATCTGAAAGGGACTATAGACTTTGTTCTATACTATGATGGTATCCATGAGTATAGATTGTATGGCTACACAGATGCAGATTGGGCTGGAAGTATCTCAGATAGGAAAAGCACATTAGGTAGATGCTTTTGTTTGGGTTCTGTTATGAGTTCATGGTTTAGCAGGAAACAATCCAGTGTTTCTCGTAGCACGGCTGAAGCAAAATACATAGCAGATTGCTCTGCTAAGTTGTGAAGTCATATGGCTTTATAAGCTCATATTAGGTCTCTTTGACCTGAAGATGGACACTACAATGATTCTATGTGATAACCAGATTTGTGATGACAGAGAACCCTGTGTTCCGATTGTAACACATAAAAATTTGGTATTTCTACATACGAGATAAGATGTAGATTATTATGTTTCAGTATTCCCATACTAAAGATATAGATGATGTTTCAGTATTTACATACTGTAGATGTAGATGCTGATGATTCTGTATTTCTATACTGAATATAGAGATGATGATGCTTTCAGTATTTCTATACTGAAGATATAGATGATGATGCTTTTGGTATTCACATATTGGAAATACATATGGTGATAGTTTAGTATTCACATACTGAAGATGTAGATGATGATGGTTTGAATGATGATGTGCTGATGAAGCCTCTGTCTTGGGTAAAGTTCAAACACTTTCGAGACAAGCTTGGTGTTGTTCGAAAAGACCTTCCTCGAAAGGGGGAGTAGTGATGTTGCAGTGGGATTGTATCATCCCTGGGCACTTTCCCTAAAGTGATCCGGAGACCTCGGTCCTCAAGAATGAAGAGGGATTGTATCATTCTGAGACATCTGTCCAAAAGTGATCTGGTGACCTCGGTCCTCGATAATGAAGAGGGATTGTATCATCCTAGGACATCTATCCAAAATAGATCTGGTGACTTCGGTCTTCATGAATGTGGTGGGATTGCACCATCCCTGAACTTTGGTTCAAAATGTATCCAGAGGTCTCGGCCCCCATGAATGTGGTAGGATTACATCATCCCTGAACCTTGGTTCAAAATGTATCTGGAGGTCTCAGCCCCCATGAAAGTGGTGGGATTGCATCATCCCTGAACTTCGGTTCAAAATGTATCTGGAGGTTTCGGCCCCCATGAATGTGGTAGGATTGCATCATACCTGAACTTAGGTTCAAAATATATCTGGAGGTCTCGGCCCCTATGAATGTGGTGGATTGCATCATCCCTGAACCTCAGTTCAAAATGTATCCAGAGGTCTCGGCTCCCGTGAAAGTGGTGGATTGCATCATCCCTGAACCTCGGTTCAAAATGTATCCGAAGATCTCAGTCCCTGTGAATGTGGTAGGATTGTATCATCCTTGAACTTCGGTTCAGAATAGATCTGGCGACTTCGGTACTCGAGAATGTGTGTTGATCCCGTAATTCCTAGAGGAAGGATTGTCTGAGTTCCACATCTGTGTTGATCGCGTAATTCCGAAGGGAAGGATTGTTAGTAACTCCGTAAAGACCTAAATTTTGTAATTCTGGAAGGAAGGATCATTGAACTGATCCCGTAATTCCAATAGGAAGGATTGTCTGAGTTCCACATCTATGTTGATCCCATAATTTCGTAAGGAAGGATCGTTAGTAATTCCGTAAAGACCTAAATCCCATAATTATGAAAGGAAGGATCATTGAATTGATCCAATAATTCTAATAGGAAGGATTGTCTGAGTTCCACAGATGTGTCGATCCCGTAATTCCAATAGGAAGGATTGTCTGAGTTCCACAAAAGTGTTGATCCCATAATTCCAAAAGGAAGGATCATTAGTAACTCCGTAAAGACCTAAATCCCATAATTCCAAAAGGAAGGATCGTTAGTAACTCCGTAAAGACCTAAATCCCGTAATTCCGAAAGGAAGGATCATTGGTAACTCCGTAAAGACCTAAATCCTGTAATTCCAAAAGGAAGGATCATGTTGATGATGTTGATGTTTTTATGATGATGATGATGTACTGATCGAAAGATCATAGTGTGATGATGATGATATTTTGATGTTTTGATCATAATGATGTTTTGATGATGATGCTGTTTTCATGATGATATCTGATCAAAAGATCAAAGTATGATGATGATAACGTACTGATCAAATGATCAATATGTGATGATAACAACATACTGATCAAAAGACCAGAATATCATGATGATGATGCTGTTCGAGAATTGAAGTATGATTATGGTGCTCATCACGATGTTACCGATCAGGTTGCTGATCGAAAGAACAAAATGCTGAATAATTTGTTTCTGATCGAAAGATCAAAGTACTGAAGATGTTGCTGATCGAAATGTTGAAGATGTTGTTGCTGATTGAAAGATCAAAGTGCTGAAGATGTTGCTGATCGAAATGTTGTAGATGTTGTTGGTGATCAAAAGATGAAAGTGCTGAAGATGTTGCTGATCGAAATGTTTAAGATGTTGTTTCTGATCGAAAGATCAAAGTGCTAAAGATGTTGCTGATCAAAATACTGAAGATATTGTTGCTGATCGAAAGGTCAAAGTGCTGAAGATGTTGCTGATGATTGAAAGGTCTAAGTGCTGAAGATGTTGCTGAAGATGTTGCTGAAGGTGTTGCTGATCAAAAGGTCAAAGTGTTGAAGATGTTGCTGATCAAAAGGTCAAAAGATGTTGATGCTGATCAAAGAGTTGCTATCATTGAAAATTGAAGACAAAGACTATATGATGTTGAAAAGTTTCCAATGATTTATAGATTTGTTACCCTAATGATGTTGATGATGTCCTCTCCTACTATTGTTGTTGTTGTTGTAGAATACCCTTCTCGTTAAGGGGGAGTGTTGAAATATTGTAACTTCGAAGAATATTCTATATGTATCTTTTGTGGTCCCCGATGGTCCTACCGAGGGAACCACTTATATTATCTTGTACCGCGATGCTTCTAATCAGACGAACTAATAAGAGTCATGAGGTTGTCCCCTCAAACTGTAAAGGTGGGTCATTAGCACCCCAGTGTGGTTACTTGAGCCTACATGTGTAACTCAAGCCTACATGATTAACTCGATCCTACATGTCAGGTGAGTTAATTGAAGTGAACGGATGAATATAAATAGAGGTGTATCTCTCCTCATTTGAGAGACACACTCTCACTTGGGTAGCGCATTAGTGGAGACGAGAAGTCGCTGGAGAAGGAGGAGGATCAGGCTTTGATCTCCTTGCTGGTTTTATCTTTTATCTTTTTGGGGAATCTATATTGAGGAAGCTTTTGCTGGGTTTTTCCCTTTAGGGTTTTCCTAGGATAAATCTTTGTGTTCCTTTTGTATGGTTGTGCTTGTCTATATTTCAGTGATCCTGTTTATATGCTTTTGTTATGAAAAATGTAATGAAATACTGATGTCTTAGCTAAGCATCTGAAAAATTTAATATGAACCTCATTCTAAATGGCCTACTTAGTGCAACCCATGAGGGGACACTCGAATGTGTAGTTCCTGCAGACCTCACAGAGTGTGCACGGTTGGTTTGTGCGCAATGGGGCATTGCGTCTTGGTGCATTTGATCATGGGGGATTTTAGGCAGGTCGGTTTGCTGCAGCATTGTTGGGAGGGTTTGGTTGTTGACCACCTCCCTGCGGTTAGTTATTGTCTTGGTTCCAGGGCTGATTATTTCTAGATTTCCCTAGTTGATTGTTGGGGGCAGGCTGGTTGGGATGGTTTTGTTGTGCAAATACTTGTCCCAACGGAGTAGGCGGAGCAGGGGCGAGGGTTTGAACCACTTACACTGGTGGTGCATAATAAACTTGGGTAGGTGGCGGTGACATAAATGTGGGAATTTTCCCCACGTATTGCTCCATCTGCCATGCCAAGGCCTGAGCTTGCTGTAGTGGTGCACGTTGTGTGTAGGAAGTTGTTGCTCCAGACTGGGACATCATTCTGGCATAGTATGGAGTTTGGTTTTGGTAGGAAACACTAGCAGTGTTGCTTGGTTCTGGTGGAACTGCGGGTGGTGTCAGACAGTTCTATGGCTATTGGGAGACCAAGCCTATGATGTCGTCTGTAGCATGAGATACCCCCGGTGCATCCCGGTTAGAGGTACCCAGATGGGGAGTGTCTGGAATGATGTGTAAAGGTATCTAGGCTGCGCATAGATCAGGTCAAGCTGTTGGGATTTTAGTATGGCCTTCTCTTCGGATTGGACATCCTTTGCTATGGGCTGAAGCACGGTTTTGAGAAACCAATCCAAAAATATCCTATTGTTAAGTTGGATCTTGCACAAATTACGACGTCGCCGCCACTCATGGATGTGGTCGGTTATATGTCTCATGGTGCTCTAGTGGCAGGATAACAATATTTCCACCCCTTCGTCATATCTGATGGGGAGATGGAAATACTGTGGGAACATGAAAGCTAAGGAGTTGAAATTTGGGTACTTGGCTTGCGATAGCTCAATGTACCATTTGGCTGTCACACCTGTGAGGGTGCATTGGAATAGTCTTATCCTAATCGAGTCATCTACGATGATATTTGAGGAGCACCTTAAATGGAATGTCATGATGTGATTTTGGAGACACTCCCCTGCCTTCCCTTCAAACTTGGGAATGTCTGATGGTAGCTTGGTTGGCATGGGAGGCCAAAAGGTTTGATGGCAGATGGGGTCGTTTGTCAATTGAGCCAAATCATGCAAGTTAAGACGAGCCATGAAAGGTAGATTTGACCCCAGGTTGATGTGAGATGGGGAAGGTATGGTGGTAGGGTTTGTAGGTGCATAATGTACCTGCATAGCTGGGGGTGCTAGTGGTGCCATTGTAGATGGGCCAATGTCCCCAAGTGTGGTGTGAGGGACAGTGTGGATGGAAGGGCCACTACCCCCATGTGTGACAGGAGGGGTAGTGTATGTGGAAGGGGCATTGCCCCCCTGTGTGACAGGAGGGGTAGTGTATGTGGAAGGTCCACTACCCACAAGTGCTGCATGTGGGATAGCTTGAGTGGTTACTATGGGTGGTGGCAGCTGACTGATGACAGTTTGCATGACCATACTAGGGCCACCTATAGGGTTGTTGGTGATAATTTGTGGTGTGGACATGGGTCCACTGGCGATTGCTATGCCGAAAAATGGATCTAGGTTTGCACCAGCCATGGGGCTTGATGCTGCTATGTGCAAGTCTGGTTCAGACAGGTATGGTTCTGAATATGAATTAGAGGATGTGTGGCCTTCTGATGGTGTGAGAGGTTGTCAAGAATTGTCTCAACAGTGTCGGTTCAATAACCTGAATTATGGTGGTCGGCCTCTTAGGCGTGAGGAAGAGCGTGAGGGATCAATTGTGTTAGATTTGTGTATCAAACTGGTGGGAATGATATTTTGGACCTCGGTTTCAATGGCTTCCTATTGGCTTTAGGTGGTCACTCGGCCACCAAGACTGCCAGAAGACAGCGCTTGGCTTTTTCCTCATGAGCATTCTACTCAATCGGTGGGGGTCGTTGCCCGTTTCGCTTGGAAATTCCTCTCAGCAACTAACTACTTTGGGGTTCCCATGGTACTCCTCACAATGAGTTTATGGGAAGATCCCAAGTACTTCCAATGGTTAAGGAATTCAATGACTTATGTCCTCAAAGACTGCAAATTTTTGAACTTAGTGTAAATTAATCAATTTTAGTGGTTCTCTTAGCGTCATGAACTGAGTTGGGCTGATTACGTGGTATGGTGTATATCTATTACTATTTTTCTATTATCAGGTGGCTACAAATGGTTTATGAATTCATCATATTGTGGTATATTTCATATCATTATAAATAAAAACAGTAAATAATCAGAAATGTTGTAGATAGATACCATTTTTTACCCTGATTTGTGATAGCCTAACTAGGTGACTACCTTACACCTATATTCTTCTTCAACCAAGAGAAGGTACTGGGATCTCAACATAATGGGACTAATCCCATCCGTATATCCATAGGTCACCTCCCAGATGCAAGGTTGGTCAACAGGGAGGACGCTTAGCTCCATGAGAAGCCCTCCTTCTCTACCCCCTCTACCTTCCAGGTCATTCGTTTTTAATGGTTTAGAACAATATTGAGTGAAGGGCCTATTACTATACAAGATGTCCCCTTTATCTTATCCTAGAATACCCCCGAGGGTGATGACTGGGTAGAGGAGGAAGGGTCAGCAAGAATGTTAATTTTATGTCAATTTTAGTTAAGCTACATTCATTAAGCCATTAATTTTTTTTGAATTTACACTTTGTTTGTACATGAAATTGCAGTAAATTAAAAGAGAAATAGAAATGGAACTACTGTGCTGGAGAGAGGTGGTTGAGCCACATTGACAGTCCCTAATAACTTAAAAATTAACTTTTGAGTGACAGACCGCATGTTTCAGGTCAAATGTGGTGAGGGGGTCGCACAGATTTCATACATAGAAGCGGTTTGTCCTTCTGAGGGAAGTCGCACCTTTCAGGGGGAAAACGACAACTTGGTCACGCCTGTGAGGCCTAAATGAGCGACCTGGTCCCCTATTTAGCCTGATAAGTGCGACCTACCCCAGATTTGGGGTTTTTCTAATCCTGAGTCAGATCCGACGGATAGTAACCTGTATTGTGGCCAAATAGACTCGGATTTGCCTTGCAGAGGCTTCGACAACAACAAAAACTGAAAATAAATAGGATTTAAACTAGATTTGCAAAGAAATTTTAAAGCTAGGCCATAAACTAAAATGAACTTGAAATTTTAAAAAACTAAACCACGGATCCTGTGGGATCGACCTAGTATGATCACCAGTTCTGTAGAAGGGATTTCTCCTTGCTACAGGGGTAGGAATGGCTTCCTTCTGTCTATAGGACAGAAGGGTAGGTTCCTGGGTGGAAATGCTGAAAATAAATGGACAGAAAGACAATACAGAATAGAAAGACAAGAAATGGTCATGAGCCCCTCTGCAAACAAGGTTAGGACTTTGCTCTGAGAACCTACAAACAACTATTAGAAACAATAAACCTACAAAAATATGTTAGAATTAAACCTGCAAGAATAATATGAAAATCTACAAACAAGCTATGGGTTAAAAAAAAGCAAAGAAATGAAATAAAACACACAAGTATACCTCTTCTTTGGTGTAATGGGCCACCATGCCCTAGTTGGATGAAGCACCTCTCTATCTCACTCAGCAATGGAGTAGCTATGGCTCAATGGGGAAGATGAGTGGAAGAGAGGGGGATGTGGGTGGATTGAGAGTCAAAGGATCTCAAGGCATCCACGGGCAGCATAACAGTATGCAAGGGAAACGTTGTTTGAGAGTGACCCCCACCCCTCCTTTTATAGCTTTTTTTTGGGACTTTCAGGGTTTTAAGCCCTTGGTTAGGGCTTTAGCCTATTTTTTGGGCTTTTAGCCCCTTCTACCCCTTCTACCCTAACTTTAGCTCCTTTTATGTTTTTAGGCTCCTTTGAGGGGTTCTAGCCCCTTTTTGGAGGCTTTAGCCCATAGGAGAGTTATTTAGGCTCCTTTTTGGGGGTTTTAAGCCCTTTTACTCATTTTTAATCCTTTTTCAGGATGTGGGGGTCTAATGGGGTGATACGAAGGTCGTGCATGGGTGTCCTTGGGTGGTGTAGGAAATGTAGAGCTGAGTGAGGGATTTTTTGGGTTAACAATGGATACCATCATGGGGCCATATATAGTATTTATATTCTGCATTGGTGTTTGTAGAGTCGTAAATGATTATTTAGTTACTAGATTCCATATTTTTCACCTAACCATCACCCTTAGGTTCCTTATGACCCATAACTAGTGTTGAAAGTTTGCTAGTGACACCCACATCCCAACTTGGATACCAACGATAACTTTGAGAACTCATGTATTGTGGTATGAGGTTCTGTTAATTTAATTATATTCATAAAATATCACTGTACATAATAATATCAAGAGGGAATATTCTTCCGTTTATTTCCAATTGAAATGAGGATGAGTGCAAAAAACTATAAATTGTTTTTTTAACATAACATCATCCTTTTAATTTTCATTTGCATATTTAGAAAGAATTATTCTTCTAAAAAATAGTTAGTATCCAACATTATTCCAATAAAAAATTATTATTCTCAAAGTACAAAAAGAGTTCATAACTACAATGCAATGTAATTATTTGGACATGGAAATTCCTTTTTTCAAAATTGTTCAATGTGCAAGAATAATCAAAATATATAGTATTTCATGGAAAACAATAACCATAAACCTCACTATTGATTCAAGATACACTTCATGAGAAATACATGGGTGAGATGCAATATTGAAAGAGAATCGAGCTATGCATATCACTCACTAATGTAAGGGAATTATGTTAAATAAATATGAATGCATGCCTCTATAGCTAGAAAATATTCCCTTGGACTTAGTAAAGGGTATTGAGTGGCATTCATTCCTTGCAGGGTTGAAGAACTTGAAAATTACTTATATCATTCATGATGGAGATTTGAAAGAATAGTTCTCCATATTTTCCTTTAAAATCCATGCAAGCACAAAATAAAACTTTTCATTCTCCTTATATATATGCTCTTTACCCCAACCCAAAACGTTGGAACTTTTATTCTATGGTGAAGGTAGAACCGAACATGTAATTTTCAGCTCTATCTTCCTTGAGTGAGGAAATTTTAGGAATAGGAGAAGAAAGTGAGTCATCTAGTAGGTCTACAAGAGGGAGCTCGACTAGATGTAAACAAATCATAATAAAATTTCAGAAAAAAAAAAAAAAAACATGGATTTTTTTCTCACTTAACGGGGTTCATGTTATTATGATGATGAGAGCATAGGTGACATCGAGGTTTCCTTGATTTACATACATCTAGTGAAACAATGGGTACCCAAGGATATTCCTCAAATAAACACATATTTTTTTGCATTAGAGGATATATCAGATTGCACCATCGTCATTATGTGGTTAAGGTTTGTTTTGCATGGATGGAATAAAGGTAGGTTACGTCATTTTTATTGAATTTATGGAGTATGTCCGACCCCGATACAAATATAGCGATTGGATGCGACTATTTCAATATACATGAACTATGATAATAATATAAGGGTTTCCTGCAAATGTTTTACAGCTAAAAGACAAGGATCAACATAAAGGATCGACTATGTACATTGATGAAAGGCCAAAATCAACATGGAATATTGCAGGGTTTATAAAGAGTACAGAACCCGTGTCTAAACATAAGCAACACAGTTTCACATTTTAGGGGCATGAAGGAAACTGTGCTATCTTATGTTCCTTAAAAAAAATAGTTGCAAGGGAAGAGTTATTGATCAATTACAATTTGAATCAAAAGGGTTCAAACGTTGCTACTATGGTAGTGGTACATATAACATCTTACCCAAGATTTAATTAATAAATCTAATTATCAATTTTGTTTTCTTAGTAAGTCCATTGTAATAAATTTCGTAATGTTGGGTATATTTTTATCGCAAAGTAGTGATCAGGGAAAGTCCCTGGAGGTTGAATAGAGGAGTACATCGTCCTTAAGGTACCAAGTATACATGTTCATTGTAATTGTACAAATTAAATATGAGAAACATGTTTTTATATTATGTTTATTTTATTATTATATTGGTTTTAATCGACAATATTATCTATATTTTTGTTGCACGGTGCTAATCGAGAAAAATCTTGAGCCGTTGATTAGATGACACCATCCTTGAGGAAGCAAGTATTTCTGGCGATTATAATTGTACAAATTAAATATGAGAAACTTTTTTTATTATGTTTTAGTTTGTGAGTATATTGGTTTCATTCGGTAATCTTATCTATATGTTTGTTACAAGGTTCTGAACGAGGAAATACTAGACTATTTATCAGAGGACACTAACGTCGAGAAAATAGGTATACCCGGTGATTGTAATTGTACAAATGAAATATGGAAACATGGTTTTATATTATTTCTATTTTGTGAGTTTATTTTTTTCATTTGGTAATATTTTATATAATTTTGTTGTAGGGTGCTAATTAGGTAAACTTTGGGAAATTTTATTAGTTGACTCTAGTCTCGAGGAAATAGGTATACCTAGTGATTGTAATTGTACAAATTAAAGATGGCTAACATATTTTTATGTTATGCTTATTTTGTGAGTATATTGGTTTCATTCAATAATCTTATCTATATTTTTTTTGTCGGGCGCATACTAGGGAAAATTACAAGTTGTTGATAAGATGACCCTAGCCTTGAGGCTATAAGTATACCTAGTGATTGTAATTGTACAAATTAAAAATGAGAAACTTGTTTTTTATTATGATTATTTTGTGAGTATATTGGTTTCATTCAGTAATATTATCTCTATTTTGTCACAGGGCATTGATGGTGGAAACTCCTAGGATATTAATAATACAACACCACCCTCAAAGAAGCATGTATACATGATGGTAATAAATCCATGAAAATTATCCCCCCCCCCCCCACAAAAAAAAGAAAAAAAATATCAAAGAAAAAGGGGTCTAAAACTATTTTCCATGTTTTTGTCGCATGGTAGTGATTGGGGAAAGTCCCTGACAGTTGATAGTCATGCATAAATTTGGGGCAAGCTAGGCCTTGAAAGTATTGAATTTTATGTACTGAAGGCTTCATTTTAATATAATCTTATTGCTTACAAAAAAAAGGCACCCCTACAATGAGAAAAACATCTTATTTGGGTTACCTTGGCTATAGAAATTGCAAAGTTTATATCCTATTTAAATTATGTGAATGATAAGAATGTAATAGTTGATCTAGCTCTTCAAAGGTGTAAAGTAGTGAATGAAAATCTCAACAAAAATCCACTAGACACTGCAAAAAATGTTGTTAAATTATTAAAAACTTTGACATATGAATATATCCAAGAAATGGGACTCAAAGATAGCCTTAGTCATCATTCTATGGGATAGAAAATTTATTAATAAGCATAATCTCGTTAACGTTGCACAAGAAAAGATAATCAAATGCTTCTATAGGTTAAGTATTTCAAGAACACTTCAATGAAGGTATTCCCCCTTATGTGATGATAATGGATGGTTATCTTCCCAAGAACAATGTCATAGATTGTTGGTGCATAAGCACATGAAGCATATGAAATTTGAAGAATTTACAAATGGACTAACTGGGAAAGTCACTATAGAGAAATTCACATATGACTTTGAGATATTTGAACAGTTCTTGATCACTTAAAGAATTCTACCACCTAATTATTACACCCAATACATGGAGTTAGAGGTGGCAATCAAGGAAATGATCGATTGTGGTCTCCTGAATCATGAACAATGGAAAGTTGTGGAAACATTCGGGAAACCAAATACAGGATACATCAATGACAAACATGTGTGACAATGGAAGCAAGCAGTTTGGATATCTCTTTGGCCTATCACATGGGTTTCCTATAAAATTTGTTTTTATGAAAAGATTTAAGTTACTAGATTCCTAAGAATTAGTAATTTAGTTAAAATAACTTTGAGTTACTAGAAGTTTGTTAAACATTTGCTCGAGGAGCCATTTTTGTATATAATATTGCATCTTATGATGTATTGGGGATTGTATCCCAAAGAAAAGAATCAGACTATTCATGGACAATATTTTTTGAATACAATTTTGCAGAGAATAGAGAAAGTGAACTCTCTTCCGAGACATAAATTCTTGTGGTAATGGTTTTAAGCTTGTGATCTCCTTTATGTGTATGTGTTAATATTTACCTTTTTTTCATTATGTGTATTTCTTCATACGTATTCGATTGAGAATAAATGGTTTGGAATTCATCTATGGTGCTCCAAATACATGCAACTGGATACTCACTATTCTTTCTCTAACATTACATTAAAATTATTCCCTAGTTTGAAGCATTGATGTAATGGGTTGTTTTTTCCTGATTTCTACTACCATATTATATTGAAACTTATGACCAGAGAATTATTGCCTTTGTATATTCAGAATAAGAGACAATTCTTTCTTTTTATCTACAAAACTGAATATTTTTATTTTGTATGACTCCATTAGCCCAATGGTTTCTTTCTTTGATATTTCCATCATAATCTGAAAATTGGTGTGATTAATGTTTGGAAACTCTATCCCTTGTATTTGAAAAAAGATTACTATTTCAGTTAACTTAGGTAGTAATTTTGTTGAGGGATCCCCTTCTGACTAAAAAGGGTATTTTTAGTTTAAATATTGGTTTGAGGTTACCTTAGGAATTTCCTCTCACAGCCAAAGCAATTTTTTGAGTAATAAAACCCACAAGAATCCGTATATCATCAATTAGGGATACACCTCATGACGTTTAGTGTGCCTTAGGTGTTGGGTTACCTTTTTCAATAATACATTAAATTACCATAAAACAAGGTTCAAACCACATTATTAAGGCACTAACTGTTGTAGTTCATTATGTTATATCAAATTAAGCATAATATGCAAAATGAATGAATGGAACTTTGTGATTATACTCTTATTAAATAAAAATGAGGTCAAGATCCTCCATAGTAAAAGTAGTCGGCATACCAACAAAAAAAACATTTTGGGATGAATGGTTCTTTTAAAATTTGTGATATAAAAGAGGTTGAGGATAAATGGAATTTAATTTTATTGTGTCCTAACCTAAATAAAATAAGATGTAGGTTTATTCATACATAAGCTAATTAATTTTCAAAGCCTCTAGGCTTATCAAAACCATAATGACCTTGGCACTTATATTGTCACCATGTTCAATTATAAGATGATATTTTGAAGAATATTTTTTTAATTCTCTTTATTTAGTTTTAAAACCTTATCAATATAACAACAAAATAACATCATTAAGATATTTCTTACTTTTTTTATTATTAACTAAAAAATATCCTCTCTCTCTATATATATTAAAAATAAAATCCTAGTAAGAACATACTATTAAACGAAAACCAAAATTTACTTTGAACAAGTTATTATGTGATGACATTAGTTAACAAGTTAAATTTAAAAAGTATATAAATCATTACAAGTATAATTCACAAGATTTGAATGTATGTGCAAAAGATTACAACTTTTTTTCTTAACTATCTAAGTTAAACCCCATTCAATCTGAAATGCTTGGAAACATATGCCTCACCTCAAATATTTATCAAGTGAAAGTGAGATTGTTGATATCTTGTGGAAGCTAATCAATTCAGGAAGAAAAAACATGTTACAAGCTAGAATATAGGATAAAAACTTACAATATTAAACACTGAATAAAAACAGTTAATCAATATTATTATTATTTCCTTAAAATATAAATTGTCTCATCCTCAAGTACATAAGTTAGAATCAAATTGGTGTTACCTTGCCTACCCACCAATAATTGATTCAGAAATAACTAACATGTCACAAACAGTATTTGAACTAAGTATAAAAAATAACATTTATCCTCTCAACTACCCATACTAAACCTAACTAAATGTTAATATTATGATTATATATCAATGCATAATGAATAAATGTTGAAGTGCATTATCTTAAAATATTACAAGCTACATTGTTACACACGTTTATAGAAAAACATTCAAATCTCTTAAGGTAACTTGAACATGTAAATCTTACTTATCCTTCTCTAAAGATTCAAGGCATAAGAATCCTATGAGCATACTCATGTATAGTCCTATGCATATAGATTCGTATTAATATGATGGATAATGTGATTTCATTATGAAAGGGAGAAAGTTTCAAAAAAACTCCAAAGCACTCCACCTATGTGACATGCTTTTACTTAGTTGAGGTTCCTCATTAACAGTGAAGACTAGCCCTAGTTGTAATTGGATAGTCGAAACTTGGTGTAGCTTGGTACAATCACTCACCTTAAACATTTCAGTTCCACCAACACCTCACTAGTAATGGACATAATGAATAATTTTGACCAACTTCTCCCTTCAATAGTAGTAGTTGTAAGGAATACATGCCCAATGTTGAACCTCAATCTCCTTGAATCCAATTTTTCTTCCTTAGTGGATGGATATCGCAAAACAAAATGTGACAGAACTCATGTGAGTGGGATGTAATCTTATAGGAGTTTAGTTCCATGTGAGTGGGATGTAACCTTATAGGAGTTTGAGCCACTACACATATCTGATATGAGTTGTATTTTATTGGTAGAATGACTTGTAATAATTGTGTTTGGTTTTTTCTCCCCTACATCGAGACTCATGTACACCCCAATAGCTAACTTCATAAAGGAGTTGACATGTAGAAACCACCATGATAAGTGATGCTAATGTGTGCATCCACCACTAGTTTACGTCACACAGGAGTTGACATCAAGTAACCTTATGCATGGTCAGAGAGGAGTTGACATATCTCAATGCCAATGTTGGCTTTAGATCCCTTTCTTAGTAAAGGTATCTTATAGAAGCTACTGGTTTTCTCTCATGGATAACGATGTATTATTAAGTTTGAGTTTTATTGTTCATTTAGTTTTACTTCTATTTAAAAATTATTAAATAAAGATAAATGAAAATAGGTTTTTTCAAAGATTTAGTTTATTAGTGAGAAATAAGTTAATTAAAAAACTTCTTCACAAAGTTAATTATATTTTTCTTAGTGAGAATATTTTTCTTAGACTTAGTTTATTAAAAAACTTCTTAAAATGACAAAGTTAATTATAAAGAATGCTTCATTGACGTTAAAGATGCGTATTTTATGAGTAAAAAGGGCGAGATGTCCATTATGTTTTTTACACTACAAAAGTTTATTCTACAATAATGTTACTAAATAAAGGGATCTTAATTTATAAGAAGTATATTACATAAAATGTCAAAATAACGAATCAGTAATAATAGGTATTTATATGACCATTTTAAAATTGTCAAATATTCATATACATATACACGTGGAGGAGGTTTTAAATCATAGCTTGTATTCTCTTTTAAATAAAAATAATTCATGATATAGAAAATATTTATATTATGTTTTTTCATTTTAAATTTAATGTTTGATAAGTTTCAAATTCCATTGTATATTTAATATTGCTAAGTCATTTTATATCAATTTTATCATAAAAATGATTAAAATGATAAAACTAATAACATTGGGGTTTTTTAAAGGATTTTAAAATAAATTGTATACAAATAGTAAAACTTGTTAATATAGCGGATGACAAGTTCACATTTGTATGCATTATTGTTATATATATATATATATAGAAGAGTATGTACTTAAGAGATGTGTTACTCATTTGAATCAAATAGTAAAACAAATTATAAAAGTTTTATTATAAAACAACAAAATTGAGATATGTAACCATATTCATATCCATCATCTAATTTAATGAGGAATGAAATTTATAACTTCTATCAATACAAATCTAATCATTTCACTTTAACTAAAAGTTACGACCAAGAAATGCATCAAATCTAATACCCAAATTAAGATATACAATTTAAATACATACCTTAAACTAGTAACATAATAAAGTTCCACCATCCTTAGCATATACATAACTTATCTATTTTGCACCAACATGTTTGTTGAGAAGGATAATTTGCTTTTATACATAACAATAAGTAATAGATTTTGGAAAACTATCGACAAAAAAGAATAGCATTGGATTTGCTAAAACATAACATGTACTCTTTCATGAGAATCGTGATGTTATGGTATACAATATATTGATGTTTTAACATGTACTCTTTCATGAGAATCATGAAGCTATGAGTATACCAATATGTTCATTTTTATTTTGAAAAATATGTGTTAATCATTAGTGGTTAGAAACAAAAAATTTACTAAGTTTTAATCTTTCTAATATATAATACTATTACATTTTTATCATTAGGATTAAGAGATACAATGTTTCATACTTTATAACAATTAAGTTATTATAGTTAGGGTTGTAGTTATTTAAGTGGAGGAAACTTATATCAAAATATAAATTATTATTTATTTGATTATGAATGATAAGAAATCATTACGTTTATAAATACAATGGAGTGTATGATTAACAAAACTTCACTCAAGAAATGGTGACCCTCGACATTAAATATTAACTAATATTTAGTCATATTACAAGTTATCTATTACTCAAGTGTTTCATCCTTGAAGAATAAGTAATGACAAATGTTTGATATAAATTCTTCATTCTCCTCACTAATTCCACTTGATAAAGTACGCATTGACACTTCTTAAACCAAAAACCTTGGTTGTCATTTCTAAGATACCTTCAAGAGTTAGTACTAGGTTCCCTTTTTCATTCATAATGTGTAGTTTGTTTGCATACGAGTTATTGGTCCCATCTTTTTCTTCAAACATGAAACATGGAAAACATCATGTAAAATCCCCTTATTAGGAATACCTAGGGTGTAAGATACCTGTCCTACTCAACTTCTAATTCGGTAAATACCATAAAACTTGTGTAAAAGCTTATGTTTCTTGTAGGTTTTGAGTGAGTTTTGATTATACGGCTGGAATCACACAAACACCCAACCCCAACCTCAAATTCATGGTCAATTCTCTCTCTATCAACTTCTTGTTTTCTTCATTCCTTTTCATTTCAAGATGATTTTTGAGGATATGTAGTATTTCATGAGAAGTAGCTAAGTAGTTTTTCAAATCATGAGCCTTGAAATTGGTAAAAACATAGTCCTTAATTGGAGGTACTAGATAACCATGTATGTATCCAATGGGATTCATTTTTTCCAATGTATGATATTTTATATTATACCACCATTCTTCCAAAAGTATCCAAGTATACCATTATGTCTACTGAACATTTATGAAATTCCTCGAGTTCGATTCAAGGCATTTATTTACCACTTTGTTTTTTTCATCTGTACTGTGGTTGTATGAAATTATGATTGTTAATTTTGTCACATGTTCATGGAATAACTCCTTCCAAAAGTTCCTAGCCAACATGGGATCCTTATCGCTTACAAAAACTTGGCAAACCCAGGAAGCTATAGATATTTTTTACACAATTATCAATGACTTGATTTGATTAATTTGGATTATATCGAAATAAAATGAGCATATTTGGTTAATATCATGGTTAATTTATAAACGATTTCATTGATGCTACTCTTCCCTTAAGAGTTAGGAAGACCCATGATAAAATCTATTTATATTTCCAGGCATTTTTGTATTTAGAATATGTAGGTGATGAAGGATACCCAACGGTGCAAGTGATTCAAACTTCTTCATCTACCATGCATTACACTCTGGCACATATTTTTAGATATCATACTTCATTCCCTTCCAAATAAATATTTATATATGTTGTAGAATATTTTGAAAAATCCAACATGCTCTACAATGAGGAAATTGTGATTCTTTGTAATATTTGGATCTTGAATTTGAATGAGTTGGGTAAATATATTCTTCCTTTTCACTAGAGTATATCATTCTCCCATGTAAATTGTGATATTTTTTCATTATTACTTGCAACATTTGTATATTTGGAGTTTTCACATAATTAACTTGAACATATTTGATCCATTCAAGAATAACAACTAAAAGAGAACATAGAGTGATTTTGTCACTGTCCTTGCTTGATAACTTATCAACAAATAAATTTCCTTCCCTTTCTTATAAAGAATCTCAAAGTCCAAAGTTTCGTTTTTACATACCATTTTTGTTGCACTAATGATAGGATATTTTAGTTTAGGAAATATTTCAAAGTGTTGTGGTTTATTTTGACTAGGAATTTGGCTCCCAACAAGTATTATTTCCATTTTACCAAAGCAAGAATGATTTCCAAAATTTCTTTAATATAGGTAGATTTTATCTTGTCACTTGGTTTCATTTTTTTTAATTTCGAAGGAGATAGGGTGATCATGCGACATAAGCACAACTCCTATTCTTGTTCCCAATGCATTACATTCAAGCACAAATGGTTTTATGAAATATGGGAAATATAAACTAGAATTAGAAATCATTAATGTCTTTGTGTTCTTGAAACAAGCCAAGGATTTCTCATTCAACCCAAAGGCATCATTTTTTGATAGTTTTGTTAGAGGAGAGACAACCTTTGCATTACTTTTAAAAAATATTATTTCATAGATAGTTATACTAGGAAACCTTGTAAGGATGTGATTATTCTGAGGCTAGGAAAATTAGTGATTTTGACAAAAAAAATTGGTTCTACCTTAGTTCCTTCATTTGATACAAAGTGTCCTAGCAATTGTATCTCTTCTTTCAAATATTGCATTTTGACTTGTTCACATAGAACTTATTATCTTCTAGAAACTTCAATAATGTCAACATGTGCCTAGAATGTTGGTTCCAATTATTTCTATAAACACTGATATCTCCAATTAACAAAATGACAAACTTCCACAAGTATGGAAGACATAGGTCATTCATTTATGCTTAGAAGGTAGCAAGTGCATTGTTAAAATTTGAAGGAAATGACATGGCATTCATGCATTCCTTCATGAGTGTTCCTTCATAAGTAGAAAAAGTGGTTTTAGGAATGTCCTCTACACATATTTATATGGTAATAACCTTATTTCAAATAAAGTTTGGATAAATAATTAGCTGCACCACTAATATATTATAATATAATATAATAGATCATCTACAAAGGGAAAGGGAAACTTATTTTTAATGGTAATATGGTGTAACACTTTGTAATCAGATAGAAAGTCTTTATGATTCATCCTCTTTTCTTACAAGTATTACTAATGGTGAAAATGGATTATTGTTTCTTGTCATAATGACACAATCTAATCATTATTGTAGTAAGCATTCAATTTTCATCTTATGTCTATGAGACTACTATAATATTTTCTCTTTATCAAGGATAAAACAATGATAAATTCTATGATGTGATCTATTAAATGATATGGAGGAAGACCACAAGATGGGTCGTGAAAAATGGTTCTATATTTCCTAAGCATCTTATCTAATCCACATGTATCATCTATTTCATTACAATCACCTTTCACTGAATAACCATGTAAAAGGAAATATTGGAATCCTTTATTAATCATTTTGTCCATTCTATTGGATGAGTCTATCTATGCATGTTGCTAGTTAATTCCATGAAAAATGTTTTTTTTTTCATTTTCAAAGAACCTTTAAAGTTTATTTTGTAAATTGAGTCCCATAGTATCAAGTGTGGCCAGACATTAGGTGCCTCAGAACACTTGTACTCCCATAATAATTATGGTTTACATATCAGACTTTAATTTGTAGTCATTCATATCTAACATTTCCTTATGTCATTTCAAATTGCATGAAGTAGTCTTATCCCCTAATAGTGTGAATTGGAAGTCATATGTAGGATATATGAACATATTTAGTTTTATTTCTATCCTTGTATCTATAAAATTATGTGAAATTATATTATTTATAATCTTAGTCATGTTCTTTTCTTGATGTAACAAAAAAACATTTTGGGGTTGCGAGATGCCTTGAATTGTGGCATCAAAGAGTGCTAGTGTGGTATTTTGTTTGCTTGATTTCGCTTTGTTTTTTTCTTCATCGAAAGAAGATATATCCGAAGATTCCTCATCTTTTTCATGTCTCTGTTATTTTTTCATGTATCTAGAACTTGTTATCTTTGAATTTATGCCTTTGACTATGATTTGGAGCATTACATATGAAATATTAAATGTTTTCCTTGATTGAACCTGATGGAGATATCATTTGGTGAGGAAGATTATAAGAAGGCTATAAATAGGAATTATGTTTTTATTAATTATGTTCCAATTTTTAACATGCTTATTCAATGTCCTTAACACCTAGTACTTTTGGTTCATTCAATATTTTTGTTTTCAATCCTAATATGACAATGTACAAAATTTGTTTATCATATATTTTTTTAACATGAATGGATAGTAAATGAAACTCACTAAAATATTCTTCCATTGTCCCATATTGTTCTAGTTGATTTCGATTGGAAAAAACTTTGTCCTTTTCTATATCCTAAATATTTTGAAAAATAATCTTTGAAGGTGTTTAGTGTCTATCCAGCCCCTAATATTTGAAGTCTCGCCTTAAGAACTAGTAATAAGACACCATTTCTATGTAAATTGACACAATATTAATTTTTTCATCATCCCGTGAATTTGGTATATCTAAAAATAATGTTCAATTTAATCAATCCATCTTGTGAATTATCGATCATCCTCATCGTAAACTTTGGTGCTTTTTTTTTCTTCATATAACATCATTAAAAAAATATACATTAATATATGATTTGTGTGATTGTGAAAATGAGGTTGGGACATCCATTCATTTACTTCCACTTTTTAATCATTTCACTTCATCTTTCAACAGTAAGAGTGGGTCTAACTTATTGTATTGCAAATGTCATTTTGGTGTCAATATCGACCTCCATCCTTTTCATTGATCATTTTTCTCTAAGTTGATGAGATATGTGGCCCTATACTTCTTTGAATTTTATGTGATCCTCATTATGAAATGGGAATTACTTCAATTCACATGTTATGATGATGGAAAAAATATTTCTCAAGTTGGTTAAAAAATTAACTAAGCTATAAAAACAATTACCAGGTTGGTAATTTTTTCACTAGGTTGGTAAATTTTACCTATGATTCCAATTAGAGTCAACTTATATACAAGTGTATAATTTTATTTATTCAATTATCAATGAAAAATAATGAGAATCCATATAAATACAATGGAGTGTAAGAGTTACATCTCTCAACTCAAGAAATGGTGACCTGACATTAACTTCTGATTAACAATTAGTTATATTGCATTAAAAAAAATTGTGTTCTAGGTTCATAGCGTGTCAATAATTGAATTAAGGGTCTTAATCATTATGTATATGGTGGGTATGATGGGTTAGAGTACTTATGGGGTGATCATGTCAAGGTTCATAAAGGTTAGGAAGATTAGTGTGAACATTGTGATTTGTAATAATGGTTATAATATGAAAAGTATATAATAAACAATATCAACGTCTATAGAAGAAGGCGGGAACATATCATTGTTAAAATTGACCCTTTTTGGAAGTGACAATGTTGTTGTTTCACCAACAAACCAAGTGTCATTAACATTCTATCATTAATTTACTACTACTAGCACTATTATGCATTATTTGTTTTGATGTATATTTGGTATAAAATTAAGAGTTGGAAATGTATTCAACAACGTTGAATTTCCTTTCACCCATGTGGGTAAAATTGAATTCCCATTGAGTTATTCACATATTCCAATAATTTTATACTCTTCATTTCAAAAGAGCACTTTTCCAAGTTCAAATCGAGTTTGTGTTGTCTAAATGTGTTCAGGACTTGTTGAAGTTGAAACGAATGCTTATCCCATGATGTGCTAAAAATCAATATATCATGTAGATAAATAAATACACTTTTTCCTGCAAAAGGTCTAATAACATCATCCATATATCTCATAAAAATTTCAGGTGCATTAGTTAAACCAAAATACATGCCTAACCACTCAAATAAACCTTCACTAGTTTTGAAAGTAGTCTTCCATACATTTGACGACTCCATGGGAGTTTGATGTTATCCAAACTTGAGGTCAAGTTTGGTAAAGCATTTAAAATCTGTCAAATGATCAATCAAATAATCTATTCAAGGAAGGCGATACCTATTATTCACTGAAATATTATTGATAACCCTATAGTCAATGCACATGTTCCATTTCCCATCTTTATTAGGGACTGGGAGGATTGGAATTCCATAAAGAGAGGAGTTTCATCAAATATACACTTTATCAATCAGGTCTTGAATTTGTTTACATGTTTCTTCATTCTCTAATATATACCTTCTATAAGCAAATGCATTGGGTAACGAAGAACTAGGAACAAGATCAATAGAGTGTTTTACCTAGAAATGTAGTGGTATTCCAACTAGATATTTGAACACATATTTCTACTCTTCAAGTACTATGGAAACTTGTTTTTTCTATTGATAGTTGCGGTTGGTGGAAATTTGGAGGTTGTTTTAATCCTCATATAATTTTTAGGTTGATAATAAACACCATGAATTTCATCAATTAACAATTTGGATTGATTTGCTCAAACTATTTCGAATGTGAGTGTGGGTTAACGTTCATGAATATTATACCACTGATTCTAGATTTTGACAGTCAAATTTTGTTGTCCGAACTGATACTTTCCATGTATGTCCTATAAGTAGGGTTTCTTAAAAAATATATTAGCTACTAAGAGTTGTGCTATATCACAAAGAACCTCATCTCAAAAAGGATTTATTAACTAGGAAATCTTGAAAGATAGAGTGATCATGAGTTCTTCTCCATCCTTCATCCATCTGATTTTGTAAGGTTGTCGATGTCGAGTACTAACAAGACCCAATTTCTCCAAATTTTCTTAAGACACAAAGTTATTTTGAATACCATTGTCCATAATCATGTGTAATGGGTTATTTTTTACCCATATCTGTGTATGGAATAGTCGTTATATTTCCTCTTTGTCGATGATGGTCAAGCTCACACGGGATCTCAAAGTTCATGCTAATATCTTCAAGAAGTATAGTTTGGATTCGAAAATAGGTTTTTACTTCATCCTGATTTAGTGGTAGACATCTGTGTCAAATATGTATTTCGATATTTTCATTCAGATGCATGAAACAAGTTAAAGTATGGAAATCACACCATTTCCTAAGGGATTTTTGTTTTATTTTCTCTTATGTTTCTTAGAAGGATTCTTATGATGGCCTTTATTTTATGAAGTAGTATTAGTAGACCATGTTGAATTGTCAGATTCAGTATTCGATTCAGGTTTCTTGTCAAAAGGTTGACCTATCGATTTGGTTAAGAATTGTCCTTTTGCTTCAATTTACAAAAAAAATTGATGGAAAAATGAAATGATTCTACATGAGTGTTTATAGTTGCTAATTCCATCTCTATTTGGATATTTTGCATATAAGGAGATAATCCACTGATATACTTCAAAACAAGTAACTTTTCTTCATTTCTAACACCAACTCAAGCAATTAGTTAATGGAATTAAATAGTATAATAGTGTTCATTTTGATCTTTCCATAGTATTAACTACTACATTCTCTTATACCGATCTTATATGTACTTGAGTAGATACATTTATGTCTTGACATGTTCAACAAATTCTGACCATGTTTCAATAGGATGTCATTCTTCCTCTTGTTTAGTTGAAATATTTTACCAATAAGAATGTACATAAGTCGACATCTTCAAAGATGAAATGGTGACTTTCTCATCTTTGGCAAGTTGATTCATAGATAAGTAGGACTCCAATTATTGTATCCAATTGTCTACAAATTCTTCATCAATATTTCCATCAAAATTCAGTATGTCTAAGTTCATGTAATCCTTGAAGGGGATAACCATGTCAAATTAATATATTTTCAAGTTGCTAACTAAATTCAATCCAAATGAACATAATTCAAGCAAGGATCTCATTTAAATCATCATACAATTTAGTTCGCTAACGAGCAAGTGCTTTCTATATGAGTAATTCACTACTAGGAGTTTCATCCTTTATTCCACCTTCCATCTTAGGTCTATGATCTTGAGTAGATAAATAATAAAAGGTTGTAGGTAGATGAAATTTAAACAATTGGGTAATAGATCATGTTCGAATAGTAAATAATTTTCTCACTCAACAAGTAATGTTTAGGGAGGGATTGAGGAGACTAGTTTTTCCTAATACTAACAATCTATGTCAACGCGGGATTTGATAGTGTTAGCACTTGCGCTAAAATTCGGGGATTTTTACATATGCATCTACACTAAATCACCTACTAAAATATTAGACCAGTTAAAGAAAGAGTAAGATCTAAAATATTTCCATATCACATGACTTTGAAGGATATTGATGGGGTTTCTATATGTTCCAAGGGGATTTATTCATTGCTTTGAAGTTAAAAATTATTCAAAATCCCTATTTTTAGCCTTATAAATATGCCTAAATAAGAAAAATATGATCAAGGTTAAAATATGACTAAAATGGAAGGCTAGAATGCACAGTGGAGAAGATCAAAGACCACAAATCATTTTTGCCAGGGGAAAATCAGGAGCAGAAAAATGGAAAAGGAAATATTCAGTTGTGAAAGATGCTAAACCCGAATTACGCTTTCTGCAACCCAAGATCTGATAGTCAAGGATGACTCTGGGATAAATCAATGGTCCAAGAAATGTGGGAAGTAAAAATCCAGAAGAAGAAAGGTGGAAGCAGAAAGGTCCGAATTTGGTTATAAAAGTTGGTACATCCACCTTCTACTTTCCACTATTTTGCAGAAAGGAAAAATAAGAAACTGAAAGATACATAATTTGGTCATAAAAAAGTTATAATCCCTTATTTTTTGATCTATGGAATCGACAGTTCAGAGAGCTTCTGAGGAGATTGACAACCCTATAGAAGTTGCAAGTCGATAAGTCGACTTGAATAATAGCCGACTTAGTCGATCAGTCGACTAAGTCGATGGGCCGACTTAGTCCATCAGCTGACTAAGTCAGTCGGCTGACTAAAGCTAGAGATTAGGTTGACCACCTAAGGTCATGTCGGTTCACAGAACCGACAGGTAGTTATTTTGTAACCATTCTGTAATCATATATATTAGGCTGTTGAGCCAGATGACAACTCAGTTCAGTTCTCTGTGTTGTATGGACTCATTTCTATAATATAATATGTTATTCACCTATTTGTTCATATCTCTTGTCTCTATTTTATTTATATATGTTTTATTGTGTATTATTGGTAACCCTATGTGATCTGTGAGATTACAACATTGGTTCCCTTGCCAGTAGTACACGACTGGAATGTATGCAAGCAGATGATACCAGAGTAGGAGATTAAGGACTGGTGGGAACGTAAAGTTGCAAACTATTTGCAGAATTACATGCAAAGGAACAAATTAACAATCATACAAGAAAAAGAAATATTTTTCACAGAGACGCATGAAAAGTTTATCGAATCAGTGCCCCAACTTTTGAAAAAAATCCTAGATGAGAAAGTCGGATGGGCTTAAAGAACAACAGTTGCTGGAAAAACTAATCCATGGAGTTAGAACAAACTTGTTAGAGTGGTTTGAGAAAATCGCCGATGACTTCTATGAGGAGTAAGCAGTCGAAGACAGAACCTCGGTGGAAACAATCAAGGAGAAATTTTACACATATCTCACCGAACAATTTCTGTGTTCCCTACCGACCTTGCTGTTCAAATTCTTGATTGAGAAAGGAGTAGGACATATTGTCGAACCTCGTCCATCACTTCATGAACTACCATCAAAATCTAACTGGGTGGAGAAGCAGAGGAAGTGGAAAAAATTCATTGCAGAAAGGGAGTGGGAATACTTCCTAAGCAAATAGACCGAACTATCTGGGCTTTCTAAAAAGCGTCGGGTAAGCTATGGGGGGGTAGCTGGTCATATGTCGAGATAGAGTATAGTGGATTCTAGTCGAATAGAAACAGATACCAGTCACCAGTAATGAGAATTATACTAAAAGGGAACTCAAGAGAATAGTATCATACAAAGGTATGTCGGACATTCAGAAAATAGAGAGAGAAGAAAGACACCAGAGAAGGGAATAAAGATGAGAAAGACCCTTAGAGATACACAAAGGAAGGAGTCCTAGGGAGAATGACCAAGAAGAGCATCTACAAAAATAGGGTCATGACCGACATGAAGAAGGCATGGAATAAGAAGCATTCCCTATAGAGGAATAATTGTGGATAGAGCAGGCAGAAGCTCTCCAATTAAGATCTCCCAATGAAGGAAGAACCATCTCTCCATTAAATCCGCGTACTCGAATACAGACTATTATTGAATATGACCTACGGCTATGAGCTGGTGACTTTAGTATATGGATTCGACTAGGCGATGACACGTACACTAGACGACACCTCATTATACGTCAACCAGAGGAAGGGAACTGGGTAACCTTTGAAGCGGCACCTTCCCACCGATGTATCCACTTGCTCTTACGGACACATGAAGGATCCCCCCCCCCCAACCAAATACAACTTTAGAAGAAACAGAACATTAAGAACTGCAGCCAAATAGTTGCAGTGGACCATTGACAGTAGAAGCCGACATCAACCGACTGCAAGTCGACGAAGAATCGACAATCGATGGGAACGGAATTTCCATTGACCAAAGTTCTGTAGAGACAAATACACCAATAAACCCACCACCCTCATCACCACCCCAACCTCCATCACTGCCACCTCCTGAAATCAGTGACAGTGATTCAGAAATGGGTTATGGATCGGCTCACATTCATCTATATGAGGGAGATGAGGACCCTAGATGACATTCATTCATCTGCAAGTTGACTTGGGAGGCCAACCAAGTTATAGACAAAGATAGACAAATGGCACAGTTTGCAGGTGCCTTAAATAAAAGGGCATTGATGTGGTACATGACCTTTTCAAAAAGACAACCTAGAGCAACAAAAGCTGAGATTAAGGCACAATTTTTGTCATTTTTCAAAACTCCAGATGCTAAGCACTTGGCTGTGAAAAAACTAAAAACCACATCACAAAATACAAGGGAATCCATCTGCGACTATGATAAGCATTGGAAAGACTTCTTGAGCCAGCTGGATTATGTTATAGATGAACAATTACTAATCCAGTGGTTTCTTGCAGGACTATCTCAAAAAGTGTGCCAACACATCAGTCTGTAGACGTTCAAAACTTATGAAGATGCACTAAAAAAAGCTCTTAAGGTGGAGATGGAAGAAGACATACCCGCTTACCCCATGGACCACAGATTGGAAGAATCGCTCGAGAATGTACAAAAGTGTCTAAAAGAGTTAAGCCTCAAGAATCAGGAGATCTGGTGCACCAAATGCTCGATGGTCGGCCACTCCAAGGATAACTGTCGATAGGAATATAGCTGACAGGACGTTCGATTCGCACAGACCAAGAATTTTTGTGACATTTTCCAGGAGCACGGGGATCACTCGACGAAAGATTTCCCATTCAACATGAAGAACAGCAAGGACTCCTGGTGTGCCATCTGTGAGACCAAAAGTCATAACATGACCGACTGTCAGTTGAACCTGAAGAACCGATAGAACTATCAGACGGTCTACCAAACTAATGCAGTGGCACAGCATAACGAGCAAAACAATCTAGCAAATGATCCGAACGGTCAGAGATACAATGGTTGATGATATGAGCACCGATACGACAATCGATGCCTAGGCTACGGAAGAAGACAACCGACCACATCAACCCATCCAGTGCTTCACATGTTATAAAGAGGGTCATCGGTAGGCAGAATGTCCATATAAAGAAAGGACTGATCTCAAATTATGTACTCACTATGGGGTAGGGGATCACTCACTAGAGGATTTCCCAACCATGTTAGAAAAAATTAATACGAAAAAAATGTTAATGTCTTTTCTTGTGTGCAAAAAAATGATGTAATAACCACCAAAAATTTACATATTGTAACTCGACAAGGAACAAAAATAGGAGCTGATAACCCCAAAATCATTAAAATAAAAGAGAAAAATGTCTATCGTGACCCACTGAAGGAAAAAAAAATATACAAAGAGGCAACTAATGTATTCAAATAAATTGCATGACAAGAAAACGTTCATAATAGTCAACCTAACACAATAAATGAATTAATCCAGCTCGTTCAAACAGACAATTCAGTATCCTAGTTTATCGATTTGTTGTATGAAATAAAAGGTACCAACTCTGAAAAACAAACAAAGAACATCTGTAGCTTAAATAAAAAAGAAAAAGGTGATGTTGACCCACTTGTCAACCTAGAAATCGAAGGTTACCACATCCGACAAGTAGTACTCGACTTTGGCTCACAAGTAAACATCATGACTCGTGACAGTTGGGAACAAATGGGCAGACCTCAACTTTATGAGTCAGGAATATACCTGAAACTAGCCAACCAAGGCCTAATTGAACCCATTGGAATCTGGAAAAACATCAACACGACTATAAAAGGAATCTCGACCAAGGTCGACTTCGAAATCATCGAACCAAAGGAAGGCTCTAGTTCTTTCCCATCCCTAGTCGGTTGACCTTAGGGTAGAAAGATGAAAGCATCCATATCCTTGGACAAGGAACGAATCAAATTAAAAGGAAATGGACAAAAGTTCATTGTACCCATTCATCCATCTCAAGGGGAACCTTGGACTGAACCTATTGATGAAGAAGTCGATGTCCAACAACTCTACCAAATCCACAACAATGCAGACTACACAGAACCAAACATCCACAGAGAACTTCACTTAGGTAACCAAGACTCAGTTGGTTATAACTCCGATGCTGAATTATATTATTGGGAGATTGAGAACTATGAAACACAAGCAAGAGGGTGCTAGACTATAAAGAAAGTGCAGAAAAATCCCGCCCAACAACGCTTCATAGTGTCCATTGTCCCAAAAATATTTAAAAAGAAAATTAGGGAACACCCTACCTTACAACCGACCAACCTGAATACCACACAACTACCAAGATATAAGGAAAGGGTATCACCATTCATGCATGTCAAACAAGTCTCCAAAAATATTGGTGAACATGGCCGATGTAGAGGGGGCCACTTACCTCCTAAATGTCATGATGTAATTATATAGTTTAAAAGATAAATAGATATTAACAAATAAGTAGTTGGAGCGGGTACAACCGCTCCAACCTATCTCATAATGTATAAATAATTACCAAAGATAATACAACAGTGGATTGGACGTCCCTTCCCAAAGTACTTGTCTTTGATGGCTGTGTATGAACTTAATGTATGCTTGAATGATGTTGAAATCCTAGCCTTCAACATTGGCGCCGTTGCCTCCTCTATCTGGTCTGGGTGACAGCAGCAGCGGATGGAGGTGGTCGAACCTACAGGAGAAGATGTCGTGAAGATGAAAATACTGCTCGTGCATTCGTGAATCTGAAAGGAGAAGCTTAAAGAGACTGCATGTGCGTTGATGAAGAAATATTATGGGAGACAAGCTGGTCGCGTATTGATGCTCCTGCCAAAAGAAAGATACGATTTTATTATTATTACTTTTATTTATTTAACTGTTAGTTGCTTGAAATAAATTGTATAGTGATGCATGAGTCGTGATCAATGAATAATGAGGATGGAATAGCTTGCAAGAAAATTTGTTTGTGCATGGATAAAGAAATTCTATGTTGGAAGGTTGAATTATCATTGTGTTCAGCGTGTCAAGGATGGGTTTAGTCAGACAGCCAGTAAAGATTATGCTACCTGCCAACTATTCATACTACGCAAGCAGATTTCACGATATATGGAAGATTGTGCCAATATTAAATGAATACAAAGGTGAGATCAGTCGGCGTGTCCTTAGCTTGTCGGCTGATCACTTTTGTCGATCCTCCATTAGAATGGCGTCGCTCTTTTCTTCAAATTTGTCTATCGACTCGTCGACTACCTGCACACTTTGTAATGTTATATTCTTATAAGCCCGTTGATATTTAATTTCCGTCGACCAGTCTTCTTTTTTTGTTAATTC
>LPNX010354213.1:182427-304855 GCA_001517045.1 Pseudotsuga menziesii
ACTATTGTGAGTTGAGTTTAATGAGGAGGTTAAACATGGGTCTTTCTTAAAGGCAGGCGATCTCCTCACTTATGTAATGAAGTCGGTATCTAGTCAACTATTATAAGTCTGAGTCATTCTAAAGTAGTCAATCATGATCAAGACCATGCACATGAGTAGAAAACATACAATTTTGCAGGAAATTCAAACTCTCACGATAGAAGAAGATGACAATGATGGCATTCAAGCAAATATCATTCACCTACATAGCAAAGTGCTTCAATGAGACATGATGACAATGTACCCCTCATTATCAAAATGCTGAAATCGTTCCTAGGTTGTGACCTCGGAAATCCAGAAGACAGAGAAATGACATAGAAAGTTGAAGATCCAAAAGGCCCCACATGCCTGAACCGATGGAGATGCCAGTTAGATGAGCCAGGGTGAGGCTTTAAACCAAAATACCTAGTTGCGGAAGAATATGGTTTCCCGCCGTTGTGAGAGGATGAGACTTCGATGGAGTAGTGTCATATTGAAGACGGAGGTTGAAGAGTAACCAGTCATAGTAGAGCCTTGTACACGTGTGTTTTCCTATCGAGCTGGCGGCTGTTGCGGCTGAGTTACCTATGCAGACCGGTATGCATGGTTGATGCACAGTGAGGACTACTCCACAGTAGCAGAGACCTAGGATGTTGATGCATATTTCTTTGTTTTCTTCGGGACGAAGAAACATTTTGTTTGTGGGGGAGATGTAGAGGGGGCCACTTACCTCCTAAATGTCATCATGTAATTATATAGTTTAAAAGATAAATAGATATTAACAAATAAGTAGTTGGAGCAGGTATAACTGATCCAACCTATATCATAATATATAAATAATTACCAAATATAATCCAACAGTGGATTGGACGTCCCTTCCCAAAGTACTTGTCTTTGATGGCTGTGTATGAACTTAATGTATGCTTGAATGATGTTGAAATCCTAGCCTTCAACAGCCGACTTTAAAGCCTAGTTGAAACTTTTACATGACAAGCTGCTAGATGGTGGGATACCCATCAGACAAGATTATAGACCTGGACAACTGCTTCGACTTACTTTGTCGAAAGGTTTGGAGGAAAGAAGTTAACCAAACAAGCTCACATACCTGTATTCACTTAAGGAAAAAATCTAGAAGATCATATCAAAACCTATGAAAAGGAGTGGAGAATACTTGGATACAAGGATGAACGAGCATGGCCACACGTATTCCCATCAACCCTAGCCGACTTACCAAACAAATGGTATAATATGGAAGAAGCGAGAGGTGAAACCTTCTTATGGCATGAACTCAGGGAAAATTTTATTAAAGATTTCAACTTTATACCTCAAAATGAAAATTTGGTCGAAATAACAAAACAAATTAAAGAATTTATCCAGCCGACTGAAAATAAACCCTTACAAGATCACCAACAGATAAGGAAATGTAACAAAATACAAACACAGCTAAAGCCATAGTCGACAAGATTACATTTAGAAAATGAAAACACAGAAGGAAAAAGCTTTAGATGGAAATCCAACTATGTTGAAACAACAAAATCTATTTTCACCATCCTGAAAGTTGAAACAACAGAAAAAATAGATACTGACAGAATGACTGCAACCAACTTCCCTGCCACATTCTCATAGTTCAAAGAAGGAAGTCGACCGATCAATGAAGCCAAAGCACCAGAATGGCTAGATTCTAAAGTCAAAACTAAAGAATTCGACATCTCAAATGATGATCGACCAAAAATGGAAAAGATTGGTGACTACTGGAGCGAAGAACAGACCACAGAAATAGTGAACTTAATAAAGGAATTTCAAGATGCATTTGCTAGAGATTACAAATACCTTAAAGGCTTAGTCCACGAAATGGGATAAATGAAAATTGATACTAAACCTGATGTTCGACCTGTGAAGAAAAGGCCTTATAAACTATCTCACAAATACAAGGAGATAGTCAAAAAGGAAATTGATAACATGTTAGCAGTAGGCATCATCTACCCTATCGACCAATCAGAATGGGCAAGTCCAATGGTGGTTCAACCTAAGAAACATGACCCAACCAGAATAAGAATTTGTGTTGACTTCAGGGAACTAAACAAAGTAACATTGACGGACCCATTTCCAACCCCCTTATGTAGATGAAATCTTGAATGAAGTTGTAGAACATGAATGCTACTCATTTACAGATGGATTCTCAGGCTATAACCAAGTGCCAATAGCTAAAGAGGACCAAAAGAAGACAACCTTTGTTTGTGAATTTGGTTCCTTTGCTTACAAAGTTATGCCTTTTGGATTAAAGAATGCACCTACAATGTTCTCTTGAATTGTTGTTAAAACATTTCAAGAATATATCTATAAGACCATGGCAGTATACTTTGATGACTGGACAATATACTCCACACTAAAAGATCATTGCAAATGGATCTGACTTATGCCTAAAAGATGTCGACATATTTAACTTTCCCTAAACATCAAGAAATGCATATTTGTGACCCCCATCAGGATATTACTAGGGCACATTGTCTGTAAGGAAGGTATCAAGGTTGAATTTGCAAAGATTAAAATTATCCTCGACCTGAAACCACTAATAAAATCCAAACAAGTTAGGGTGTTACTTGGCCACACAGGCTATTACAGAAAATTCATAAGATATTATTTAGATATGACCTATCCTCTTGAAGAACTATTAAGGGAAGATCAAGAATTTAACTAGATAGAGGAATTCCACATATCATTTGAAAAATTAAAAATAAAACTAGTCGAAGCCCCCATCCTAAAGTTTCCAAACCGGTTGATCAAATTCCATGTTCATATTGATGCATCAGTCCTAGCAATAGGAGCAATCCTAACTCAACCAGGAGATGATGGAATGGATTATCCCATAGTTTACAGCAGCTGAAAATTAAACAAGGCTGAAAGAAACCACTCGACCACAGAAAGAGAATCCCTAGGAATGGTCTTTTCCCTACAAAAATATAGACATTATATGTTAGCTAATACATTTATATTCTATACCGACCATCAGGCCCTGAAGTATCTCATCAATAAACCACTCCATCATGGAAGGATTTGTCGATGGCTACTTCTCTTCCAAGAATTTGAGTTTGAAGTTGTTGTTCAACTAGGAAAGTTAAATGTCGGTCCCGACCATTTATCTTGAATCGACACAGAAGAAGAACCAATAGGATTCAATGATGACTAACCTGATGCACACTTATTTCGGATAGAATCAGTCTCGGTAGAACTAGAGGAAATAGCTCAGTTCTTAGAAGACATACATGCACCAAAAGGTATGAGCACCAAGAAAAAATAGATCTTAGCTATGAAGGCTGCACCATACAGTCTCATCAACAGATTTTTATACAAAATGGGATTAGATGATATCCTCAGAAGATGTGTAGTAGAACATGAACGAGACCAAATTATCCATGAAGCACACTATGGACCTATAGGAGGACATTTCCAAGCAGACACAACTGCAAAGAAAATCCAACAGTCAAGATTATGGTGGCCAACACTCCACAGATATTGCAAAAATTTTGTTAGTCGATGTGACAGATGTCAACAACTAGGTCGACCCCTACCTAGTACAGAAATACCCTTGATATTAGTAAACCCTAGTCTCACATTTGAAATTTGGGCCATAGACTTCATAGGACCATTTCCTATACCAGCAAAAAGGTTAGGTGCAAGGTATATCATTACTGCAGTAGAATATGTCACTAAATGGGAATAAGTTGAACTGGTCGATACATGTTCTAGTGAGATAGCTGCTAATTTTATCTATGAGAATATCATCACTAGATTTGGATGTCCACTAACCCTGATTAGCGACCAGGGGACACACTTTACCAACAAAACTATCAAAACCCTAACCGACCAGTTCCAAATCGACCACCGTGGGAGTATAGCATACATTCCTTAGTCGAATGGAGAAATTGAAGCATTCAATAAAACATTAACAAGAGGATTAACTAAAATATGTAATGCTGACAAGGACGATTGGGATGAGAAAATACCTGCAGTCTTATGGGCATACAGAATAGCCTATAAACGATCGACCGACCAAAGCCCTTTTCGACTAGTCTATGGACAAGAAGCAGTAGTTCCACTCCACTTCTGACAACATACACCTATTATTGCAGAAATACTACATGTCGATGTCGAACAAGGAAGGAAGGACTGACTATTTCAACTCAGCAAGCTGGAAGAGCACTGACTCATGGCTATACAACACCAAGAAATCTAGAAGCAACAACAAAAAGCATGGCACGACTGCAACATCAAGAACAAAAAACTATCATTCAGATACATTGCTTTACTATACAATAGTTAGGTCAAAGGTAAACCTAAGAAGCTCCACATAGAATGGATGGGACCTTATGTTGTCGAAGAGATACATCCCAACAGATCATTCCGACTAAGGACATTACAGGGCATAGTATTTTAGAAGCTCGTTAATGGAGCCCAACTAAAACGCTACAGAAAATAATCTAATATATATATATATATATATATATATATATACAAAAAAATCATATAAAGACCAAAACCGTCAACCAAAATCCATAAAAAATTAAAAATTCCAAAAAAAAATAATTTCCTATAGACAGAAAACCATGACAGGAAATCACCATCTCGACAACTGCCATCATGACCATCAACCTAGCACCATCGACCACTTTCATCGATCGACTACTTTCGTCGACCATTCTCATCACCGAAATCAACCAAATACTGTGATAGTCCCATCCCGCATTCATGACATCAAGCGCCAAAAGAAATCCACCATTAACACACACTCATGTAGTCCAGCTGGAACATCACGTCCTCCATTAATACACCCATCGCTTCACACAACCACAGCATCGTTTATAAATATTAGATCACTGAAGGATCATTCATCGCAACCTATACAGACAAAGCATCAGAGCATCCAGTCGACCAAAAGCCGAGAACCCCTTAGTGACATCAACCACCAAACCGACATAATGGCCCCCAAACAAACTAGAGTCTCAACCAAAGCTAAGGAGATACAAGCCACAAATACACCTTTAGTCCATAGGCTGAAAAACATCAAAAATTTCAAAGTACAGGAAGGCTCATGGAAAAAGCTATGGACCAAAATACAAGAATGTGCCTTTGTCAACAAAAATACCACTCAAGCAGTAGAGAAAATCAAATGCAGCACTCTCTTCGGCTATGCCAACGCACTGCTGATGGCCATCTTTGGTGGCATGAAGTAAACTACTGTCAAATTCATCATCAATTGGTATCATAATGGCCAGTTCTACTTCGATGAGTCAGTCGAAATCTCTGGAGATGTCATCTCCAAGCTGACTGGTCTCGCTAATGGAGGAGACCCCGTACTATTTGGAATCAAAGAAGGACTAGTCGAAGAGCTCACTGGGTCACCTTCTGGTAAAAACTCCAAGGGGTTGATGATTAGCCAAATCACAACCTGAACACCACAAATTGTGGCCAAAATCATTGCAATACACTCACCCTAGTAGGTCAAGGCAGCGACCTTAAGTTAGAAATGCTAGAAGCCATTGACACCATTTCCACTGATGGATGAATATACAGATGGGGTGATTATGTCGTCGACATGGTGAAGACTATCTGTGAGAGATGTCAAGAAATAGGGGGAGTCATCAAGTTCCCCTCCCTCATCTTATGGATTGTCATGTACCACATCTACCCAGAGGGGAGCCCAGTCTTTCGTGAACCGTCGAAGTTCAACATGTGGAGATTTAAACCCTTCTCCCAGAAAGGAACCTGGCACGAACTTGATCGCGGGGAAGTACTGTTGGAGAACTAGTTCCAATAGCTCAAAGTATGCATGACTCGATGGAGGGTGCCTCAAAACATCCAATGAAATCTACCGGAGAACTCCCACATCCAGCTGGATCTCGACCATACATTGGTGTGGTACATGCAGGGAGACAATTCCAATGCCAAAGCCCTCGACTACTATCCATATGTCGACCATATCTTCCAAGAACTGTCTCGACAGGACAAAACAAAAATACCAGTACCAGCAGCAGCAAAATAGATCGACTTCTTGATTGAGGAGCCACTCACAGACCAAGAAAAATAGGAAGACTATGAGCTCAACCTCTATATCAGCACATTTGTGTCGGAGGAGACACCGGTCGAACACACTGTTTGACTGCATATAACCATCAAACCTTCGACCGCAAAAGGAGCAGAAACCCAGGCCGTAAATTCGAAGCCACAGCCAAATCCATAGCCATAGTAGCAGATAACTCCTCCAGCTGCAAAAAGTGTCATCCTGACTCAGGAACCGATGGGTGAGACAGAACCCAACAACCCTAAGTATGATGTTACAAAAGGCATTATTCAAAAACTCTCAAAAGAAATAGTAGCAGCCGGGAAGAAAATAAAAAGACAAGAAAAACAACAAGATAAAGGTAAGCGCAAGCTTATCCTTTCCGACTCATCAGAGGATGAGGAGGAACTGGCATCCATGGCCCTCGACATCATAGAGGATGCTGCAGAAAATAAAGTGCTAGTCAAAACCCAGTTCCAGTGATTTGTCGACGCCGAAGCACAAGCAGGTCGACCAAAGAAAGCAAATACTACGACGACGCCTGAAAACATCGTTGATCTTGTGTCGACGCCTCCACCCCCATCACCAACGAAAATAACTGAGGAACAAGCATCGGCACCACAGTTAGTCAGCCCCCTCAACTTATGCAAAAGTGCGATGCCGGAGGCTGTCAAAGAAAAATTCGACAGAGATAGGGACTTGTAGGATTTCTTTGAGAAACTTCCTACGACTTTTACGTCAGCTCAGAATATTTCTACCAAAGCACCTATCTTCATGTCTCGAGGACAACAACAGGGCACACAGTCCCCAATCGTTGAATTTCGAAAGAAATCCTTACAAGGAATCCAAAGTGATTGCACGTCGGTCCTCCATTATTGCACCGACTGACCCCATACCCCAAGGCGACCTACCAGCCACCACACCTACTGAGGGTGAACCCGACCAAAACTCACACCCTCGACCCTTCAACCCACCACTCAACCATACTTCCCCCAAACTAATCACCCCTGACCATTCACCAACTCCATCACCACCACCACCACCACCACCCCCTGACTCAGAGAAAGGCCCCCCACAACCGACTGCATCCACACAACCAGAGGTGGTAGTCATCCCACCTCCCCAAGCAAACGAACCATTGGCCTCTAACCCACAAACCAAATATCCCGCAGGTACACAGGAAGCAAATAAAGAAAAGCATACGAAGAGGAAGGAGAAATAGAAGAAGGAGCATCAGAGAAAGACTTCAAAGGTACAAATTAGAATGAAGGATGCAAGCTCCTTAACCAACATAGAGTTAGGGAAACTCCTCAAAACCCTAGAAAGTGAAGCAAAGGCAAGGAGTGAGCAAAGAAATAAAGAAATCCAGGAAAAAAACGTCGAGCAGGTCAAGTTTCTCGATAAATGCAGGAATCTGGCCCAGTCCATCATGCCAGGCCCCATAGAGATTGACACATAAAAACATCTTGAAATAGCGTATCATCTATTTGAGAGCATGGTGTCGACACTCCAAGATCACATTCAAGAGACAAAGGAGGAACAAAAAGAGGAAACTTCCTGACTCCTAATGGCACAACACACTACATTTTTTGAAGCATATAAAGTATTGCAGGATCATATGGAGGAGTCTGTCGTAACCGAAGAAGTACTAAGAGACTGGCCTAATCACTATGGGAAAGTTTATTAGTAGACACGATAGACTCGGCAAGGGATTCAGGCATTGGAGAGAACAAAAACCACCAAGGAAGCACTTAGAACGACAATAGAAGAACAGATAATGCTTGAAACTGCCAAACTGCAGAAACAAGAAAGGGAAGCACATCAGTGGGTGCAACAAGCTCTCCCTAACTTAGAGAAAGTCGACATCATCTGCCTACAAATGAAAAGACTTATCAAGACTGCAGAGGAGAAGGACCAATTCATGGGTCCCGAAATGGAGAGGATAGCTAAAGTCTCCATATCAGAAAAGATGTCTATCTTATCAGGCTTGACCACACTCACCATCGTCATCCAGAAAATTTTGAAAAATTTGCAGACGTGATTTCCAACATCACCTCGCAGTAATAGCCCCAGCCATTGTAGAAGTCTGCGTACAGAAAATACCGACCATCAGAATTCATAGCCCACCACAATAACTATCAAAGGCCCACAAGCATTTTGTACCTCCCTGTTTCTTCGAGACAAAGAAACATTTTGTTCGTGGGGGAGATGTAGAAGGAGCAAGTCGATAATTTGACTTGAATGATAGCTTACTTAGTTGATCAGTTGACTAAGTCGATGGGCCAACTTATTCGATCAGCCAACTAAGTCGGTCGACCAACTAAAGCTAAAGATTAGGTCGACCACCTAAGGTTGTGAAGGCTGTGTCGGTTCACCGAATCGACAAGTAGTTATTTTGTAACCGTTCTGTAATCATATATATTAGGCTATTGAGCCAGATGAGAAATCAGTTTAGTTCTCTGTGTTCTATGGACTCATTTGTATAATATAATCTATTATTCACCTATTTTTTCTTATCTCTTGCCTCTATTTTATTTATATATGTTTCGGTGTGTATTATTGGTAACCCTATGTGATCTGTGAGATTACAACAGGCCCAGAAAGGAGCAGAAAGGTGGAATCAGAAAAATCAAAATTGAGCATCATGAAAGTATAAATCCCACCTTCCATTTTTTGCAGCTCGCGGCTTGATCTTAGATCAATGGCTGGGAAAGTTATTTTCTAAGATCGATGATGTGGAAAATAGTAACACGCGCATGGTATAAGTAGATCTCCTAATATGAGAAACTTGGTAGACCCCACAAATTTTAATGGCCTATTCAACGACCAATAAAGATCCACGACAAAGGTGGATTCTGCTCCCACAACTACCACAGATTAACAAAAAAATTCACATCTGTGGAATTTGATAGACCCCACAGCTTTCAATGGATCAGATAAACAATCGATCAAGATCCATGGATGGGAAAAATTCTTCTAGTTCAAAGTGTTGTTGGTTTATTTTTTCTGAACTCGTCGGAATTTTACATAGTGTGCAAGTCAATACACGTATAGAGTCATCCGAGTGTTTTCCAAAAAAATCAACAGTCCAAAACAATTTCACTGGTTGAATATGAAAGGATGAAAGAATCTATTACAGACCACTCGAAGATCCTATGAACAGTCATTTTCATCAAGAAGGCCTCAATCCCAGGTGTCTAATTTTCCTTTTTGATCCACCACACACATCCCAATGTTCTTTGCTGATTTGTTTTGTGATCATGGCGAATCTTCCATATCAAAATTTGTTAGGATTTTTTGTGTGCAGGTTTGATTCACGTATCAGAACTGATTTTGGATATGTTTCAAGCTTTGTCCTGGTATCTTAGTACTCTATAAATATATCCTCAAGAGAGGAACAAGGGATTCGAAATTCATATTGTGAAGCCTCTATTCTTGGTTTTGTAGCTCTACAACTTTCTTGGAATTATTAATGCAAATTATTTCATGAGTGTCTGATTTTCATCACGGTGTTCAATGTTCAATCTGTGTTCCCTTGTATGCTTCATTTCCATGTTTTTTTAGTTTCTGCTAATCCGTTTGTAGTTGTGTGCAAGGAATTTGTTCTCTGATTAGCGCTCCTTGCATCAGACAATGTATTTGTGATGTGTTTTCATAAATTTCTTGGAATTAATCCTCTGTTAGATGCTCCATTTTAGTTATCATCCTTAATATTTCTTTTTCTAAAGGTATTTTGCGAGATTCATCCGTAGATAGGTGCCTCCTGTCTCATTGGGTTTCTTCTCATTCCCCCCTGCCATCTCTCAAAGATATTTTGCTGAATATTAACACTTCTTTCTCCTCAGAAAACAAAGCTTATCAGTTGTCATTATGCTGTAAGCCCTTGAATTTTTCAGGATTTGACTCCATTTCCCAATGGTATTTAATATTTTTATGTCTTACACTCTTTAAAACACAAACAACCCATTCTCGTCAGAAATAAATCCTTCTAAATGCTTGCTGAAAACTATATGTGTATGTGAATGTTCCTGTGACAAAGAGAGATCCCTGTATGACTATATAGGCTAGAATGAAGTTCAAATATTGGTTTGAAATGGTTACCCCAGTGATTCTCCTACCAAAGCCAAAGGAAAGTTAGTGGGTGATAACATCTTGGAAATATTGCCTAGGACTAATTGCTATTATATCCTCAGGGAAATGACATTGTTTTATTTCTATGAATTGGTTTAGTAGTCGGTCATAGAAACATGTTGGTTGTATATGCTCTGGATATTTCACTCAAAGTTTTTGGAAGGTGACTCCACCAGGAAATATTGACGGCCATGCTGGGGAACAAAGATTAAAATCTTCCACCGGTATGAGCTATAGAGTTGTATATTTGATTGTTGATTGTGAAAAATGTTCAAACATCAATAAGGTTGTGCATATTTCACTTGGCGACTCCATATACAAACAATTGAGTCCTCATAATGTTCTATGGAAGCTCCACTGTCAAAGGGTTGCAAAGTGTGAGGAGTTGATTTAGTTTCTTCATCATCAAGGTGAGTTCTATAGCTGTAAGGTATGCTCCTATGAATCGTTCCCACATTCCTAGTTTTCCAAATCGAATACCTAATATAGATTAGAAAGCATATCTTCCAAGATTCAAATTTCAAAAGTGTGATGATGCTGCCCTTCATTTCGTTAGATTTCATAAGCATATATATAAGCTGGGAGTTGAGTTGCATGAGGATTCTTTAAAGAAAATGGTCATGGTTAGTTTAGAAGGATATGCAAAGTCACGGTATGAGGGATTTCCATCAGGGAGTTTATATTCCCTTAAATACTTTCATAAAGTATTTCATGAACATTTTAAATATCAATATTCTTCGTTGCTGCTAGTTCAAGATTGTTGCATGCATGATACAGGTTTCATTGAACAGTTGAAAAACATGTATTATGAGGAGGAGTTTATGGATGATGATATTTTAGAATTTTTACATGAATACTCATCTAAAAATGAAAGAAAAACCAATTTCCATGATATTCAAGAAAATCCCGAGTTGTTGGTAATGTCTTCCTTGACTGAAATTGACATAAGCCAAAGTTCCGATTCAGCTAGTTACCTTTCTTTCCCTGAAGATAACAATAGTTTGCAGAAGTCTTGTCAATCATTATGTGACCAAGAAGGAATTTGGGAATGTCAATCAAATTGTTCTTCATATCATTCAACTTCTAAAATTTTGTTCCAAGCGGAGGCTGCCCCTATTTAATCAGTAGTTACCCTTTCGCAGCTACAATCTATTCAAAGTCATAATGTGTTTTATGAATATTGAAATCATCATGATGAAAGTGATTGTTTTCCATTGGTTTATGCCACATTTGAATTTATGAAACAAATATTAAGATCCTCTAAATGAACACAAACACTTGAGGATATCGCATTTTCAGAAATAGATAATGAAAAGGGCAAGCACTCATGCAATAAATCCCATCCTATGAAGAAAACAACAATTTTCCTTGAGGGGTTAACACCCAAAGAAGAAGATGAGAAGGGTGAACAACTATAATTTTATTCGCACTCCCATACTTCTTTTGATGAGCAAGAAGATAATCGGCCTATTGTTTTATAGGAGGAGTGTTACAATTTGTTTTATGAAGAATGAAATAATCCTGTTACAAACTTCGTCTGTGGTGGTTTTGAAGAAGCTTTCATTCCACCTATATATGATGAATATGAAGATGGTTACTTGGATAATGCACCTAAAGAACCAGTTGTCTGCAATAAAATATTGGATCACCTAGAAGAATATGAGGGTCCTAAATGGGATGTATCTTCATGTTCTTCAAATTCAGAATTTTCATGTCAAGAAGAGTTCATTTCACTTGATTTTCTTAAAGGAGAGGATGATATTTTTTTTGAAGAACATAAATAGAATCAAGGTGTTAGTTCAGAAATTTTAAAGGAAATTGTTGATGTTCTATTTGAAAATTTTCATGAACAAATTCTTCAAGAAACTTTTAAAGAGAAGGTTGACCGGGTGCTAGAGGAGTTATAGTTGGAGCAGCCTTGCCAGGACAGACATAAAGGAAAAATTTGCAGGTTGTCATGATCCAGTGGCTAAATATATGGAGAATATTTGAAGTGGGAATGGTGGGTTATGTTTGCGTAGTAAACATCAGATCTCTCATCATAAACTTTTTCCATTAAGTTATTCATTTCTAATCAAGCATGATGAAGGAGATCAATCATTAGATCAATTGCTTGGATGGCTTCATTGAAATTTTGCATTTACTTGATTGGGAATTAATGTTCACTCAAGTAGGGTAGGTAGGTAGGTGTGATTAAGTTCGACATGGCGAGCATTTCTTTTAGTGATTTTGTAGTTTGTTTCAATATCAGTTCAATTCATACTTTTAGAGCAAGTTGAGGATTTCAGGAAATCTTGGGACTATCCCAATGGATCATGAACTTTTTCTATAGGGTTATTTTCTACCTCACAGGGAGGATAGCATCACCGAGTTGGAGCTATTATTAGCACTTGTGCTAAAATTTGAGGATTTTTAAATATGCATCTGTGCTAATTCCCCTGCTAAAATCTTAGACTAGTGAAAGAAAGAGTAAGATATGAAAGCTTTCCATACCACATGACTTTGAAGGATATTGATGGGGTTTCTATATGTTCCAAAGGGGTTTATTCATTGCTTTGAAGTGAAAAATTATTGAAAATCCTAAGTTTTATCCTCATAAATATGCCTAAATAAGACAAATATCATCAAGGTTAAAAGCTGACCAAAATGGATGGCCTAGATGCATAGCACAGAATATCAAAGGCCGCAGATCATTTTCACCAAGGGAAAATCGGGAGCAAAAAAGTGGAAAAGGAAAAATTCGGTTGTGGAAGATGGTAAACCTGAATTCCGCTTTCCACAGTCCTAGATCCGATGGTCAAGGATGACTCTAAGATAAATCAATAGTCCAGGAAAGGAAAGAAGTAAAAAGGTGAAAGAAAAAAGCAGGAAATTGAAAAGGCCAAATTTGGTTATAAAAGCTGGTAAATCCTCCTTCTGCTTTCCTCTATTTTGCGGAAAGGAAAAAGAGGAAAGCGAAAGATACAGAATTCAGTCGTAAAAAATCTAGAATCCTGCTTTATGTAATCCATGGGATCGATGGTTTAGAGAGCCTCTACACATATCAACGGCCTGAAAAGGAGTGGAAAGGAGGAATCAAAAAAATAAAAATTAAGAATCATCAAATCAGAAATACTGCCTTCTGATTTCCGTAGCCTGCATCTTGATCTCATATCAACGATTAGGAAATTTCCTATCTAAGATCGATGGTGCGGAAAAGAGAAACATTTGCACAACATAAGTAGATCTCCTAATATGTGAAACTTGGTAGAACCCGTAACTTTCAACGGCCTAGATAAACAACCGATAAAGGTCCACGGAGGAGGTGGATTCCAGTGCTAGAACTAGCACAAACAAACAAAATTTTCAAATCTGCGGAATTTGGTAGACAAGGTATTTTTTAAGGATTATAATATTATACTTAAGTATAGTATTCTACGAGAATTTTTTCGATTTAAAAAAACATGTATATATATAGGTAGGCGAATATTAAATATGAGACATAAAATTAACACTAAAATGTGTAAATTTTAGCAAATATTATGATAAAAAACATATTTTACATAAATATAGGAAATATTAAATACTAAAAATGACCAAATAGTGAATTCATTTTTGAAAAAAAACCCAAAAAATAGCCAATTGGCAAAATTTTGCCCCTGAAAATTACCCTGTTGGTAGACCTCGTAGCTTTCAACGGTCGATCAAGATCAACGGATGGGAAAAATTCTGCTAGTTCAGTGTTGTTGGATTAATTTTTCAGGATTCAACATAATTTTACAGATTTTGCAAGTTAATACACGTGTAGGTGCATCCAAGTGTTTTCCAAGGATATCAACGGTCTAAAACAATTTCGCTGGTTGAATATGCAAGGATGAATGAACTTTTTCTAGGATACTCGAAGATCCTCTGAACAATTATTTTCATCAAGAAGGCCTAAGTCCCATGTTTCTAATTTTCCTTTTTGATCCACCATGCACATCCCAACATGCTTTCCTGATTTTTTTTGTGACCATGGCGAATATGCCAGATCAGAAGTTGTTAGTATTTTTTGTGTGCAGGTTTGATTCCCATATTAGAACTAATTTTGTCTCTGCTTTGAGGTTGGTCTTGAGAGCTTAGTACTCTATAAATATAGCCTCAAGAGAGTAAAAATGGGTTTGACATTCATATTTTGAAGCCTTTGTGCTTTGTTTTATAGCTCTGCAACTTTCTTGAAAGTATTAATGCAAAGTATTTCATGAGTTTCTAAGTTTCATCACGATGTTCAATTGTTCAATCTATGTTTCCATGTATGCTTCGTTTCCATATTTGTGTTGTTTCTGCTAATGCATTTCAAGTTGTATGCAAGGAATTCGTTCTCTGTTTAGTGCTTCTTGAGTCGGATAATGAATTTGTGATGTGTTATGGTAAATGTCTTGGAATTCATCCTTTGTTAGGTGATCAATTTCAGTTATCAGCCTTACTATTGCTTCTGCTAAAGGTGTTTTAGGAGATTCGTCCACAGATAGATGCCTCCTTTCTCATTGGGTTTCTTCACATTTCCACCCGCCATCTCTCAAATATATTTTGTTGAATATTAACACTTATTTTTCCCCATATTACGAAGGTTATCACTAGTCATTATGTTGTAATCCCTTGAATCTTTCAGGATTTGACTCCATTGCCCAATGGTATTTAATATTTGTCTGTCTTACACTCTTTAAAACCAAACAATCTATTTCCTTCAGAAATATAGTCTTCTGAATGCTTGTTTAAAGCTATATGTGTATGTGAATGCTCCTATGATAAAGCGAGAGCTCTCTCTAACTGTATAGGATAGAATACAGTCTAAAGATTGGTTTGAATTTCTTACCCTAGTGATTCTCCTACCACAACCATAGGAAAATTATTAGGTGATAACAGATAGGAGGACAACAAATATAACTGAATGAGTTAATATATGTCAAGGGAGAATCAAAAAATACTTAGACTAAATAAGCAAACCAGTGTAGATAATTACCAAATATAAATGACTAAAAAAAATAGACAAAACCAATCACAAGAAAAAGCAATCCAGGAATTGATAATGGTTAAATCCCAAGGGTGAAAAATATGGTTCTATTGAGTAATTGTATATGGGACTTTGGTCTCTTAATTCCATAATCCAACCATGTATCAAGGTGTACATGGTTGTATTATGGAATTAACGATGATCAAATGGAGGAACTATTAGGAAAAAAATTGAGCCTACTCTTCCATGACCTATCTTATTGCAATCAAGAGAAAGGAATGCTTTCATATTTGATATTACATGAATATATACAAATATAAGAGACTTTTTGGTTCCTACCCACCCTCTTTCTATTACAGAGTAGTTACGAATTTATTAAGGAGACCAATCCTCTTCTTCCCCTATATCAAATAGAAGAATATGAGTAGACATTGTTATAACATTGTTGAGCCGAAAAAATACCACATTTTATTCATCTTTGATATACCATTTTTCACCTTATTCCTATCTTATCCTTCCATAAAACCATTAATATCCACCATTTTCATAAATAAATATGGGTTACCTTGTTATTTTCCAAATCATTTATTTTTGAGTATTTTGAGTAAATTTGTTGTTAATTATTGAGAAAAATAACATATTTTCATTATACTTTAATGTTGGATGAGTTTGGTGATGATTAGGGGTATATTTGAAGACTTTAACAAGCTCAAAAGTCACCACCTAGCCTCAAATTCGAATTTCATCTTCAAGATGTGGGCTAATTTCAAGGATAAGATCATGGAAATGTGGAGAGAATATCTCATCCAATATTTGTTGGAGGATTTGAAGGGATGAGTTGAGAGAAAATTGTATTTGTTGAGGATTTTGAGGGATAAGTTAAGATAATAGTGGATCTATAATTATGACTAGTTATCTTGAATTCATGTATAAATAGGAGGGATCTCTCCTCATTTTGGTTAGAGGCCTCTGTAGTGGTGTAGAAGTAGAGAATAGTTTAGATCTTTTGAGAGTTAGTAATAGAGTGGATTCTGATTGTTATGTAATGGAGGTGGTGCTTAAATGCAAATCATTCTACTCTCTCTTATGTTAATCTGGATTTATTTCTTATGAGTTGTTAATATAGATTTTCATGATTTCTTTCTTATGAATTGTTAGTATATATTTGTCATGAGATCATATCTATTTATTGTTTGTCATTTGTTATATGATTTTCCATATAGATTATATTTCCCTTATTTAATTTCAGTATTTCTTTACCAATTTTAATTTATGCAATTTCATGCTTTCTTAGGTTAGATTTATTTCCACATAATTTCATGTTTTTGTAACTTAGATTCAATTTCAATTGTAGAATAAGTTAGCAATACTCTGCCCCTGCATATACTTTTTATGTACCTCACAACTTTACGCTCTCTTTGGGTTGACAATTAAATTGTTGGATATATGTTATAAATTGTTTAATGTTTTTCCCCAACAAACATTGATATCATATTCATGATGCCTTATGACTATTCACAATGTCATCTGACATGTGTGGGAGCCATCAAATGTTTTGGGACATGTATGATAAATAAATATTGAATACAATTGTGTGGGTTGACTAATTTGATGAATCGAGTAATATTCGAGGTCGACTAAGTTGACGGATCGATTTATCCACTCCTTTGATTTAGTCGATGGATCAACTAATTTGTAGGTTCAACAAAGTATATGGATAGAATTATCCACAGGGTGAACTAAGTTAGTGGATCAACTGATATATAGGGTTGAATGGATCAATTTCTCGATAGATCTCACCAAGGATTTAACTGGTACTAGGAACTAGTCCATTACAAGTTGAAAATTATCGCACTCACCATAGAATTCCATAATAATTCAATTTGATATAATAATTTTAAATTGTGGACCTCAATAACATAATAATGGGTTTCTTCTATAACTCATTGATGAATGAAATCATGAGTGTTTCCAATATCAATTAAAACAATCATCTTTCACTTCTTGATTTATCCAATGAATTTTAGAATTTGGAGAGTTAAAATTATGGATAAATATTGGGAAATTTTGGGTTCCTCATAGGGAGGCTCCAAGATCGATTCCTACTAAGCAGGATTTGTAGTACCCACTAAATTTATCTTTGTAATTGCTTCCTAAAAAAATTCCATAGGCTATTCAATTTATGTCATGTCCCTCCCTTCAATGGACATCAAAAGTGTTGACCTTTCCTAACACCTAGAGGGTCAAAAGGTGTATTAATTGATAAACCTAGGTAATTGTGCTCAATTATTATTTAGGAGGCTTGTATTAGCTTTATTTATTGTTATTATTAATTACTGTTCAAATAAATATGTGGAAATAAGTTTCCATGTCAAGAGGGAACACTTGGGAAAGCCAACTTTCCTAGGAGGATAAATATAAACTATTAAATTCATTGGCAAAAGAAAGAATCTAGAAAATCAGGAAAGTCCGAAAAGCCAAGAAAATTTTTCATGAGAAAAAGAAAGAAAATTTGGGCTTAAGGAGGGCACAATTTCAATTTAGAGGGTCGGTTACAAAAGTAGAAAGTGCAGAAAATATGTCACAGGAAAAATAAGGAAACTTTGTTCCTAAGGAGGGGACAACTTCTAATTTAAATGGAAGGTTGTTGATAGGGAAACATATCTCTTGACTCATACTTTCTATTTTCCTCATGAAGTGTGAATTCATGTCTAGGGTTACAATTTAGCAAGTGGAAACTTGCTCAACAAGTGAAGGACCTGCTCAACAATTGAAGGACTTGCTCAACAAGTCACTCAAGGTTTATTTAATGGTGATTCCAACTCAATTTATGAGTTTGGTTGATGATTGTTTTGGTGTTGATGAATCTAAGGATTCCTTACCAATTTTTTTTCCTTAGTCTCTTGGGACATGCACCCCAACGTTCTCATTCACCTTCTTCTCTCTCTCCCCTTCAATATTATTGCAAGTGACTTTGAGATAAGGAGGATACCATCACATTCATATTCACTTCTGTAGATTATATATAATCCCTATTATCTATATATGACATTAATATTCTGTTCCATAGAGATTACATGTTAAAATCCTCATGAGAAGAAATGTATGTTCCCATTTAGTGGGTTTTTTTAGAGTTTAATGTAATAAGAATGAACCGATGTCCATGGAAGTAGTATTAGATTATCTGATGTGTTGAAAAATTATATATTAGTCTCTTTAAAACTTAATTAGTAGTTATTAATACAATATGGTTTGAAATTAATCCATTTTTGCACACCCCTACTAGTTGACTAAGAAAATTATACTAGTTTTACAGTTTTCTTCATTCTCGAAGTTTTATGCATCCAAATTCCATTTAGAAAGTTTTTGTGGGAATTTAAAACACACCACTACCAATACCAACCCTCATATGATTATTTTGTTGATTTCATACCTTGTTTTTACAGCCTTCTTTATGCACGGTCTCCCTAGGACAAAACTGCTAGTTTTTCCCAAATTGTTCCAAACAGCCCCAAACTAGTACATATATGTTCCTAGACTTATGAACCTTCATTTTATTCTTATTACATTTCTAATCAAACCTATGTGCATTTCACAAACCCCTATTTGAATACATGTGAAATTTCTTCTTCGTTGCATGGTTGGGTGACCCAGAAGCATGGAAGTAGGTCTCAGCGGAGCTGATTATGAAACCTAAAAGGTCCTTGATTTACATGTACTAGGGAAGGTACTTTATCTGTCCTAATTTTTTTGTTGGTATCGTCCTTAACCCTCTTCCATATTCCACAAATTTGTTGCTAAACCATAATTTTTTCCGTGCATCTTAAGTGGTTAAATTTACTGCACAAATATGGTTTCACACATCAATTAATAATCATAGAAGAGTTAGTATTCTGATTTGAATATCAGATGAGGGATATTAAAGTTGTATCAGAGCTCTTTTTTTTCTCATCCTATTTAAATAAGACTCTTGTTGAATAATATTGCAAATCACTAAATCCAGTTGCAGCTATGAGGCTCCTACCATTGATTGGAGAATACCATGAGCAGTGTGCATAAGAAGACTATGAAGATCCCTCATACAGTACCTCAAGTAGATGCAATAGGGATGATTTTTATGATTTCTTGCTTCCATATTAGTATGAATCCATTTGGCATAAATATACAAGTGTTGGTGGTAAAATGTTCAATGGAAATAACTCTAAAGAATATTTCCAGTATTTCATGGAATACGATGCTTTAAAAAAAGAGATAAGGGAGGTATTATCTTTTCAATATTACTTATACCTAGAGATGGATAATTTATTCAAAGATCTATACTATCATTCAAGCATGGAAAATATTGCACATATGGAAAATGAAGTGTCCAATAATTTGGGGACTATGTGTTTTCCACTTAGAGCTAAAAGAGATAAAGAGGTTAAGCATATGCTATTACAAGAAGAGATCCAAAGATTTATTGGTTCTAGCAAAAGTAAGAAATACGTGGATGAGGCCCTAAAGCCATTCTCAATAATTGAAAAGGACCATGATCCACATAGTTCTTCAAGTGGACAAGAATAATAAGACATTCCTCAAGTGGAGTGAAAATCAGTGCAAGGTGATTGCATAGGAGAAGAAAGTAAAGATGAATGCACTTCCAACGTGTTTATGGGTGATCTCTGGATCACTGCTAAGGATGTTCATTCATGTAAGGGTGGTGAGACATATTTTGTATCACTTACCAAATAAGTTCCAAAATAATATTTACAGTCACCTCCTTATCCACATAATGAAGAAGAAGAAAATGCAACACCACTTGGGTGTGAACCAAAGAATTTGGTGGAAGAGCGGGACACCATATTATCCCTACATGAAGAGGGTAATATAAAGAATAGGTATGCTAATATTTGTGATTTCTGAATAATCCATGTTTACTTACAATGACCTTATCCATGGGAGGATTAAAATACTTCATTTGCATATGAGGGCTACAAAATCAAGGAAAATCGTGAGGGAGATGAATTCACTCCTATTTTCTCTGTTGATTATCACAAAATCAGTGCAAAGAGGGTGTTGTTTTCAATGGTGATAAGGAATAATTTGGATCATATCTAGAAGGAGAACATATATCATATCTGAAAGCATCATTTGAACCTCCTAATGAAGTGGAATACAATCCCCCACCAGCTGGGTGTGAACTAGAAAATTTGAAGGAGAAAAATATGATGGAAAGGGATGCACAAAGTTCAGATTTTTGTACTCTCTTCCAGCATGATGAAGTTTTAGCCACATCAAAGGAGAGGCTTGACATCAGTGTGAGTCCAAATCCCACTATCATAATTTAGGAGAGTTGTAAACCATCTAGTCTTGCATGTGGGAAATCATGAATAAAGGTCCATGAAGGGGGGCACAAGTTACTGCAAGGTATTTGCAGTGAAGGAGAAGGATAAGTGTCCCATGAGCATAAAGAGAAATATGTTGCATCAATGGAATACATAACTAAAATACTTATTAGTGATAATTATTCAAGAAAAGAGTAGGGTTTTAATTCACTTTACCCTACCACCATTGTTGTAGAAGAACAATCCAGAGAGATAAAAAATACTCTGTACATGGTTCAAAGAGTACCTACTAATGGGTGCTCAAGTTTCAGTGAGATGTCTATTGAGGTATTTCCACCTGTCTATGTTGGTGACATAGATATTTCACTTGAAGAAAAGGTGCCAATATAAAATTCCACATCACAATTGGAGTTTCATGAATTTCATCCAAGAGAGAGGCAAGAAACAAAGGTTCATATGCAAGAACCTCATTTTATTGCAGGGTATTTGAAGATGAGTGAGTGAAAAATCAAAGAGGCCCTACACACTCTCCATGGAACACGTGCATGGATAAAAAATATTTGTTGGAAGTTGGATGAGAAATATAATATGGAATACATGGAGAGGTTTCAGAAGGCCATGACAAGAACCAAAGGTCATTTTTTTTCAATTTCTTTATGATAGAGACAATTTGCTTTAGATTGTTGATTTTGTGTATGGAGAATCATTAAAGGATGAAGAATAGATTTGAAATATCATACAAGAAATTTTTACCACCCAAGATTTCTTGAAGAGAACTTAATGTGTACTCCAAGAGTCCAAGATGGATATAGAGAAACTTTGTCAGAAGTTGAAAAGATCTTTCCTACCACCCTACACGCCATTCAACCATCCTCATGAGTCTGACTACATTCTTGAACATATGGAGGAATATCATGAGAAGCATTTGGTTTTGCATGTGCTTGAGGACTATGAAAACAAGCTTAATGAGAACCAAACACTTGGTATTTTCCAGAGAAAACTAGAGTTATTTTCTGGAGAGAGTATATTCTCCATGGAAGAGTCAGATGAGATCAACTTAGTTGGATAATATAGTGATGAAGAATATGAAACCATAAGTTTTGTCGATAAATATTGCAGAGAGTTGATTCACGGTTCTACTCCCACTTCTATTTCATCCACATCAAGTGGGGATGCAAATTGGGAGAAGTAATTTTCCTTGTTGGTGCCACATGAGGAGAAAGAGGATCCTATAGGTGTTCATGATGACTTGATGAATGTGCCATTACATTTTAAGACAAAACATAGGAACATATTGATGCCACTTGATTCCATTCATCCACATATGGATTGGGTGGAATATTACATGTCACACATGGAGTCTTCTTCCATAAAAGTTTATGCTCAGGATAAGTGGAAAGCATTTAAGCAAGCAAATGCCAAGAGAATTTATTGAGAAATATATCTTGTACAACGTGGCCACTGTGGAGGAAACTCGCACATTTGTATGGATGATTCCACCCTTTGACTAGTGGAAGAGATTTGATCCATTGGGACTTTACACATTAGAAAGAAACAAGATTCCCATATGGACCTGACAGTTGGAGGATTTCTTCATCCATGGTAGGAATGCATAGGTACTTGTTGGAGTTATGCACCTTGGAGGGTGTACCTTTTTATTGTATCAATGGAGATACATTAGGAACATCATAAAATTTGTATGAGTATTATAAAGAGCATGTATCGATGTTATATGATTCCCTCACTATGCATGGAGGGGCATGGGATAATAACTTGTTTCTTCATAGCAGTAGTTATGTGAGTTATAGTGCTAGCTTGCACATGGATTTTCATACTTTAGAGAGGCTCAAGATGTCGTGTCCCACATTATGAAGTTCCATTCTTGGTAGGAGATTCTCAAAGATATTTATTTTTTCATGGGGATTCATTAATGGTCAGTGTGATGGTATGATTTCCACATCATGATTTTCATCTTCTACGATGATAATTTTTGTTGATGTTACTGATTTTTGGAAGGGGGAACATAATACCATGTGACCCTGGAATTCTTAGGAATGAGATATTTCCAAAAGGAGCAGTAACATTTGTATCCTTGCAGAGGAGGGAGTGGGATCTAGGAATTCTACTCAGTTACCTTAATTGGGTTGACAATTTTGTTGAAATAGGTGTTCATTGGAGAAATGACTGTGATCAGAGTGGTGCCGCGGAAACATAGTGGACAAATTTGTAGCACTCTCGAGTGCTTCTACTTGAGGACAAGCATAATTGGGATGGGAGGACTTTCGTATCCCTCACTTGAAGGGACATCAAAAGTGTTGACCTTTAGTAACACCTAGGGGGCCAAAAGATTAATTAATTGATTAACCTAGGGAATTGTGCTAAATTATTATTTACGAGGATTGCAATTAGTTTTATTTATTGTTTTTGTTAATTAATGTGCAAATAAATATGTGGAAATAATTTTCCATGTCAGGAAGGCACACTTGGGAAAGCCAGCTTACTTAGGAGGATAATTAGAAACGATCAAAGCCACTGAAAAAATCAAGAAGTCAAAAAAGAGGGAAAGTACCGAAAGCCAAGAAAAGATATCATAAGAAAAAGAAGGAAAATTTATGCCTAAGGAGGGCACACGTTCTATTTAGAGGGTTAGTTACAAAATAAGAAAGTGCAGAAAATATGTCATAAGAAAAAGCAAACAACTTTGTGCCTAAGGAGGGCACAGTTTCTAATTTAGATGGAAGGTTGTTGACAGGGAAACATCTCTCTTGAATCATACTTGCTATTTTCCTCATGGAGGGTGAATTCATGGCTATGGTTAGGGTTTAGCAAGTGGCAAATTTCTCAATTGGTGAAGGACTTGCTCAACAAGTCACCCAAGTCACTCAAGGATTATTTAAGGCTTCTTTTGTTTGAATTATTGAACCATTGATCTACAGGAAATGAGTGAAATTGAAAGGTATAATTGTGCAGTAGAATGGACTGAGAAATGTACACTGAACAAGAAAATTTTAGAGAAAACTGATAAGAATTGATCAATAAATTACAACACTAATCCTGATTAATTCCAGCACCAGAGAGTAATTTTTAGGGGCAAAATTTTGCCAATTGGCTATTTTTTGGGTTTTTTCCAAAAAATAAATTCTCTATTTGGTCATTTTTAGTGTCTAATATCACTTATATTTACATAAAATGTGTTTTTTATCATAATATTCACCAAACTTTACACATTTTAGTGTTAATTTTATGTTTCATATTTAATATTCTCTGACCTATCTATAAATTATTTTTTTTCGATCTAAAGCAATCACCTAGAATACTATACTTAAGTATAATATTAGAATCCTTAAAAAATACCATGTTCATGTTGAAATATTGTAACTTCGAAGAATATTCTATATGTATATTTTGTGGTCCCCGATGGTCCTACTGGGAGAACCACTTGTATTACATTGTACCCCGATGCTCCTAATCGGAATAACTAATAAGAGTCATGAGGTAGTCCCCTCTAATTGTAAAGGTGGGTCATCAACACCCCAGTGTGGTTACTTGAGCCTACATGTGTAACTCAAGCCTACATGATTTAACTCGAGCCTACATGTCAAATGAGTTAACTTAAGTGAACGGATGAATATAAATAGAGGTGTAGTGCTCCTCATTTGTGACACACACTCTCACTTGTATAGCGCATTAGTGGAGAAGAGAAGTAGCTGGAGAAGGAGGAGGATCAGGCTTTGATCTCCTTGCTGGTTTATCTTTTATCTTTTTGGGGCATCTATATTGAGGAAGCTTTTGCTGGGTTTTTCCCTTTAGGGTTTTCCCAGGATAAATCTTTGTGTTCCTTTTGTATGGTTGTGCTTGTCAATCTTTCAATGATCCTGTTTATATTCTTTTGTTATGAAAATGAAATGAAATACTAATGTCTTAGCTAAGAATATGGAAATTTAACATGGTATCAGAGCTAACCAGAGAAGAAGACATTGTGTAGCTACAGAAGCTAGGGATTCTTACTTTTTTGGTCTCTCTCCGCAATCCATCAGCAAAAGTATGCTAGGATGACTCTCCATTGAAGGGCACATCTTTCTGTCGAAGCGGAATTCAATTCCGAGCATTTTAAGTTTTTGATGTGGAAATTAGGGATTTCTACAGAAGAGGAATTTTTGAGTGAGACCAGCATAGGATTGTTCTCCTCATCAAAACTGAAGTTTAGAGACCTGGATCAAGAAATTCGGTTGGGTGAAACTTTGGGAAAGGCAAACCCTAGTTTGACCCCGAACTAGAAAAACCCTAAATACTAAAACTGCTACGTTTTGGTACATTCGCTATATTCCAAGATTGGAGAAGGACCAGGAGCTGCAAATTGCAGGGGCCGAATTTAAAATCATGATTAACACTGTGTCCAAAATTCATCCTCAGATTCGCTGTATTCCAGGAGATATGTTCTCTCCAGGTTAGGGTTCCAGCCTCTTCCAGAATTCATCCCTAAACAGGACACCTGGGGAGAATTGAAATATCTTGGGCTACAGAGGTCCAAATGGAATTCCTGAAGATTTTCCAAAAAGGAAAAGGAATTTAATTTAGGTGGTATAAATATTAGACTTAGAAGATTAACCAGTGACACGTCGCATGCCGTACAACTTCGCTGTTCTGAACAGTCCTGTAACAGGTCACCTTGGGAAAAGGATCATAAATCCCAAAAGGTGAAACCAATTATGATGAAACATATGGTGTTGGATCAGGGACATCCGAGGTTACCTCAATACAAAATTTCATATATATAGGAGCAGAAAGTTCAGAGATATAACAGAAATAGTAACAGGCATTTCTGTTGAAGAAATTGGAAAATTAGGGCTTCCTGTTCCGGGAGCTTCCCTCCACTATTTTCAGAAATGGAGTACATTGGACAGCTCCATTTGAAGAGATCTATCTGTCTAGCCAATCAGATCTAAAATATTCCAAGTTTTGAAATTAGGGTTTCTGTGACAAACCCTAGATCAGCCAGCTCCGGAACTAGGACGTACACCTCAAATCGGTAAGATCTAATCCTTTGCTATGTTCATTTGAGGTTCTCATTTCAAAGTGATCTATCACATCATATTGATGATAAGCTTGGTGAAGTTGACAACTTCCAAGCCTAGAAGTATATGATCTCTCTGAAGAAAATGGATTGGACACCTACATGAGCATAGAGGTTCTAGTTTCAGAGGGAGATGAGGCTAGAATCCTTTCTCAAGAAGAACTTGGTCAAAGCCAAGAAGATCACTGATGATTCAGTCACAAATCAACTTGTACTACAAGTGTCTTCCCTAAAGACATCGATTATGTTTGATTCCTTGACCAAGCTATTTGAAGGGAAGAACATAGATCGGAATATGACCTTAAGAAACCAGCTGAAGAATGTGGAGATCCAAAATCCAGAGACCATGCAGTCATAAGGATCTCTCAAATCAAAGAACAACTTCAAGCGGGGAAGCAAGAAGTGAAGAATGAAGAAGTGGTGATGGCCACCTTGAATGGCTTCCAAAGATCATGGAATTCATTCATTCAAGAAATGTGTTCCAGAAGGAAGTGATTATTTTCAGCAAACTTTGGGAAGAAGAAGAAGCTCATCTCTGAAGATCAAGATCTCATCTTCCAAAGAAGATCCCTCAATCAATGAGGAATATGAAGATCTCAACTCTTGAAGAACTGCTTATCCACCTCATCATTTGGATAAGAAACTATGCTATCATGAATGAAGAAGATGATGAAGCTGAAGACTCAAGAAGGAGTATACCCATGAAACAAATAAAGATAAGTATTCAATTGTCATTTGATGATATTTTTTTGTTATACATTTGATTATATTCAGTTGATGTATTTTTTGCATTAATGACTGTATACTACTAATATGCATGTGATGGGTAAGTAGCTCATGGTGCTATACAACTCTCCATTGCTACTTATCAAACCTCTTTGCTGACATATTGGATTAGTGCACAATCTCAATAATGTCATGGTGGAGATGGAAGGCATCTAGAAAGTTTATGTGAGATATGGATGAATGTTGTATTGACTAAACAGTTGCACGATGCATAAGAATTTTTCATTATGCATATTTTTTATGAAATAGTTCTAACCATGCAACTGGTGCATTTCAATTGTAGGAAAGGTCATGAACAACCTCCTACAAGAAAAGAAGGATGAGACTTGTTCCGAAGAACAAGTGATGACAATTCAAGATTCACTCAAATAAACATGAATCTGAAGCTCCCAGGGTCAAAGACACCATGATGGAAGAAAGAGATTCAGATAATGGTAGATCCACCTTGAAGGATGAATACCACCATGGGTACAAGAGATAACTCAAGATGAAGAGAAGAATGCTATAAAAGAAGCTATGATCAAAGAATAACAGTTGATAATGGGGAATGATGTATACGATATGATGGAACAAGTGTACAAAGCAAGGTTTGTGATTCTCCCCAGAAAGAATAGACTATGACATGAAATACTCTATTGACCAGTATATATCAAGCATAGAACCACCTATACAGAATGAAGAGGGAAGATGATACTCCACTTCAGGGGAAGTGACTACAGAAAATTATATCTGAGTTCGACATGGTATGAAATGATGGATAGTTTTGTTTATGGATCGAGACTTTATCAAGAGTAAATTGGGTTCCAACCTTCAAGGTTGAATGCAGAAGACTAGCATATGTTGATGACCTGAGAAGACAAACTCATAGAAGATGTTATGATACTAGAATGATGTTTGGGATATAGTACTCAAACCAGAAAGCAAGAATGTTGTATCTTCCAAATGGATTTACAAGATAAGATATGTTGCTGATAGAAGTAAGGTAAGAGTTGTGGCTAGAGGTTTCTATCAGAAAGAGGGAATTAATTCTGAAGAGACACTTACTCCAAGAAGCAAGGTACACTTCCTTCAAAACTATCATGGTAGTTTCTTCCATGATGAAGTAAAGACAAGCCTTCCTTAATGATATGATTGAGGAAGAGTTTTACATTGAATAGTCACGAGGATTTGAAGTTGAAGATAGAAGGAATCAACTATGCAAGTTGAAGAAGGCCCTCTATGGCCTGAAGCAAGCTCCCAGAGCTTGGTATGGAAGAATAGATAGTTTCCTGATGAGCATGGGATTTTCCAAGAGAAAAGTCAATCCTAACCTTTCCTACAAGGTTGTAGAAGATGTACCTGTCATTCTATTACTATATGTGGATGACTTATTCTTGATAGGGAATGAGAAATAGATCATGGAAAGCAAGAAGAAACTAGCAGAAGAATTTGAGATGAAATACCTTGGGTTAATGCATTATTTCCTAGGTCTGGAAGTATGGCAAAGTTCAGAAGGAATATTTCTCAACCAGGGAAAGTATGTGGTAGAGATATTGAAGAGATTCAATATGTTGGAATGCAAAGTCATGGCCACACCCATGGGCTCCAACCTAAAGCTGTTAGCTGATGACTCATTAGAGTTAGTGGATGTGACTCACTGTAGATAGATCATTGGTTCATTGATGTACTTAACAAATACCAGACCAAACATTTGTTTTGCTGTGAACACCTTAAGTCAATATCTTGTTCAACAAAGACGGGTTCACCTAGTAGCTGCAAAACATTTGATGAGATATCTGAAAGGGACTATAGACTTTGGTCTATACTATGATGATAGTCATGAGTATAGATTGTATGACTACACAGACGCAAATTGGGCTGGAAGTATCTCAGACAGGAAAAGCACATTAGGTATATGCTTTTGGTCTGCTATGAGTTCATGGTTTACCAGGAAACAGTCTAGTGTTTCTCTTAGCACGGTTGAAGCAGAATACATAGCAGATTGCTCTACTAAGTTGTGAAGCCATATGGATTCAGAAGCTGATATCAGGTCTCTTTGACCTGAAGATGGACACTACAATGATTCTATATGATAACCATAGTTGTGATGACAAAGAACCCCGTGTTCCAATGTAACACGTAGAATCCGGTATTTCTACATACAAGATAAGATGTAGATGGTGATACTGTAGATGCAGATGATGGTGATTCAGTATTTCTATACTGAATGTATAGATGATGATGATTTCAATATTCCCATACTGAAGATATAGATGATATTTCAGTATTTACATACTATAGATACAGATGATGGTGATTCCATATTTCTATACTGAATATATCGATGATGATTCTTTCATTATTCACATACTGGAGATACAGATGGTGATAGATCAGTATTCAGATACTGAAGATGTAGATGATGATGGTTTGGATGATGATGTACCGACGAAGCCTCTGCCTCGAGTAAAGTTTGAACACTTTCGAGACAAGATTGGTGTTGTTCGGAAAGACCTTCCTTGAAAGGGGGAGTAGTGATGTTGTAGTGGGATTGTATCATCCCTGGGCATTTTCCCTAAAGTGATCCGGAGACCTCGGTCCTCGAGAATGAAGAGGGATTGTATCATCCTGGGACATCTGTCCATAATAGATCCGGTGACCTCAGTCATCGAGAACATGATGGGTTTGTATCATCCTGGGACATCTGTCCATAATAGATCCAGTGGCGTTGGTCCTCAAGAATGTGGTAGGATTGCATCATCCTTGGACATAGTCCTAAAGTGATAGGGAGTGATTATCCCGTAATTGTATCCGGTGACTTCGGTTGTCGAGAATGTGGTAGGATTGCATCATCCTTGGACTCAAGTACTAAAGTGATAGGGAGTGATTATCCCGTAATTGTATCCAGTGACTTCGGTTGTCAAGAATGTGGTAGGATTGCATCATCCTTGGACTCAAGTCCTAAAGTGATAGGGAGTGATTATCCCGTAATTGTATCCGGTGACTTTGGTCGTTGAGAATGCGGTAGGATTGCATCATCCTTGGACTCAAGTCCTAGAGTGATAGGGAGTGATTATCCCATAATTGTATCCGGTGACTTTGGTCATCGAGAATGTGGTAGGATTGCATCATCCTTGGACATAGTCCTAAAGTGATAGGGACTGATTCTCTCGTAATCAATCCAGTAACTTCGGTTGTCAAGAATGTGGTGGGATTGTATCATCCTTGGACTTTAAGTCCAAAAGTGATCCAAAGACTTTTTGTATTTGAGTTGTGGATTGCAGGTTGTTGCTGATGATGATGATGTTGTACTGATCAAAATATCACAGTATGATGATGATGATGTACTGATCAAAAGATCAGAGTATGATGATGATGACATACTAATCGAAAGATCAGAGTATGATGATGATGACGTACTGATCTAAAAGATCAGAGTATGATGATGACGCACTATGATTATGATGTCTCTGATCGAAAGATCATAGTATGATGATGATGTTTATGATTGAAAGATCAGAGTATGTTGATGATGTTTCTGATCGAAAGATCAGAGTATGATGATGATGTTTCTATGTTGATGATGTTTCTGATCGAAAGATCAGAGTATGATGATGATGTTTCTGATCGAAAGATCAGAATGTGATGATGATTATGATCGACAGATCAAAATATGATGATGATGATGTTACTGCTAATCGAGAGGTCAAAGTACTGAAGATGTTGTTGTTGATCGAAAGTTCAAGGTACTGAAGATGTTGTTGCTGATCGAAAATTCAAAGTGCTGAAAATGTTGCTGATCGAAAGGTCAAAATGTTGAAGATGTTGTTGCTAATTGAAAAGTCAAAGTGCGGAAGATGTTGCTGATAGAAAGGTCAAAATTCTGAAGACGTTGTTGCTGATCGAACAGTCAAAGTGCTGAAGATGTTGCTGATCGAAAGGTCCAAGTCCTGAAGATGTCGTTTCTAATTGAAAGATCAAAATGCTGAATATGTTGTTGATCAAAGACTGAAGATGTTGCTGATGATGAAGACTGAGGATTGAAGATGAAGACTACATGATGTTGAAAAGCTTCCAATGATTTATAGATGTGTTACCCTGCTGATGTTGATGATGTCCCCTATCTCTACTCTTGTTGTTGATGATGTTGTTGTAGAATACTCTTCTCATTAAGGGGGAGTGTTGAAATATTGTAACTTTGAAGAATATTCTATATGTATCTTTTGTGGTCCCTGATGGTCCTACTGGGAGAACCACTTGTATTACATTGTACCCCTATGCTCCTAATCAGAAGAACTAATAAGAGTCATGAGGTAGTCCCCTCTAATTGTAAAGGTGGGTCATCAGCACCCCAGTGTGGTTACTTGAGCCTGCATGTGTAACTCGATCCTACATGTCAAATGAGTTAGCTTAAGTGAATAGATGAATATAAATAGAGGTGTAGTGCTCCTCATTTGTGACACACACTCTCACTTGTATAGCGCATTAGTGGAGAAGAGAAGTAGCTGGAGAAGGAGGAGGATTAGGATTTGATCTCCTTGCTGGTTTATCTTTTATCTCTTTGGGGCATCTATATTGAGGAAACTTTTGCTGGGTTTTTCCCTTTACGGTTTTCCCAGGATAAATATTTGTGTTCCTTTTGTATGGTTGTGCTTGTCTATCTTTCAGTGATCATGTTTATATGCTTTTGTTATGAAAATGAAATGAAATACTAATGTCTTATCTAAGGATATGGAAATTTAACATACAACAACGTTACAATAAGGAGAATTCGAATCATGTTGATAATATTCGAATATACCAACACAATCCCAACTGACTGTATAACTAGAAGTGTCTAAATCACTATCAGCGATGACTAGTCTAACTCCACATGTCTAATTCAATATATCAATCCATCAAACTAGTTAAACTGATGAGGTAGGTGAGAAATGGTGCGTACTCCTATTCAACCATGCAGTAATGGCACTAACTGAACTGAATGACATCTAAGGGAATGTAACTAGACCTTAACTTAGCATAAATACCTACCAATTAAAACCAACTAATGGAGGTTTTCAATGTAATTGGAGTGGCTCCTAGAGTGTAGGGATTGGCATCAATGGCACCAAGTGGCACATTGGTGGAACCAAATGGCACACTGCTTGCACCAGTGGAACCAAGATCATGGTGGCACCAACCTCTAGAAAATGAACCCTAAGTTAGAAAAATGATCTAATAGACTATATCTGGACAATGGAGGACTATAAATCCTAACTTGGACAACTGTAGTCCCTAGAAACAAGGCCGAAAGTCACCGATTACAATTTAAAAGAATTAAAAAATTTGCTTAATAAATTGAGGAAAATGGTGTAATCCTCATGGAACACCCCCTGCCCCTCAAAAATAAGCAAGAGCATGAAATACAAGCTATTCTTAAGAGAAAAATAGTCCTCTTTGGGAAATAACCTGCAAAAACTTTACTACAATTTGCAACATTTTGCAATAGCATGGTTCTTCTATGTAGCAACATCCCGAAGTTGTGCATGTGAACCTATCAATGTTATTCTGATAAGATGGATCTTATGTGTGTTTCTTCTTTATCGAGGTGGAAATGAATGATCAGTTTTCTTCTTCTGTGGGCCAAATGGTTGAGCATTCTCTATAATCAAGTAGCACTTTCTTGGAGCCTTGTTGCACCACTCTATAGAGAGTGAATATATGTGAGAGAGAGAAACATGCTCATTTTGATACTGTGACCTGTTCTCCTTGTATTTTTTGGATTCCTATCTCCATCCCTAGTTGCTTCAATGAGATTTTGGGCCCATCTAGGATTAGGATTTTTATTTGGAATGGAAGCTGGATCTAGATCTAGATATTCATGAGGTACATCCTCAATATCAATATCATGTTTATCTTGGACCTCTTCATTTTAATATGAAACATGTGACAAAATATCATCACCAAAAGTTAGTGGAAGAGTGTTTATACCTTCTTATGCTTCGAATGGTGGTAGATCAAGCAACTGATCTTCTTCAAACTAAACACTATGCTCAAGGAATAATTTCCTAGTTGCAAGTTCCATAAACTTATATGATTTTGTATCCTCTACATATCCCAGCAGTATGCATTCGCTACTCTGGCCTTGGAAGGTCTTTCTCTTATCAATGGGTATGATGGCCTAGGCTTGGGAGCCAACAAATCTCAAGTGAGAGACATTGGGATTATTCCCATTGAGTGCTTTGAATGGAATGGCCCAAGCCATTGATTTATGAGCCACTCTATTCTATATGTATGAAACATAGTTTACAACTTCTTTCCAAAGAGAAGGAGGAAAACTCTTGGCTTGGAGAAGACAAGTTACCATCCGCTTCAATGATCTATTTTTCCTCTCAGTCCCACCATTCTGATGTGGTGTGTATGGAATTGAGTGTTCCATTCAAATCCCTGTTGATTCACAATAATTATTAAAATATATTTTAATGTATTCATCTCCATTATATGATCTTATGGACTTGATATTTTTCTTGAAACTATTCTTAATGAAACCTTCAAAAACTTTAAAAATTACAAATACTTTTGATTTTTTTTTCATGGAATATATCCTACAGAACCTAGAACAATCTTCAATAAAAGAAAGGAAATACCTAGAACCATTAATTGGTGTTGTGGGAATTGGTCCTAACACATCACTGTGTATCAAATCAAGTGTAGAGTAAGACTCAGTTTCCTTCCCAACTTCATACCTCTCCTTTGGATGCTTAGATACCAAGCAACTAGGACACACTACATCTGATGTTTGGATGAGAGGCAAGCCTTCAACCATTTTGTCATTGCAGATTTTCTAGAGATATTTGAAATTGAGATGCCCAAATATCTCATGCCATATCTTGCAAGTTTTGTTATCATGAGTCAATAGAGTTCTAGGATGTGAAACAGGAAAAAAATGAGAGAACCCATAACCCTTTGAGGCATGGTTAGAAAACCCTTTCACTATGAGATTTACAGTAGATATTTCTGTGATTTCAACTGAGTCAAAGTCTAATGTAGCTCTCTTGGGAGTTCTTGTATGAGTGATATTATAAATAGACAACACATTACCTCCAAGATAGGGAACATAGAGAAAATTATTGAGCTAACCATGTTGGATTTTGACTGAAACTCTTCCTATTGTTGGGATTTGGGATTCATCTCTCTTGTGAATTCTAGGTCCTCCTGATAGAGTGAGAGTGGAGAAGGATTACCTGGAGGAAACCATGTGGTTGGATTCCCTAGAATCTATCAAGTAAGATTTTGGCTGAGTAAGGCCTACCTTCAAGGCATGACATCTCTCATGATCTTCTATCGGTGGTCTAGCATCAGACTTCTTTTATCCTTGTAAAAGGGAAATGTTGTTCAATCAAGGAGAGTTTACAGTAGGTCTATATACTTCTTCATGCACTAGCTTTCATGATGAAAGCATCTCATATAGTTTGGACATCTAGCCTTTTCAAACTTTTTCTTTTTCTTGGAGCTCGAGGCTCTTTTGGAATATTTTTTATTCTCTTTTGGATTCGAATAAAAGGATTTGGTCTCCTGCCCCTTGTGATTCCCTTTGTATTATGCATTGGTAGAGTCTGACATCAGAAGATCTTGATTCATGGAATTTTGAAGGACTGCAATTTCCACCAACTTATCATGCTCATGTATTAAGGACTCAACAAACATCTATAGAGAAGGAATTTTCCAATTGGGGATGTAATCTCTTTCAGAATGGAAGGTAGAGACGAAGATAGAGTACTCATAACCAAGTTTGCTAAGAATAGAGAGCACAAGATGCTCATCTTCCCTCTCTATTTCTCATTGCTTACACTACAATTTTAGAGACTTTAATTTTGTGAAAAACTGATGTATAGCTTCGAAACTAATAGGCTGCAACACAATGAGTTCATCCTCTAGCATGTTCCCTCAAAGATCTTATTTTTTTCCAAACAATAATTCAATATTTGGCCAAGCTTCTTTCATATTCTTCAATCCCTCAAGGTGAAAGAGAACATCCTGGGAGATGTGAGTGCATAGGAAGCTAAAGGATTCATCAAACTGATTCAAGAACTTATTTTTCTCAGTTTGATGATGAGGCTCTTTCTCTCTTCCCTTTTTAATCCTAAATAGGACCAAATTGTGCAAGGATACTTTCATATATTCCCTCCAATAAACATATTTGAAGGGTGTAAGGATTTAGGGTGTAGGAGCTGTAGAATCTAGCAATTTTCATCCTAAACAACCAATTCTTCAATCAAGCTATGTAGTACCTATAAGTAACACTAAAAAAACACAATCAATTCACAATCATGCTAGCTTCAAGCCTTCCACCTTGACATGTACACTTTGTTAGGTTCTGCCACACCTGCAGAGACTTCTCTAGACGAATCCAGAGTTAGCAAGGCGCAAATTACACGAATTATGTGGAAACCCAACTTATTCTGGTGTATACTGGAGTTTGGACATACTTGCTTCTATCCTAAAAAGGGATCTGATACCATGTTTGAATTATTGAACCATTGATATATAGGAAATGAGTGCAATTGAAATGTATAATTGTGTAGCAGAATGGAATGAAAATGTACACTGAACAAGACAAATTTCAGAGAAAACTTATAAGAATTGATTAGTAAACTACAAAATTAATTTTCACTAATTCTAGCAGTATACAATAGTGTTACAATAAGGATAATTTGAATCATGTGGATAATATTTGAATCTACCAACTCAATCCCAACTAACTGGCTAATGATAAGTGTCTAAATCACTATCAAAGACCACTAGTCTAACTCCGCATTTCTGATACAGTCTATCAATCAGTTAAACTAGTTAAACCGATGAGGTAGATGAGAAATGGAACCTACTCCCATGCATCCATGAAATACTGATGCTAACTCAACTAAAGTACATCTAACTGAATTTAACTAGACCTTAACTTAGAATAAATACCTACCAACTACAACCAACTGATGGAGGTTGTTAGTGGGACTTGGAGTGGCTCTTAAAGTGTATGGATTAGAATATATGGAAACAAGTGGCACACTAGTGGAACCAAATGGCACACTGGTGGAACCAATGGCACTAGTGGCACCAGTGACACCAAGACCATGGTGGCAACAAAATCTACCAAATGACTCCTAAGATAGTTAAATGATCTAATAGCATATATCTGGACAATGGAGGATTATAAATCCTAATAGCTCCCAACCCCATTTCTGATTTTTGTTGATGATTATTTTGGTTTTATGAAGCTAAGGATTCCTTACTGATTGTTTTCCCACATTTTCTTGGGAGATGTGCTGCAAGGTTCTCATTCCCCTTATTCTCTCTCTCCCCTTCTATCTTATTGCATGTGACTTTGAGATAAGGAGGATCCCATAAAGTTCATATTAAATTATGTATCTGATATATATTCCTTATTATCTTTCTATTATAGTAATATTATGTCCCATATATATTCCATGTTAAAATCCTCATGAGAAAAAATTTATGTGCCCATCTAGTGGGGGTTTTAACAATTTAATGTAATAAGAATAAACTAATGTCCATGGAAGTAGTATTATATGATATTATGTTTTAAAAATGGATATATTATTCTATGTAAAACTTCATTATCAGTTATGAATACAATACAGTTTGAAATTCATCCATTTTTGCACACCCCTGCTAGTTGACTAGGAATTTTCTATTGGTTTTACAGTTTTATTCATTCTATAAGTTTTATGCATCCAAATTCCATTGGTAAAGTTGTTTTGGGAATTAAACACACCCAAATATCTATCCAATCAATTAGAGATTTATTTTTTTGAGGTCGGTCCACATTTGGACAGTCATCTTTACGTAGGGTCTCCCTGAGCCAAAACTGTTAGTTTTGCCCAAATTGTTCAAAACAGCCCCAAACCATTCCATATATGTTCATGAAATTCTGAAACCTCATTTTATTCTTATGAAATTTCTAATAAAACCCTTTTACATTGCATAAAACCATGGTTGAATGGATGTGAATATTCTTCTTAGTTACATGGTTGCGTGACGCAAAAGCGTGGGAGTAGGTCTCAACGGAGCTGATTCTAAAACCGAAAGGGTACCTAATTTACATGTGATATGGAAGGTAATTTATATATCCTAAATTTTCCTTGGTATATTCCTGAACCTTGTGCCATATTCCACAACTTTGTTAGTAAACAACAAATTTCCCCTTGCATCTTAAGTGGTTAAATTTACTGCACAACTCTGATTGCACACATCAATTAATAATCATAGTAGAGTTAGTATTCTGATCTGAATATCAGATCAGGGATATTACAAACTAGGAAACTTAAATTTGAAATAATTTTGTTTCCTTATAGTTATACCATTTGAAATATCTTTAATCACAATTATAGAAAACAATGGTGTGTTTCCATTCAACTACTTGTTCTTAGTTTAACTAGTGGAACCTCGAAAACTTAGAGGGGTTGGGGGTAAAATATAAATACTTTTTCTCTAATATCCTCATGTATACCATCAACAAAAAATTATTTGAAAAACAAATGGCCATTCCCTTTGTATGGACCACTAATTTCTCCAATAATATTGTAAAATCCTCGGTTGTGCTTGTTTGTTCATGCTTAGTCAATCATTTAAAATTATAATGAATATATGTTTCAAATAAAACATAAATTTACTTTACAAACAATATCAATGAAATTCACCCTCCATAAGACTTATTATGTCATTTACACCATTTTCAATTCTTCCTATTCAAGAATAATACACCCACTCAAAGTTTGGCCATGTCATCATTAATAATTTGCAATAAAAGTAATGTTCCATCTTGGTAACCAAATCTATTTTTCCTAATCCATCAAAATTATTCATATATACTTTAGTAAATCTATACCACATATTTTGTTGATTATCTTGAAATTATTACCCTACATTATACGCTCCCTAATTAGGAGAGTCACCCCATTCTAAACTCACACGACGATCCTTGTGAGCTTCTTTTCCTTTGACAAATGTATACATTTGGGTTTTTAGGTTGTGATATTGAAAGTGAAACTTAACTTCAAGGTTATAAACCTTTGTGTTTATGGTGTCGACCTTTTCAGTATGTGTTCAACTAAGAAAACTATTTTCCATCTATATAATCCTGTAAGTTTTAAACATGTGTGGAGAAACAAAGCATATAGATTATTGTAAGAAAAATAGAGATTACACCACAACATTCACACATAATACATATATACTTAGCATGGAAACCCTTAAACAAGAATATCAAGCAAACTTAGAGTCACACCTCTCACTTTCTCATTATGATGATTAACCACTCACGATTCAATATGCAAGTACTTTACAAATTTCAAAACCCTAATACTAGATTACAAATAGACACCAATCCCTTAATTAGGATTAAATCACAAATTTTTAGGACAAACCTAGAAATAGCAAAAAGCATTCAAACATGCCTTCGTCTCGTATTATCACTGAGATAATTCCTAGTGCCAATGTTTTTTTTGAAATATGGGGAGGGAACAAACACCCCCCTATTATGACCCCCCCAAGATAGTGCTACACACAATTCCTAACTCATACAACAAATAACACTAGATGGGTGGGGATCACCAAACATTTTTGTACATATGACAAATTCATGTTGTGGTAAATTGTGCACAAAGGTGTAAAACTTCTCTCATTGTGGGTGAAATCCCTTTAGGTTGTTGACTAGGCCCAGTATTTAGAAAAGGAAATCAAATGTGATAACCCCAAGTAGATCTTTTTAGTATCAAAACAATATAAAAGGAAAATAAAGTTAAATGCAACTAAAGAGATACAAGGGAGTGCAAACCATAATAAAGAGGCAATGCGAGAACCAATTTATATTTCCTAATGGTTAATCAAATAGATGTAATGTCACCTAGGAGGTGTGATATTCAAATGGAAGAAAACAATTTCCTCTAGGGAGACATATTTTTTCCATAATAGATGATAGAATATTGAAGAAAAAATGGGAGAAACACTTGCCCCTTGGAGTAAGGAATAAAGGGAGATTAGAGAAAGATAATGAGTGTGGAAGAGAAGGGATATGAAGAAGATCCATAACAATTATAAAAGCCTAAAATTTCTCTATATTTGTCTTACAATATACATTCCCATGGCTTCCTTTTGTAGGACAAGAGGTGGAAAAGAAACAATTAGATGCAATTTTGAACCCCATCACCTCATGGACTAGCTTCAACATACACAGTGGGGGATATTGAATGGTCATCTATCATGTTGAGAAGAAAATTTTCAATTTTTGTTGTTGTCAAGCCTTCATGAGTCTTATGTGGATGGTTATTGGTTTATATATTTCTATTTTGACAATCATGTAGATATCAAAGAGAAATATGCATAGGTCTAACGTAGACACAAAACTGGTAATATGTGTAGTAGCACTCATGAAAAAATCTTTAGCCATGCTTTGTTGTATTTTGGTTTTGATTTGGAATTTATGGACTCATATTATTTGTTTGATATTATTAAATACTTCTTCGGTGGGGAGCATGCTATATGTTGATGAATACATACTGTGTGAATTGAAAAAAACTCACATGCGTGTGAGATTTAAGAGTAAATTGATTCCCCTTGCATATGAGGTTTGGAGGGTACTGTAGGGTTTTTAATGCATCATCATTTATTTTGGTGTTCTCCAATGTTCTTGAAATATATGAAGCATGTGTTGATATATATATCCCTCCCATGGGGGAGGATTGTTGGTGAAGTGGTAACAAATAATGTTATTTTATACAAACGAGGTAGTCATACCCATGCTTGTGAAGATATGCTAAAGTGGCTAAAAAATGAGGAGACTGAGGGGTCAACTCATAAAGCTAATGATAGATGGGTGAATTGAGATTCAATCCATAAGAGACTAAATTATCCTTGAAATGATTTACCTAATGTTTAATAAGTGTAACTGTTGAAGATCATGAGAATCCCATAGGGGTGGGAGACCTAAATGCTAGTGAATTCATTGGATGGGGAACTTCAATTTGCTATATGTGCTACTACCATGATTTGAAAATGTGAACACTAGTACTTTCTAAATGTATGAATCCCCATGATGTGATGAATGTTTTTCCATTGAGCATGGGGGATACTACTAGGTGAGGGATCACTAATGACTCCCCTTACTTAGTTCAAGGAAATCCCATATATTGATTGAAAGGAATCCCAAGGTACCACTATAAATACTAAAACTATAATAAAATGATGACTGGATGTTAATGAGAGTTGAATTACATGATAATATGAGGGTTTTATCCTACGAACCAAGATCATGTTGTAACCATGAGACTGAATGGACTGCCACAATACTGGTTGATAAGAGTGGGGATCATGACTTTGTTTGGTTAATGTAAACATGGGGAGTTACTAATGACAACATTTTTCAAATGATAGGGACAGGTTGTTGCGAAGGGTGACAAAATATAGATGAAGGGATTTGTTGGAGACACTATACTGAGTCAATGGTGAATGAAAAAATTGATAATTATAGGTAGATTGAAACTCAACGATATAGATCAAAGGAGACTAGAGGGTTTCTTCCTAAAGAATGGGGTGATTCCCATTGTTTTGAGAGGGTTGGGTGTTGATGTATTTGTTTTAATTGATATCAAACAGATTTTTTTACTTGGTAATTGAGTTGAAGTATTGCTTCTAGTTTGAATAAGTATATAGAAAATGTGTGTGCAATTCTAGTTATAAGAAGTATATAAAAAACTTGTGTGCAAGTACCTCCAACCTATGGCACTTCAGTGTGCAAATCCCACTAGATCATGGAACATACAAAATTTCATGTTGACAAAAGAATAAGAGGGGTGGTTATCTTGTCCAAGAATAAAGGTAGAAGGGGTATCACTGAATTAAAGGAACCCCAACATTTAGACACATCGATTGAGAAAGATCACTATAGATAATCTAGATATTGAAGTGTTTTGGTAAGATTAAAAGTGCAGATGAAGTAATACACTAAAATTGCAAGATTTGGGGTCAAATTATATGCTTAGGGGAATCAATGAAAATATGACTTGAGGAATTCCACAAGAAATTATGGCATGCTTAAATACAAGGAGTAGTCACACAATCACACATGCATATAAGTAGAAATCACACAAAAGGAGAATTTGCACAAATATGTAAGAAGAATTTGGGAGGAGAGCCTAAGGAAGATTTGAACAAGGAGAATATGTACTAAGGGATACGAGGAATGTCTATGTAAAGAGAGTTGGAAGTGTGAAGTTCCATGTTTCTAGAAGTTAGTGTAGAACATAGAAAGCATACCAGTAACTGAAAATATGATTGTGATCGAGGTAATCAACAACAAATATTTATCTCGGAGATAGGAAATAGCAAGGATAGAATATTGATGTATGTTAAAGGTTGTTTCCTAACAAATTAGGTTGGTTCTTGAATGTGCATTTTGGCTCTTGTTGATGTGAGCTGGTGCCCATAAAATATTGGTGTTCACACAAGTGTTGAAATTTGGGCTAGATAAGGTTTTGGAGAAAAAAAATGTACTTTAATGCATAGAAAAAAAAATACTAGAAACCTAATAGTACAAATGTAACTAGACAAGTAAAATTTAAAGCACAATCTTTATCTATACCCGCATTAACACTCCCACAAGTCTATGTGTTAAAGTTGAAACATACAAGAACAATAACTATTATAGAAACAATAAAATTACTAAGACAAAACAAAAATAGTAGGTTTAATTCAAAATACAAGGATAATGATTTGATAAATTACAAGATGAGTTAAGACCTTCCTTATGCACATATATATTTTTTATATTGGATCTTTTCCTTTTGAATGCAAGTGCTAGGTGTCTGGTAGTCTAACTAAAAGTCTAAAGGATTCCTCTACTTTCAGGCATATGGCAGTTTGTGAGAGGGTTCTACAAGGTGTGAAGGTACGGGATAATGAAGCATCCGCAAGCAAATTCCCATTCCCATTCCCATCAAATGATCAAAATATTCCAGGATCCCATCCATGTCTTCTAAGGATCTCTCTGGTTGACCCACTACGCTACGTGATTCCATATATTTGGCTCCAGATCTACTAATTCGTGGAGGTAAGGAATAGTGGACATACCTAAGACAAAGTAAGATAAATTGTTGTAGCATTAGACACATATATTAATAGTAAATTCATCCTATTTAACCAATGTGGATACATCATTAAGATAGAAGACCAAGAAACATTAGTTCATAAGGTAGCATACCTAGGCCAGAAATCATATTGCATACTACACAAAACCCATGTATCCCTTACACCTAAAAAGTGCAGTAGTGGTCATGGAATATATAAACATGTTCAATAAAAAGGTCAAAACAAGTCATGGTCTTCCTAAGAAAGCGCACATCCCACTAGATATGTTTAGTAGAGATGAAGAAAGCCCTAGATGGTGGAGAAATAGGTCACAACTGTCATTTAGTAGGCTGAACATAGTCATGAAACAATACTATCAATCCACATAAGTTCATGGTTTATTTCTAGAATCCTATAAGAATCACAAAAAATATTTGACATCCCACAAAAAATCAAGGTTTAGTCCAAGAAGGGCCACAAAAGTCACATCCTAGCCCAAGAAACATTAACAAGGTAACGATCCATTCGAAGGAGAAACAGCAAGGTCACAAACCAGCCCAAGGAAGCAAGAAGGTCAATACCTAGTCCAAAGAGGGTCTGCAAGGTCACGTCCCAGGCTTAGTAGCCTCAAACTGGTAACAACTAAGTTAATGAGTACTCACGAAACCCTATCAGACATAAGTGTTGGTAGATATTGTAGTAGGGATGTGTTTACAACATTTTCTATCCTTTACTATAAGGTGGTGAGATCTATTTGACAAAAATACATGCAACAACTTAAAAGTTTCTTAATATTTTTAATCAATATCAAAGAGTAGATAGGGGAGGAAGAAAGGAAAGAACCTCTTGAAGTGTGCAACTTATAGTAGATCCCCTTGATTGAGAATCCATGGAATTTAGGCCTCCATCAGAAGTTTTCTTTGTAGATCCTTACCTCTAGCTCTACCTCTATGAAATTAGAAAACTTTGAAAAACTTGAAAACTATCTACCGAAGCTTGAATTCAAAACTAGATTTAACACATAGGTGCAAAATCAAAATTGGGGGGGAACTATAATTTCATCCTATTGAAAATTGGAAGAGAGTACTTACATTCCATTTGTAGAGGTGAGTCCCTCCTCCTTTTCTTTAAACCATCCTTCTCCATACATTCCATTGATCACCAAAATATTTATATGGAAAAGAATCCTTCTAGCCTTCAAACTCTTCAGCATACCTTTGCTTTCATTTTTCTGTCCTTTACTTCACCTCATATGCCTTTCTTATATAACATTGGTATTTGTGTACCCAATTTCCAAAAATGAATGTGGGATCAAACATTTTCATTAATTTTGATAATTTTCATCAAAAACCCCACTTTACTTAGTTTTTCAACAATTTCACTTGAATTTCTAGGATTTTAGGACAATTAATACATATGACATGTAATATTTTCGCTTCAAGAGTTGTGGAAACTGGGTTTTGGTACTTAATTAGTGTTTATTTTTAATTCTTTAGAGAAACCTTTGTCTTCACATACTTCTTACATTGCAGAAGCACCGATCCGATGATAGATCAAAGTTTTCAATTTGTTCCATATTTTGGCCTTCATTTTGAAGGTGAAATAAAGATATGTTTTCATACCATCATTCTCAAGGGTGTTAATTTGATTGTTAACAGATTCCCTCTAATGTGTGAGGTTCAGAGCTATGTCGACAATCGAAATACATTTATTTCATTCTAATACTCTTTACAATAATACTCTTTGTACTAATACTCTTTAGTGGTCAAGGTAGGATGGTAAATGACTTAGTTCATAAGCGCATGAGTTGGAGAAACATCTACAACTCAAACAAGGAAATTTCCCAAATATACAATATCTTTCTAAGGAGGGTACACCCATGATTAGAAGTAACCAAGATGTCCAAGAACAATAAAAAGTGGATCCATGTCAAAAGTAAATTCTTCAAATCATATATATGCATTTATGAAGAGTGCACAATATCCAAGTCTTCATGGTACTTTAACATGGTAATTTAATCTTGCACAACTTGAGCAATGCATTGATGAGTGATACAACTATATTTCCCAAGGTATTTAATAAAAACCAATGATATTATGAGTCTATATCATGTGAATATATGAGCTAATGTCAAGCATAACAAGACACCAATATTTGATTACCAGTCATTGATGAATATCGTTAATAGATGCGAGGAGACCCACTGAAAATGATGATGAACTCCAAGGTACTCGAATACAAACTAACAAGTGTGAATAGATTGTTTGATGTTGAACACTTGTAGAATCAAACAATCAATGATCATTAATGTATATCCACTATAATTTGCAAGGAATCCTGCGACTAATGACTGCAAGGTCCAAGGTACTCGGTATGGTTCTTAGATCTATTTCCTAGATTATGATTTGGTAGTGATATGAATAGATCCATCAGAAGGAGGGAATTAAAGCATCCCACATCAACTGAAATAAAACTGAGATTAATAGGATGATATAATTCACTGATTGGCGAGATCCAACAATGTATACTGACAAAAGGAAGGATGACATAATTTTTCAGGATATTTGAGGAATGACCGATAGTGGTTTGACTTCCATTGAACGCATAATAAAAAATGATAATGGACACTTGGAAACATAAGAATCGAGTAACTAACCATCATGAAATCTATCAATGCCAAATGCATTAACGAAAGGCTCCATAGATGATGAGAATGATAACCCATCGGTGGAGATCTACTCAAATTACAGGTACACTTTATTTATGCAAATGTAATTGGTGTACTGATATCGGATACACAATTAATTTTTGTGTTCAAGGTTGTCTAGGATTAATTGTTTCCTCTATTTCAAAAATTCAATATGACGCGATTCAGGTCACCCCCTTTTTTATATTTTTGTGTTTTTTTAATTTTTAGTACTTTTCATTTATTAGCTCAAAAAAGAATAAATAATGCTATGGTACATGGGAGGGAATGAGCGTTGCATGGGACTACTATATTTTTCAAGAACATTGGTTAGGACAAGGAAAATATACATATTGCAAACAACGTTTGATCTAGTTTTGCACTATCTTATGGATGTTCCCTCCATAAGTTGTCTATATTAAGCAACAATATGTTGTCAATGAACGATGACATAGAACCAAGTAACTAGGGTTATCCAATTCGGTGGAATTTCTAAGTAGGAAAAGGGGCAATGTGGTTTTTCTAATTGTTGCAAAAAACCCCAAAGTCATAAATCACAATGAATCAAGGTCTGTCAACTACCTGAATCAAATAGTTCTCACAGGTATAGGTGAACTTAAACAGAAGCAACAAATTACAAGTGTCTTAAGAAAAAAGTGACTACAAAGGAATATATGCAACATAAGTAATAACCACCAAATAATTAAGCACAAATGTCGATGCAGATATTTTAACACATGCCTATGTAAACTGACATTTATTAGGGATCACATCAAGAAATGGTCATACCTGTATGGAAGAGAAGTATGTGGTCTCAAACACTAGGTCATAATGGGACTAATTGGGATCCCATTCCTATGAGAATAAATCAACATGGGTACCAAAATGACAATGGGGTGCTTAGTAGGGTGTCCCAAGTTTGGTAGTCTCTTTTGTCGGAATGGGATGACCCACCAATCTCTAACAAGGTCAACCCTATGGAAATTTTGTGTTGCAAAAGGTTCAAATGCATATTAAGAGAGGGATAACCTAAACCTATATGCAAGCTTCCAAATATACCTCATAATATTGACAAACATATAAAATATTCTCATATATATGGGTGGATTTAAACTAAGAAATCTCCAAGCAGCCCCACAAAAGATGTCCTTAGGTGGGTACAACCAAATTTTTATGAATTCAAGGATAGTTTCATCTAATGATAAAATTTTGTCCAAGAAATCAAGTGATTTGGGAGATTTCACAACCAAAATGAGCCAATTAACTAGATCATATTCCTCCATCAAGGGAAGATTTTGATCCAAATCTATCGAAGCCATTGAATATCTTGGTATGACACTTCTACAACAGATAAGGGTTCGGGATCATAAATTTTCCCATGAGGGAATAATTTTGGAATTATCCTACCCTAATGTCTTGAACCTCCTTTGTATCATCCCTAATGAAAGGAATATTTGGATGGACAATAGTTTCAAGCATGCAGTAATATAATTGGTCGATCCTAAAAATATTCCCCTAATAAGGGAGTTGAATCACTTCAGACTCTGAATATAATATAGTCAGTATCTCATGTTTATAACTACGTCATAATAGAAAATTGTAATCAGCCACATCTACTACCTCAACATCCACTGTGACTATTTTTCCACCTCATTCAATAGGGAATGCTATAATGGGTCCTTGAAGAGAGAACAAATTTCTATAAAAATATTTTATCACAGTATGGGATTGAACTAAGGTGGGTGATCCTAATGATTTCCATCATTTAAATGACACAACACAAGTCGAGGGCCCTTCATCAAATATGTTTCAAAAATTGTTATTTACATGACATGTTACTTTCATTTGAAAATAAACTTTGCTATGGATCCTACATGTTAATTGGTATATGTCTAATGTGACTTAAGTCACATTGGATGGATCGACAACTCTAGTTGAGGACAATAGTTCATTTCTTTGTGCAGGACAATATTGCAATATCTCCACGAAGGACATGGCACATGGTTCTTGAGTTATTTCCTTGACAACATTTTTGTTATGAGTGGCTTGTGCATTAGGATTATGCATTGTTCTACATATACCACCTTTAGGGGTATGCAATACTATGTCTACGGTTGTTTTCTTAGTGGTGAGAGAACCACTTTGTTGTGATATCTATTGATCCAACATACTTGGAGTGACATCATAAGAATGGGATATTGCTTGAATGTTCACCTCATGATCACACATGAATACATTGGTATTAGTAACATTTCCCCCTTGTAAGGTGGTTCATTGGTTTTCCCTTGACGGAGGTACCAACACTGTAGAAATAATTTTAGGATGGTGTTCCAGGAAGGGTAAGATCAAAATAGTAGGTTGTTGTTTCTCATCTTCTTGAGCCAGATTCAATGCATATCCTATACCAAGTTTATCATTTTGCTTACTCTTGTATTTATTATTCTTTCCTTAATGTCCATGGATTGAAAAATGATCATTATAGAAGTATTGGAAGGATTAACACTATGATTATACTTTTACTTATTCTTCTTTCCCCTAAGTTCGATTGATTGAACTATAAGGGTTTCAAAATAAAGGGAAGGTTTTCCATGTTCTTACATATCTTGGCCAGCTGTAGGTTGTGAATTCTGAACAAACATTTGTCCCATTGGATAGTTAATATGATAAAAAAATTTGATATAACCCATCATACCATGGGCATTAGGTCCTTTTTGTGGGCTAGCTGGATCAAACACATGTATTGTAGGTTGGTTCCAAAAATTTACTTTCTAGAACCTCACCAATCAATTGTGGAATGAAATTCATGAGTGTATTTCCCCCTTGTGGGATTAGAATCCAAGGATATTGAATATTTCCTAGAAAATAACCACACCATTGATGAATGGGTGGATTTCCCCCATGTGGGGTTAGACTCCAATGACATAGGTTATTTCCTAGAATCTAAACACTCCGTTGATGTGTTTCTTGGGTGCGAAAATCATTCCAAGTTGGATTGTCTCCTTGTGGATACTCCCCCCCAAGAATATTGTGTTCTTCATGTAACATGACCAATGGTAAGATTTCCCCCTTGCATAGGTAGGTACCAATAGGTTTGATTACTTATTGGATCCTTACCACACCATAGTGGTTTTCGCTGGGCTTAAAAATCATTCGAAGGTGGATTTCCTCCTCATGGAGGTTTTCTCCAAAAAGATTGGTTACTTTCTGAAACCTATCCACTCCATTATGGAATAGGGTTCATGGGTTGATTTCCCCCTTGTACGGTTAGACTCTAAGGAGATTGGATATTTCTTGGAATATGAACACACCATTGATGAATGATTGGATTCCCCCCTTGTGGTGTTAGAATCCAATGAGATTGGTTATTTCTTAGAATATGACAACAACATTGAGACGGTCCCTAGATTTGATTAGCATTCCAAGGTGGTTTTCCCCTTGCAAAGGCTTCCTCCAATAATATTAGGTACTTTTTGGAACATGATCATTGGGTGGATTTCCCCCTGATTGAGTTTGGTACCAAGAAGATTGGTTACTTCCTAAAACCTCACCACTTGGTGGATTTACTCCTAATGGACTTGGGTCCCAAGAATATTGGTTACTTCTTAGAACCAAACAATTCCATTGATTTTATCCGTGGTTTTGATTGAATTTCCAAGTTATGTTTCCTCCTTGCAGAGGTTGGATCCAGAAAGATTGATTACTTCCTAAAACCTAACCAGTCCATTATGGAATGGGGCCGACATGTGTATTTCCCTAGGAATTATGCTAGGCTAAATCAGAGGATGACCCTATAGGGAATTTCCTGGCATCGATGAAGGATATATTTCCAATTGGCATTCATATTCTAGGATAGATTATTTCCACCTAGAATATTGACATTCCATTGTAAAGGGTTTCCCCCCAAAATTAGAACCTAGACAACTATTTGGTGTTCCAAGATTATTTTTATAACATGTCACAACTATTTCAGAATATATTGATGTGGTCCCTTGAGATCCTCATGAATCCAAAGGGACAAGCATAATGTTTTTCATATTATTCCAACTTTAAAAGACAAAACTAGTGAGTCACTTTTTGTAAGCATGATTGGGTCTAATGGATGTGCTAAGGTGGATTTATGTGAGTAACTGTGTGATATTATATTTTTCAATTTCAACTAGATTAATATCATAAACTCTATCTATATTTCATCCATGATGTGACATATTATGAGAATGTGTTTGATGTTGCTCTTCACCAGTGACATTTGATTGGGTTTACAAGTAGTTCAGTTTCCAGGTAACAAAGATGTGGTTCATGTATCTTCATCCACAATGTAGTGGGACCCTAGAACCTAGGTAAATTTCCTTTCTTCCACCTTGATGGGTGTATCAGGAGATTAGTCACTCTGAATTTTAATAAAAGGATTTTCTTATCAAAGTATATAAAAATACTTCAAACAATCCTAAAGGAAACTAGACTCAATAAAAATCAAAGTGTCCACACATTTAAAAAATTCCTAATAAAATGAACAAGCAAACTTGTTTCCAAAGAACTAGAGTTCAATGAAAAGTTGGACTAGAGGGTCTTCCAAAAATAGTAGCTCCTGCAAGATCTCAAGCCTCAATAATTACTAACAGTGAAGGTATGAGAAATATTTACACTGTTCTTCAATCACCAAAGGCGAAAGTGTTAGATCTTTGCTACTCACCCTCCCAAGGAACTGAAACAACCTTGTGTTTGTCTAATGTACTAAAATTGTTCCCCACTTACAATGTCCTATGTGATACCCTAGGAAAAGAAACTATGGTTACCACTTCACAATTGGAGGTCGGGAAAGACAATTGTTAGTCCATGATAACTCACATAGACTAGATATCCCAAGAAAGTGATGTCACCCAAAGGAATTGTCACTCAAAACATTGTGATGTTCTCATATCCCACTAAACAAGCAATATGGGGGGGTACCACCCTTACTTATTTAGATTAACGTCGTGTGTATTGCATGTGTTAGAAGCACTTTCCCGGCGTGGACTCTTTGTTACTAATAGATTTTATCTCTCTTTAATCAATACTAGTTCAAAAACAGTTTGGCCATGGAGGTGTTAACTCTCCAATATTATTCTAAGGCCCTAGACTAACCTATGTTGGTGATATAAAAAAATATCTTGATATTTTTTAGATTAAGTGTTGACTATAGAGTAGTTTGCTTAGTTTCAAGGAGTGATGGTGAAACTGGTGGTGTTTGTGACTCAAAATGTTGAACCAATAAAATGCACAATTCTCGTTATCCTTTCCAGTATTACAATGAACTTATATACTATGGAAGAGTAAGAGGTTCTTTGAGATCCTTCAAACATGAAAATGTCAAAATAGAATCATTTTTACAAATTCGAAAAAGAAGTTTTCTAAAGATGTGATGTTTTATTGTCACAAATTATTAACTTCTTTTCAAATAAGTTTCCAATTTTTTAGAAAGGGTTCAAGAGGTTGGCTTCAAACATAAGATGTGTTGAATTTTCTTCAAATATCACTAATTGGAAGTGAAAATGTTTGAATGTTCAATGTTTTTCCTATTTCTAATAAGTCTCTCAAACCAACGTTTAAATTTAGGATTGTGATTCAATTTTGATTTTACAATTACATAATGTTTTCTTTATGAATGTTAAATTTAATGTTCCAAAACAATCATTTGAAAATCAATGCAAATTTCTAAATATATTTCGATATTCTAAAACTAACAAGAATTTACACTTGAGATCCACTTTCTCATTCACAGGACTTCCTAAAAGAGCAATTGAAGAGGATACTTGTGGCTCGCCAGTATACTTCCAAACTTCAAAAGATTCGTATTACACTTGATATATCGGTTTCTCATTCACGGGACCACCCAAAAGTGCAAACAAAGAGGATACACAGGGATTGGAAAATATGCTCAAAAACTAAAATCTAGACTATGGCACTTGAGATCCACTTTCTCGTTCACAGGGCCATCCAAAAGTGCAAGTGAAGAGGATAATAGTGGCTAGAACACAACATATTACAAGAAACTTGAAGGTTAAAGCTACAAATAGCTCTAATTGTGATTCAAGAAAGTCAAAATTAATCCATCCAAAATAATTTTACTTGATTAAGTCATATTCTTATGGTTCTTGGAGGGAAATTATTTTTCAATTTATCTTAAGTTAGAGGTCCAACATTTTGTATTTTTTTCTGAATTTTATTTAAATCATGGTTCCAAATGTGTATTATCTATTATTTCATGTTGTGTTCCAGATCATCAAGTTCATGCATCTTAAAATTCATGGCCTAAAGGTTCATAAATTTAAACAATGTGCCATGTTATTATGTTTTTTGACAATTTTCTTATGCAAACAAGTGATTCAAGTGACCAAATCAGACAAAATTTCATTGGTTAATAGTTAAATAAAGTATATAAATGAAAATTATGTCCTAAACATTCAGATATGAGCAATATTGTAAAGAAAAACTTGAACAAAATTCAAAATATTACTAATTAAAGTGATTTTCCTATATTTTTAAGGAGGTTTCTAAGACATCCAAATCCAAGAGAATTTGATCCTAAATTATTAAAATATTCTCTTGATAGGTGCTAACAAGTCTCTACTACTATGTACAAGTCTACAAAGTTTGAAATCATCCCTATAATGGGCATAAAACAATGATTTGAACTTCCTAGTTTTTGACAATTTTCAAGCTAGTAAGCACACAAATCTTCAAAATTATTAAAGGATGCCCAAATATCAGTAAAATTAGATGAGATTAGTCTCTAAAATCACTGTTGTAGGATTGTTAAGCTACCCGCCACAAAAATACACCGAAAATAGACAATCCAATCCCAAATTAAATAAAAAACACTAAAGCTTGTGTAGAAACACAATTGTTCAGTGATTAACTGCATGTATAGGAAGGTCCACGTGACTTACCTATTTTTTCAATTGCAAGTATACATGTATGTCACTATGGTTACCTACATGGATCAATAAAATGGATATCCTTTGCAAAATGTTTTAAAAAGTTCAAGAATTTTGATAGTGTAAAGGTTGATCTAGGACATTTTATTATTATCAAAGACTCCTAAACTTAGTTAAGATGTCTTAAGATAGAAATTAGGAAATTATTTGAAATATATTTAATCTAGAACACCATTTTTTTTAGAAGAACTTCAAGAAAATAAATGTTTCACCCAAATTTTCCTAGTATGGTCATCATTTTGTTGCTAGAGATTGCATGAGGGACATGTCGACAACAATCTCTATACTTTACTATATGGTGGTGATATGTATTCGACTGAAATACATGCAACAATTTAAAAGTTTCTTGAGATTCCTAATCATTATCAAAGAGTAGAGAAGGAAGGAATAAAGGAAAGAACCTATTGAATAGTGCCACTTGTAGTATATCCCTTTGCTTGAGCATTCATGGCCTTTAGGAATCCATTAGAAACTTTCTTCCTAGTTCCTTACCTCTATATATACCTCTATGAACTTGAAAAACTTTGAAAAAGTTGAAATCTATCTAACAAAACCTAAATTCAAAACTAGATTTAACAGATAGATTTTGTTGTTGTATTTGTAATTGTGGAAGATATTCTGATGTGTATTATCATTGTATGTTATTGTACCCCCATATGAGATGTGTTTCCCTCCTTTCGAGTTGTCATTATTGTATATGGTCCTTGAGGTACAACCTCCATTGTAAGTCAAGGAAGTAGTCCCTAGTTTAATATAATAAAATGTATTTTTTGGAGTCTCCCTAGGTGAAGCTGGATCTACTAGGGAAAGAGGCCATCACAGACAAGTTACTAGTTCAGTCACTTGATAGGAATAAATAGAGAGGCACCCTTCCTCCTTTATACACAAACTCACTCACTCAAGTTCGCATGAGCAGAGAGAGAAGAATAAGGAGGAGAGAGAGAGTTGCATAAGAATTCTTATACTTGGGTTTTTCCACAATGTGATATTTTATTAGTGACGAAAGTATTTTGAGGAATTTTGTGGGGTTTTCTCCTTTATGGTTTCCCCAAGGAAAATATTTGTGTCTTGTGTATCTGGTCTATATTATGCATCTTGTTGTGTTTTTTATTCTTTCAAATAAAGATCCTAACGAATTTGAATAAGATTAGAAAAACTAACATGGAATCAAATCCTCTATGAAAGAAGGAACTGTGTAGTAGAGGAAACTAAGGTTTCCTAGTTATGAAAGGTTTTCTCTCCACAAATCATCAAGAAAGAGAGATAGACTAACTTTCCCTAGGAGGGTGCATCTCTTTTCATTAGAGGAAATTTCAACTAAAAATGGAACTTTCAACCCTAATCCAAATTCCATGTCATCATGTGTTAGCTAATGAAATTGATTTAAATTTGAAACAACGTATATTTGGGGATAGGTATCATAAAAAAAACTTCTTTTTTGTTTGTATTTTCGACATATATACATGTGTTTTTACTCAAATTTCTATCGAGAGATATCATTGGACACAGAATTAAAATCTGCATCCAACGAGTACCCACTCGACATACTTTTGACGAACCCCACTACCCCAAAAACAAGAAATACCAAAAAAAACATGATGATGCCATCATCATCACATTTTTTCAGGTAATTCCTCCCCCAAAAACAAGAAATACCTGAAGAAACATCATGATGGCATCATCATCACATTTTTTCAGTTATTTCATGTTTTTGGGGTAGCAGGGTCCGTCAAAAGTATCTCGAGTGGGTACTCATTAGATGCAGAGTTTTATTCCGCGTCGAACAAGCTCTCTCGATTGAAATTTGAGTAAAAACAAAATGAGATATGTCGAAAATACAAAAAAAAAAGAGTAGTTTTTTTCTTTTCTTCATCCAAAATTAATAAATACTATTTTATTATTTTAAATATTATTTTATTAGGAGGCTCATTTTTTAGTTGAAATTTCCTCTAATGTGGATGCATAATCAAAATTGAAAATTTTTCATTTTTGACCTAGACATTGGTGCTAGGATAAACTAGGGAATCAAGTTTCATAGTATTCCCACCTTAGTCTTTAGAAAATGCGGAAATTATGCCCAAGCTGTAGATCAGTTACACTCACAAAATTACTAGTCTAGCATGTAAAATTCAACAAAAAGGAGACTAAATATGGAGCATAACACAATCTTGTATTGAATAAGTTTACATCATCCAAACTCATAAATTATTAGGGTGTCCAAATATATAATTACATCAGAGATTCAAAATCATAAGGATGTTATTCGAATTGGACAAAAAGTAGGCTTGCTAAACTAGTCAAAATCCCCCATAGGTCAATAAATCACTTTCCTAATATGTTAACATGCTCATGAATTGGCTAGTTGAGATGTACCAGCTGATAAGTGATGGAAAGATATCATAGCCATGATTTTGGAGGGAGAAATAGAAGGAGGATGAGATGGGAAAAAGACAAGGCAGTTACTCCTAGACTAGATTTTCCCTTTTTCCTTAGAAACTGCTAAAAAGCAAGGCATCTTTCAGAAAAAGTAGAACTGCGCTTTTTCTATTCTGGAATGACTGCATAGTTGTCATAATATTTTCTGGGATATTTCTAAACCACTCCTTAAGTCATTTTTAGCATTTGTTGACTTCTAGGTCCAAGTGGATGCCAACTAGCACAGTGAGGAGTCTATAAATCTAGGAATAAGACAAAATTGATTAATTAATGTCAAATATGGGTAACTATGGGTATTATTATTCTAATACCCCACCTTAATCCTAAATTTATGTAAAATATCAGAAAAATATATCAAAATACAAGGCCTAGCAACAACTCTTAGCCACCCTTTACATATTGCATGTCCATACAACCAAGGAAAGAGACAAAAACCCAAGGGGAAAATCCTCCCTTAAACAAGGAAATAGAAATTTTTTTGGAAATCTTGTTATCAATAATTATTCAGCACATGATCAAAAATCCCTAGTAGTTATATGATATTACTAAAGTTCATCTCAAAAAACACCTTGGTGAATGTGTTTTCTACTTGCTATGAAGATGTGCAATAGAGTAGAGAAATGGTACCATCATGCACAAGCTCCTTGATATAGTGCATATGGGTATCAATGTGTTTGTTTCATTTTATTTGAACTGGATCAGTAGATATTCGAATGGTTCTTTTATTTTCACAATAGATGACAGTGGAAGTCTCTGATTCGATCCCACATTGTCCAAGTATTCCCTACAACCACAAACATTGAGTAGTTGCATTCACAACTCCTCTATACTCTTCCTCTCTAGATGAGAGTGAAATGTAACTCTACTTCTTAATTGACCAGCTGATTGGTCCATCTTCAAGCATGAACACAAATCCTCAATAATACTTTTGATCTGTGTTGTAACCTTCCCAATCACTGTCAGTAAATCCAACTAGCTCTAAGTCATATTTTGCTACATAAAAAAGACCATGAGTTCTTGTTCCTTTAACAAAGTTCAGAATTATTTTAGCTGCTTTCCAAGGGATTTCATGAGGTTTATCCATGTTTATAGAAGCCACACTAACTACATAAGATATTCCAAGTTGAGTATGATTCATATGAAGAAAACACCCAATCAATTTCCTATACAGTGTATTATTTTTCATAGGAGAACCACTTGCTTCTTCAATCTTAGCTCCAAAAAGGAATGGAGTTTTACTTGGCTTAAATCCTTCATGCTGAAATTTTTGAGAAGATATTAAGCATACTTGGACTAATGAACTTTGATTTCATGTGAGTATTGAGAAATTTCAAGACCTAAGAATTGACTCAACAATCCGAAATCTGTCATGGAAAAGGAATGGTTCAGTGCATCCTTTAAGGAGGAAAAATATTTAATTGAACTTCATATTATCAATAGGATATCCACATACAAAAAAATAGTCATTAAAGAACCATGTATAAACTTCAAATAGACATTCAGATCAGACTTGCATCAAACAAAATTTTGTGACAACAGAAATCCATCAATCTTGGCATACCAAGCCTTGGGGGCTTGCTTTAGCCCATACAATGATTTATTTAACCTTTGCACTAAATATGGATTAGAAACAAAACCTTATAGTTTCTACATATAAATATATTATTTCATATCTCCATCTATAAAGGCACACTTCACATCCATGTGCTGCACCTCCCATTGCCTTGAAGTGGCAATGGTCAAACCTAGTCTTATGGAGTCCATGTTTGCCACTGGTGCAAAGGTATCATTGTAATAAATAACTTGAAATTATGAGTATCCCTTAGATACCAATATTTCCTTATATTTCAAAGGTGAACCATCAGCTGCAAATTTTGTTTCATAAACCCACTTACTAGGGGAAGATCAACTAGTTCCCTTGAGTCATTATTCTGGAGCGAGTTCTATTATTCCTTCATGGTTGTTTTACATATTGGATCATATGATGTATATTCATATGTTTTAGGGTCTGATTCTACCATAAAATATAACTTCTCAGAAAAGAATGGGTCTTTCCCAGAAATGGCACTCTCAAATTGAGATCTAGTCCTCCTAGTGTCACTAGGATTCCCAGCTAGTTCCCTAGCTGCATGAATGGTACTTGATTCCAATTTTGGTATTGTATAAATGTTAGTATCTGAAATTAAATCATCATTATCATAAATATAAAAATAATTAAACTCATTAGTATCTTCACTTACAATCAATGGTTGTGGTGATGAAGAGGACTCTTTGATTTCTATTGTTTCTAAAGGATCTTCTTCAAACTGAACACTCCTTTCGATGAAATATTTTTTAGTGCTCAGGTTGATTAGATTGTAGCATTTGGAATATTCAGAATACCCAACAGATAGGAGCTCTTGTATTTGGGGTTGCAAATCCTTCCTCTTTTCAGTTGAAATTCTAGCCCAAGCCTTTGAGCCAAAAATCCTGAGATGGGTCACATCTGGCTTGTGCCCACTCCAAGATTTTAAAGGAGTGATTTCATCAAGTTTATTGTGAGGCACCCTATTCTATATATAGGATGCACAATTTATTGCTTCATCCCAAAAATTTGGTGGCAAAGTTTTAGACTCCATCATACAAGTTTCCATCTCCTTGAGTGCTATATTATTCCTCTCAGCAACACCATTTTAATGACGTGTGTATGTAATAGAATTTTGCATCTAGATACCTACATATTCACAATAATGGATGAAATCAGACTTAACATACTCACCACCATTTTCATTCTGAGGATCTTGAGTTTCCTCCTAGACTCGTTCTCAACCAAGGCCCAAAAGACCTTGAAGAGGTCAAAACCTTCAGACTTGTGTTTTAGGAAGTAAACCCAGCAGCACCTGGAAAATTCATCTATAAAGGTTAGGAAATATTTGGCTTGAATCATGGAAATATGAGTGAATGGACCAACAATGTCACTATGTATTAAATGAAGGGGTGCATAGGTTATCTCATGACTAGCTCTCTCACACTTGTGCAGTGGGTGTTTTCCTAAGATGCAACCTTGGCAGACTCCCTTAGAAAACTTGATCTTTTGTAGCCCTATGACCATTTATTTGACACTCAAATATGAAATATACTTGTAGTTAAGATGGCCAAATATTTATTTATTCATTAGCATGAGTGAGAAGATCTGAGGGGTTTGAGAAAGGTAGGAAATGGGAAAACTTGTATACCTTTAAACTGTGATCCACAACACCTTTTCCTATGAATCTACCAGTCAATATATCTGAGATTTAAACTTTATTGGGAGAGAATACAACCTTCTTAGGATACCATATGTGGGTCATCTGATACACTAAAAAGAGGTTAGTAACAAGACCTGAGACATACAACACATCATTGAAAGAACCATGGTCAAGATAAATCCCACTCTTCCCCATACTATCAGTAATAGAGTCATCTCTGTTAACCAAAAAATCCCCCAATAAGCTCTCAATGGCCTACACCACCCAAGGACACCATTGCACAACCCTCATATCCCTCCATTAGACACCCACACCCTCAAAATAGCCTAAGGATGAAAAAAAAGGGCTAAAAACCCCAAAAAGGAGCCCAAAATAGCCTCCTAGGAGCTAAAGCCCTCAAAAAGGGCCTAAAACCTTAAAAGGAGCTAAAGTTAGGGCAGAAGGTGCTAAAATCCAAAAAAAGGGGCTAAAGCCCTGACCAAGGGCTTAAAACCCTAAAACCCCTTGGAAAATCTATAAAAGGAGGGTGGGGGGTCACTCTCAAAACACTTCTCCCTTTTCCTATTGTTATGCTACCCATGGATGCTTTGAGACCTTTTCCTCTACAACCACCCAAACTCCCTCTCCTCCATCTCCATCTCCATTGACCCATTTCTCCCCATCCAAGAGAGAGAGAGGTGCTTCCACAAGCTTGGGCATGGTGGCCCATTTCCACAAGAGAAGGTATACTTTGTCTTGCATGTTTTGTTTATTCGCTTTATTTTCTTTCTAACCCTTGTTTCCATTTACAAGTTTTTAGCTTAACATTGTTTTCTATGTATTACCATAGCTTAGGATTTGTTTACAGGTTAATGGAGGCAGAACCCTAACCACTCATGTGTAGAGGGGTTCACCATTACTCCATATTCTTCTTTCTATTATGTTGTTAGCTTTCATTTCTGTCATTTACATTGCGTTTTATTTTCTGCATTTCCCATCCACATAGGAACCTACCCTTCTTTCCTATAGACAGAAGGGATCCATTCCTTCCCCTGTAGTAGGGATAAATCCTTGCTACAGAACTAGCAACCATACCAGGTCGATCCCACAGGATCCCTGGGCCAAATTTTTTATTTTTCAAGTTTTTAAATATTTACCCTAGTTTTTTAGAAATTTCTTGTTAAATCCATCTTAGATTCAGTTTATTTCCTATTTTAAGTACTGCCAAAGCCTCTTCTAGGAAAAATTGAGTCAGGTTGACCACAGTACAAGTTACTCTCGGCCAGAACTGACTCTATCTCACAAAAAACCCCCAATCTGGAGCAGGGCGCTCATATTGGGGAAAAAGGTGAGACTGGGGCACACTTAATAGGAAAATAGGTGCGCCCAGGGAACACTTAATCCCCTGATAAGTGTGACTTCAGCCCAGAAACTCAATCTATAACTGTTTCTCATTCTATTCGACCCCCTCGCTCATTTCTGAAAAAATCTTGCGGCCCCCTTGCCAGATTTGATTAGAAATGTGCGGCCTGTCAAACAGAACTTTAATTTCAGTTTAATAGACAGTAAATTTTAGTTTTGGAGGACTGTTAGGGTGGCCCAGCCGCCTCTATCCACCACTACAAGTCAAATTTAGTTTCTGCTTTCATTTCCTGCAATTTATTTCATAAACAATGTGTAAATGCCAAGAAAAGGTTAATGGCTTAATTAAATGAACCTAGCCTAGCTAAAATCAGCTTAAAAACATAATGTATTGCTTCCCTTTCCTCCTCTAAACAGTCATCACCCTCTGGGGTATTCTGGGATACGACGAAGGGAAAGCTTGTATAGATCTAGGCACTCCATTATATTGTTCCAAACCATTAAAACCGGGTGACCTGGAAGGTAGAGGGGGTAGAGAAGGAGGGCTTCTTACGACTCTAAGCGTCCTCCTTTTTTACCAACCTAGCATCTAGGAGGTGACCTGAGGATCTATGGATGGGCTTAGTCCCATTGTGTTGAGAGCCTAGCACCTTCTCTTGGTTGAAGAGGAATATTAGTGTGAGGTAGACATCTAGTTAGGCCAGCAAACATTCAGGGTTAATCACTGCATTTGTTAACAATTTATGATTATTTATGCTTGCATACACAAACACAATGACATGAACTCTACCATGATGAATTCATAAACCATTTTCATCCACTAAGTACCAGAAAAACAAACAAACAAATACACCATACCAACTAATTAACCCAAATCAGTTCATGACGCTGAGTAATCCTTAAAATTTACTAATTTACACTAAGTACAAACAATTCTACAGTATTTGAGGACATAAGTCCCTGACTACTTCAACTGTGGGAAGTACTTCGGCTCTACCCAGAAACTCATTGTGAGGAGTACCACATGAACCCCAAAGTAGCTGGCCGCTGAGAGGAATTGCCAAGCGAAACGGGAAACGACCCCTTTCGATTGAGTAGAAGCACATGTGAGAAAAAATCCAACCGCTATATTCTGGCAGTCTTGGTGGCTGAGAGACCACCTTTAGCCAATAGGAAGCCACTAAAACTGGGGTCCAAATCTCATTCCCTCCAATTTCATACATAAAATCAAACACAATTGATCCTCTATGCTCTTCCTCATGCCTAAGAGGTGAACCACCACCATTCGGAACACTCGATTGAAACCGTCGAAGCCGTTCTCAGTGATCTCCCACACCATCAAAGGGCCACATAGCCTTTGATTATGATTCAGACCCATATCAATATTAACTAGACCTCCATACTGCACCATCAAGCCCCATGGCTAGTGCAAATTCAGATCCATTTTCCGGCCTAACCTTAGCAAGTGGACCCATGTCCACATCACAACCTCTCACCCACAACCTGGCAAGTGGCCTAAGCATAGTCATGTATACTGTCATTAGTCAGTTGCCACCACCTATAGTGACCAGCCAAGCTATCCCGCTTGCAGCACATGAGGGCAGTGGCCCTTCCACACACACTGTCCCCCCTGCCACATAGGGGGGAAGTGAACCATCCACTTACATTGCCCCTACTATCATACATGGGTGAAATGTCCCCACCACTCTTACTATCCCACCCACAACACTTGGGGGCATTGGAACATCTGCAATGGTGCCACCGCAAGCACCCCCAGCTGTGCAGATGCATTATGCACTTGCAAACCCCACCACTATCCCAGCTCCATCCCACATCAACCTGGGGTCAAATATACCATTCATGGCTCACCTTAACTTGCCTGAATTGGATTGATTAACAAACGACCCCATTCGCCATCAAGCTTTTTGGCCTCCAATGCCAACTAAGCTACCATCAAACATCCCCAAGTTTGAAGGCAAGGTAGGGGAATGTCCCCAAAACCACATTATGACATTCCATCTATGGTGCTCATCCAACAACATTGTAGACAATTCCATCAGGCTGCGGCTATTCCAACGCACCCTTACAGGTGCTACAGCCAAATGGTACATTGAGCTTCCATAGGCCAAGTACCCGGAATTCAACTCCCTAGCCTTCATGTTCCTATAGTATTCCCAACTCCCCATCAGATATGACGAGGGGGGGGAGATCCTATTATCCTGTTGCCAAAGCACCACCACTCATATAACTGACCATATCCATGAGTGGCGATGACGTCGCAGTCTATGCAAAATCCAACTTGATGATAGGATCTTCTTGGATTGGTTCCTTAAGACCTTTCTCCCTTCCATAGCAAAGGACATCCCATCCGAACGTCCCCAATCTGAAGAAGAGGCCATACTGAAGGCCCAACAATTTGAACTTATCTATGCTCAGTCTGGATGCATGTATACCATTATTCCAGATGCTCCCCGTCCAAGTACCTCATACCACGATGCACCGGGGGCATCCCATGCTGTGGATGGCATCATAGGATCAATCTTCCAACAGTCATAGCCTCGATCGACACCACCTGCCATTACACCACAACCAAGCAACATTGCTAATGTTTCTTACCAAAACCAAGCTCTGGACTATGCTAGAATGATGTCCCAGTCCGGAGCAACAAATTCCTATGCATAACCTGTGCCACCACAGTAGGCTCAATCCATGTCTTGGAAAACATAGCATTATGTGGGGTAGATGCTCACATTTGTGGCATCACCACCCCCACAAATCTACTATGCACCACCAGTGCAACCAGTTCAAGCCCTCCCCCCCCCTCGCCCGCTCCTCCCACTTCGATGGGACAAGTGTTCGCACAACAAAATCGTCCCAACAAGCCTGCCCCCAACAATTAACAATGGTAAGATAGAAATAATCATCCCCACAACCAAGGTAATAACCAACCACAAGGAGGCGATCAACAACCAAACCCTCCCAACAATGCCGCAGCAAACTGGCCACCCCAAAACCCCCCACGACAGAATGCACCAAGACGCAACTTTCCATTGCACAGAAACCAACCTTGCACACTCTAAGATGTTTATGGGAATTACACATTTGAGTGTCCTTTTATGGCTCGCACTAAGCAGGCCATTCAAAACGAAACCCAACAGGCCGCCAAAATGGCACATCAATCCTAGCCGAACCCAGCACCACAAGGACCTCCCCCATGGTGCTTCAAAACCCATTGCCAGTCCAAGGATTAGTGGCAACCACACCCCCTCCCCAATCCAATCCCAACACTCAGGGGGCACCTCCCACTATCGAAACAGGTGTTCACCACCTTCTAGCCATGACGACTAAAGACGTCAACTTGCAAACCCGACGGAATCAGTACGGTACCAGCACCAAACCTGTTGACTCATCAGCAAAATCCACATCTAAGACATTCAACCTGCCTCTTCAGTTACCCCCATTCCTACACCCCCCCATATGCAAAGTTGCCAATAATGCCATAGCTAGAGATGCAGTCAGCTATAGCATTGTGGATGATTTGGCCCAAATGCCAACCGCCATGTCTGCTCTTGAGGTACTTAAAATGTGCCCAATGTAGTGGAAATCCTTACTAGCCACCCTAGGGTAGTAGACCACTTTGAATCCAAGCTGATTACCTTTGACATGGAGAACGGGAAACCATGCATGCCCTCCACTATTGCCTTCCAAATCTCAGTGTCCATATGGAATTTGGTTGTGCACCGGTGCATAGTGGATGAGGGGGCATCCACGTGCGTCATGTCTACTTTGGTTTTGCAGAAACTTGGATCACCAATTTTGCAACCATCCTCCACAACTCTGTGGGATTACAATGGACATCCCACTAAAGATGAAGGAATCCTTCCACATGTCCCCATCACGTTAGCTGGGAAGACAGTCCTGATTGACATCGAAGTCATCAATGCTCAACTGGACTACAACCTCCTCCTCGGAAGGAGCTACATGTATGCCATGCAAGCAGTCACATCAATTTTCTTCTGTCTCATGATGTTCCCCCATGAAGGGAATATTGTGACAGTTTATCACCTCACTTATCATGATTCGCAAGGGTTAACGGCACCTGCCAACATTATCCCTACCATCACCACCATTGAGCCGCAAGGAGCGACCACACACGCTAATGTCATCCCTGCAATCAACACTATGGTTGAGAACACACCAACACCTCCGTTGTTGAATGTGGGCCCTGTGTTGTTTGTCGATACCACCATGACGGATCCTTTCCTGTTAGTGTCACCACCATCAACACAAAATGAAACTGCGGACTTGTGCATGGTCTCATCAAGCACCGCTGCACCCAAACAACAACCACAGCCGCAGCCCCAACCACAACCATAACATCGTCCGCAGTCGCAAAACCAATAGCAGCTGCAACATCACTCACAGCAACAGCATTACAAATATCCACAACCACAACTGCATCGCCACATGCAACTATCACATAGGTTTTTGGGCTCATCCCCAGTCCATATGATTCCCTTCCTATTTCCCCCACTTGGTGTCATGAGAAAACCAGTAATGGCCACCTTAAGCCTACCCAATTTTACATTGGGAATTCTGGTGTGGTATCTTGATCCACCAGCTCAACCAACAATGCCTCAGGTTGTTTTAACCCCAGTGCAACCTATCATGGTTGAGTCCCACCCTCCACCCATTCCACACAATCCAACCGCCGCACCTGCACCTACACCGCTCCAACCCAAAAGGGCTAGGGGCAAGAACACCAAAGGCACCACAGAGCTATGACAAGTCCCACCTTGCACCATCTGCAAGAAACAGGGCCATCCAACTCAAGAATTGCCCTAAAATCCCAGTGATCCGTGTGCACCTAGATGCCATGGATACAAACGAAAACATCCCCATGGTTGAACTCCCAACCGTGCCAATAGTTAGGAACAAGGCATTGAGAACAAACCATGCTTGCACCCTTTGCGGCTTGTATGGCCATTACTCTCACCATTGCCAGGACCTACCTAAATTTTGAATGGCTCTAGCTGACCTCTATCAACATTCCCTTGAGTCTAAGATCACCTTGATCAAAGGTGTTCATCCACCACCTCCTTCTTCAGACACCATGTCCATCTACATGATGTCCAATTCAACTAACCCTATTGTCTCCACCATCACTGACAGTCCATTAGACTTGTCTCTTCTGTTGTTTCCCCAACCATATCCGCAACCTCAGTTACCAAGGAAACAGTGGGGTTTATTCCCGATCAACATGACCCTTTTCCTTTTCCTTTTCCCTTTCCTTTTCCCACCATCTGGGATCATGATTAAGTTTGTCTTGGAATCCCACAATCTACAGGATTTCACACTAGGAGATCCTGTGTGGTACCTTGAACCACCTACCATACCTCTGAGGCCCCAAGATGTGTTGACTCATGTCCATCCAATTGAGATGATGTTGCACCTACCTCTAGGCCCATCAAAGACTCCTCCTATCTCCAAGCCTACCCCTCTTCCTCCAATAGAGACTAGGGGAAAGGCCACAAAAACCACAACCAATACCATTTACATGATCTCTAGCACTAGTCACCCTTTCATCCCATCGACCATGGAAGATCCACCTTATCTATCCTGGCACCACTTACACGATGATGGAGATATCTATAAGACCACCTCTGTTTTTACCCCATTCCCTTTAAACCATAGTGTGGAATCAGTTCTTCTCATAAAAGACCAGATTCTGTCACCCCGTTGTGCCAATGACCTTTGTCTCAGCAAGGGACCATACCTCTTCGTTGACTCTGATGGAAAACTCTTGGAGAACCCCCACAATGGGATCTACCTTAAGATATTTTACTCTTAACATCACCAATGAATCACTTCATTTTATTTTCTTGTTTTTCAACATTTTTTACCACAAGTCAAGGGCAGCACCATTAGCTACTAATCCAAAGTCACCTGGAACTGGTTCGAGACAACTCTCACACTTCTGGGCTCAAATTTTCATTTCCTTATGAGACCATCGTCTCATGTTTAATAAATCAATTTCAGGACCATTTCTCACCAGTCACCTCAATTTACAAGCCATGACATGATGATCCGAGTGTCTACGGACCTGTACTTGTATCACACTTCCCGAACGCAACTCATGTGATTTTTCGGGCCACCGCCCGTTAAGGAATGTAATTTTACTTTTATTTTTGTATTTATAATTGTCTTTTCCACCACACCTTATGCGAACATCTGGACCATCGTCCAAAAAACCCTTTATTTTTCTTGCATGTATTTGGCATATAATTCCCTCCAAACTTGTACTTACATCGCATGTAGTCAATTCCGTCCACCGCAACACACACACACGCTCTCCTGACCTCTGTCTGAGAGCCACTTTGGTTTGCATGCCTCTACCAAACCGACTTGTGAGCCTCTGCCGCGATCTATCCCGTGCATTTATTGGTATGTTTGAGAGGCTTTTGCTCCATCCATACTATGCGGATGACCTTTGTACCTCTGTCCACCGTCCCGACATGGGGCACCACTTGTGCCACCGCAATCGGTTGACCATATTGGAGTTTTTTTTAAGCTCTTTTCTAACTCCTTAAAACAAAGAAAAGATGGTCGAGCGCAACTGCTTCCTTTCCCACTCACTAAAGTATAGGAAAGGGTGTCTACATCGTCTCATTTACCTCCTTTTGTGGACCATGTAGACCAGTAAAATGAAAAGGACACCCTTGGCACACTCAATCCAATACTGTTCCCCTCTGCATAGTTTTATGCTTTCTCGGGTAAAGGGGCCACACTTTACAAAAAAGCTCACCATGGGTTTTTCATTAAGAGATTTTCTATCATTCTCATCAAGAAAACATTATTGAGCAAACTTGGTTTCGTTCATGCTTGTAAAAGTATCTGAATGACTGTCTAGTCAGTATAGGCTTCACCTTTTCTGTCCTGATTGGACTACCAACGGTAAAGAAATCTCTCATCCTCTCCAAGATGGGTAGGTTATCCTATGCATACTTTTATCTTTTTTTAGGAAAAGGAGACTACCAACGAAAAAATATCTGTCACTGGAGTCTTCTTCATGCTTCCAAACTCTCTAAAATTGAAATCACCATCGAGCATTTACCTTCTCGGGCTCGCCAAAAATCCACGATATCGTACCATAATGGTGTCCCTAGACACCACCCCACACAAAATAGTTTGGCAACATTCCCCCGTTGGGTTGCCTTTGTTCAAAGTACTCTGTAATGAGTCTTCCTTGGATCCCATCAATTTCAAAAGTGTCTACCTCCTGCAAGCATTTCCCATTTGCAATGACATTCCCCGTATTACAGCTATGATCCCATTCCCATGAGTAAAGTTTCATTTGATGCCTGGTCCGCCCTGCCGTCATACTCTAAACAAAGGAAGTTTGAGTCTCCCTCCCCCCCTCCCCATTTAGTCAGTCAGTCCACAGATTTATTCACACCTTCCAATTATCTCCCTTGCGCTCCTGTTCATGAAAGCATCATTGTCTTTGCTAGGGGCAGGTCTCCCTCTGTCAACACCAACACATATATTCCAGAGGATAGACCCAAAGATCCCTGTACCTTGGTTTCATTGACATCATTGATGATTTCTTTGGACCACTTGAGATGAGTCCTTAGTGCCTCTTGAGATGGTTTCTTCTCACATGCTCGACTCTAACTCCATCATCGCACCGTTGAGATTCATGCAGGGTTTGCTCCACATAGTACTTGGTTGAAGACCTCGGATGTCACCCAACTCTAGCACATTGGTGAGTCCACTCGAGGGACCTAAACAGGTTATGTCCCTTGTGATTTTTGGGTTGTGTTGGAGACAGTGATCTGAAGCCCCAACAGTGCTTCAATATACCTTTATGATTGATGCAGCATACTTATACCATAGAGACTCTGACACTCAATCAGCAAGTCCACATAGCTATGTACCATTCCAGATCTAGCAGATGGTCAGTCATGAAGATATCGCATTCCATGAGAATTCCATGGGTCTAATATACCATATCAGTATTGTATTTCATCCTGACATGGAGGCAACCATTATTGTACCATCAGTTGTATATGATCGACTATTGTGTTTTATAGCATAGATCAAATTATTCTTTTAACATTGTCACGAGCATGGGGATGCCCGCCTCATCCATATACATGTCATACATTATTTGTATCTCACCCATTGATGGGAACCATATTAATACAAAAACCAAAAACCACCATGCCCCAGCCCCGAAAGCACCACCTCCATGCATAAAATCCTATGATGTCCATCGGACATACATTCAGCTCCCGTCCTCACACATCAGGGGGCAATCTGTTAACCAAAAAATCCCCCACTAAGCTCTCAATGGCCTACACCGCCCAAGGACACCATATCACGACCCTTATATCCCTCCATTAGACCCCCACACCCTCAAAATAGCCTAAGGATGAATAAAAAGGGATAAAACCCCCAAAAAGGAGCCCCAAATAGCCTCCTAGGAGCTAAAGCACTCAAAAAGGGGCTAAAACCCTAAAAGGGGCTAAAGTTAGGGAAAAAGGGGCTAAAAGCCCAAAAAAGGGGCTAAAACCCTAAAAGGGGCTAAAGTTAGGGAAGAAGGGGCTAAAATCCCAAAAAAGGGGCTAAAGCCCTGACCAAGGGCTTAAAACCCTAAAACCCCTTGGAAAAGCTAAAAAAGGAGGGTGGGGAGTCACTCTCAACACACTTCTCCCTTTTCCTATTGTTATGCTACTCGTGGATGCTTTGAGACCTTTGCCTCTCAAACCACCCACACTCCCTCTCCTCCATATTCATTGAGCCATTTCTCCCCATCCAAGAGAGAGAGAGGTGGCCCATTTCCACTAAAGAAGGTATAATTTGTCTTGCATGTTTTGTTTATTTGTTTTATTTTCTTTCTAACCCTTGTTTCCATTTGTAGGTTGTTAGCTTAACATTGTTTTGTAGGTTTTACCATAGCTTAGGATTTGTTTGCAGGTTAATGGAGGTGGAACCCTAACCACTTGTGTGCAGAGGGGTTCACCCTTGCTCCGTCTTATTCTTTCTATTCTATTGTTAGCTTTCATTTATGTAATTTACATTGCGTTTTATTTTCTGCATTTCCCATCCACCCAAGAACCTACCCTTCTGTCCTATAGACAGAAGGGAGCCATTCGTGCCCCTATAGCAGGGAGAAATTCTTGCTACAATCTCCCAAAACAATTTTGGACTTTTCAAATCATCAATAGAGGAGAAAGTCTCTCTTTTTGAAACCACGTGTCTTGAATCTCTAGAATCAATGATGGATGTTATAGCTGATTTTACCACACATGGTTGATCACATATTTATGGCCTTCCCTATCCCTCTGCAAACTCTTTAGACCCCATGGAATTATATCATACTTTTATGTTCCAATATAATCCCTAAAAAACACCTGTATATTGTTGTACGCAACTTTTAAACCCATACTCGTGTGTACACGCGACTTTCGACCTCAAACCCGTGTACATCGGGATGTGTGCATAAATTAAAATATTTTTGTAGTTTTCCTCATATGAGTCTGAAGATCTTGACTCTTGTCCTTCCATATTCCTTGAGATCGCTTGGATTCGACCCTCCATTACCCTTTTGGAGTGCTATATAATGAACCCTTAGATACATGGAAGAGGAGGAATTGAAGAGCAAAGAAACTATAGTCCATTGTTGCTTCAGTTTGCTTATACTTGAGTTTGCATCCCTTTGTCCATTTGGAGCACTTTGTGTTCTTCCCAAGATTGCCTTTGCTTTGTGAGCTTTTTATCGAGATATGGAGGATTGAGGTGCTGGAGGCCTAGGTGGAGGAGTCGATTTCTCCAGTTTGTAGACATGCTAACAGAGGTTGTCACTATTGAAATCTTTGATTTTATTAAAAGAAATATATTTTCTTGTCCAATTATCTGCATTTAAATATGAATATTGAATCAATGGATTTATTTAATTGCTTATACATTGTTGAATATATATTCTAGAGTAGGACTAACACATTATTATAGATCATGTTTGTCCTTGTTTGCTATTCTTGAGAGAAAGTTTCTAATGCAAGAGTGAATTCAAAAAGCTCAATAGGGATCTACTTGAACCGTCCAAAATAAGGTGCGATTCAGTATCCCTTAGTGTTAGATGTTTGGCTTCTCTTGCTTATTGGAAAATATTGATTTATAGTGTCAAGTTGTTTGTTGTTGTTCCCCCAAGCCATAGCAAGTTTCTCTCTGTAACATAATTGGCGACCATACTGGGGAGGTTCATAGTTGTTTCTCTTTGGGGTTTTAGTATTCAATGTACTTGAATTTCTCTTGATTTCACTGTTTCTGTGTCGAGTCTGGGGGCATGTTTTCCTAGTAGGGTCCTGAAGAAGTAAATTTGATCTTTTCTTGTGTGGTTGGCCTATTTTTCTTCCTTTTTCTTCCTGTATGCAAGTTTTGTATTCATAGTCGCGTATACACATAGGTTTTCCCTGAACAGTCGTGTATGTACATTGTTTTACTGAGAACAGTCTCATATGCCTTGATTTTGAGCCTTAGTTGGAGGATTAAGTGTTGTTGGGTGAGTTTTGATGGTTGTTGAGTCTTCTTTTATGCTTCTAGTGTATATATACACCCTATGTTTCTGACCAGAGACTTCTTTTAGTTTATTTTTTAATCTTTGTTCTTGTCATTCATTTATTCATTTTTTGTTTTGGGATTAGTGCATTAGGTCTCTTTTACCTTGGTGACTTGCTTGCCTTTTTTTTGTGAGTGGTTGCAGGGTTTGAGGCTTGTAGATTCATTTAGTGCTTTCATCTCTCATTTATTTGAAAAAATACAAAAATATTTTTTCTTTTGCATACTTATGCATCTCTTGCATTTTGCATTGGCACGGTACTTGCATTAGGTTTGCTTGTTGAATTATAATCAGATTTTCATCTAGGAAGGATTGCACTTACATTTGAATGAAAAATATTTCATCTCATGTAGTGGCATACCCGATTTTTCATTCTACACAATTTCACTTGGCATTGCTTGTTAGGTGTGCATGTTTAATTCACTATTGAGTCATAACTTCATTATTTGCACGACCATTTCCCTTTGAGTAATCACAACCAATTAAAAAATTTGCTTAATAAAATGAATTACAATCTTTTCTTTGATAGGGTGAATCAACAAGATTAGGTTTTAGGGTCTTGGAATAGTTCATTGTGAGTTAATTCTCCAAGACCGCTAAACAAAACATGTAGGTGTATGTCCAAGTGAGAGTGAAAAACCCTTGGTATAATTAGTGTTTCTCAATACTATCCTCTTACACGAGAGTTAAGCACTAGGAAGTGCAGGAAATTGTCATTGGGATGACCCTTGGTAACTTTCTGTGAGCACCATAGATATTTCAAGGATTTTATTCATATCTGGGGGCCTTTGAGGTAGGGTCGATGCACCCCTGGGGTACCGGTTTGTGCTTTCAGGCTTCGGGCTTTGCTACCCTGCCCATATGATCGATCCCTTCTATGAATGTCTGCCTAAGCATTGGTTATATTGAGGTGACCTTAGTTGCCTTACCTAGGTATCGAGGGGGTATTTGCAGAGGTTATTTTGCAAGTCACCCTGGCCAAGTAGGCGTCGGACAACACAGTTGCTATATGCGTTGAAACTGAGGGCCACTGTAATTGGTTATGAACCTCCACTTTTTGTTTATGGGAGTCTCAAGCCTCTCCTAGGAGAGACATACCTGCTTCATTCGAGAGATCACATTACCCACCCTCAATTTTCTTGTATTTTGGCTTTAGATTTTCTTAGGTGTATGCTCTGTGCATGCTAGATCGCTTAGGGTTGTGTAGCTAGATCGAGTCTTTTCTTTTTGTTGCGTCATTGTGGATCTAGGTGTGGTACTTCTCTATTCTCATCATTTAGTAGGACTTCCTCCTTCTACGTTTCCTCCTCCTTTGGGAGAGAGAACTCGATAGTCTAGGGAGACTCATTCTCCCTTTGATTCACACACCATGGATGACCATGAGCCTGAGATCCCGGAGATCCCCGATATTCCTAATATTGTATGGGAGGATGAAACTTCAAGCACATATGGGACTCCCTTATGATCCATCCATTCTATACCTGGAACATATCCTAATGACATTTCACAATTTTCGGGCTACATGCATGCACTTCATTGGAATTGGTTGTGTAGCCTGAACCATGAGACAAACCATGCACCCACTAGCACTAACACTATTAGGTATGGCATGTCTGATATTCCTAAGACTGGTCCAGCATCCCATGTCAAATCGGGTGTCGACCCTACTTCTGCACCTAGGGGCACTTCCATTCATTTCCATGCGGACAGTTTTGGTAGAACTAGTCACATTACACCTTCCATCCCTACGGTGGAGGTTTCTTCACACACACATCCTAGGCCTAGCACTAGTGTTCCCATTTGGGGACCAGAACCTAGACATGTGAATATTGGGGGCACAAGTTATATTCCTTCACATTTTCCATCGTCTTCAACACCAATCCCTTCAAATTATTTTTGATGATGCATCCTCCTCCTAACTCAAGTGGGCCTTCATGACAGAGTTCATTTGTTATCCATGTCTGTTCTATTTTTTCTCACACCATAGTGTCACAAGGGTATGTCCCTCCTTATGTATCAGCAGGACATGTATCTTCCTATGGACCATCTTATGGACCTTCCTGTGGACCATCTCATGGTCTAGCTTATGGAACCTCTTATGGACCTTCTTACGGACCATATTACAGAAAAAAAATACGCTCCTTATGGATCTGGGCATCAACTCGTGTATCAGTCTCCTAATTATGGATTTGTAGCACCCTAGTCTCATGGTACTCGAAATTACAATGCTTCCATGCAACCCTATATGGGTAAAACGGGAGGAGGTTACTATCCCACTGGAAAATGCCATGGTGTATACAGCAATCAACCTTATGCGAACCAATCCTATCAGGGAGTGTGGAACCAACTGGCTCAACCTAGGCTCCCTTTCCTTGTGACTTTGAATCTACCTAATTTGTTGAGATTAACAAATGATCCTGTATCTCATGACTCGCCATGGCTGATGGTTCCTACCAAACTTTCTTCAGACATTCCAAAGTTTGAAGGTAAGTCTGATGAAGATCTTGGTGAGCACGTCATGAACTTCCATCCTTGGTGCTCTTCGAACTCCTTAACGATGATTCTATTAATTTGAGACTATTTCAATGAACCCTAAAGGGTCCTACCATGAAATGGAATGTAGAGTTATCTAGGGGGATTTATACTTGGTTCAATGACCTAGCGATGACTTTTCTTGATCACTTCCAGCTACGCATGCATTACGATGCTGGTACCGAACTCTTGTCGACATTTTGGCAAGACAAAGTGACCCACATTTCAGATCACATTCAAGAGTGGTGTATATGGAAGAGATTTATTAAAGCCTTTATACCACCAGAGTTTCTTCTAGAATGGTTCCTCAAGTTGTTTTTTCCCTATATCACAAAGGATGTTTCCACATCCGAAGTGAAAAATGAGGACCAAGCTATTTTTAGGGCCCAACAATTGGACTTGATTTATGCTCGGTATGGGCTCCTTTATGAGATCATACCTAATGATCCACAATCCAATTTCGACCCCAAGTTTAAAACTGGGCCACATGATGATGGTATTGTTGGCTCCGCAAGTACCAAACCTGTGGACTCGGTTACGAAACAAGTGAGTCAGTTATCGCTTAACCAATATGTGTATAGACAAGCTACGGCTTTGTCTCATCCTACCCAATCGACGGATGTAATTGTAGTGCAATCGTCGAAGCCGAAAGGTAACCAGTAACCTAGAAGGAATAAAAAGGAAGGAAAAATTAATCGAAAGGGTGGGAATAAGAATGATAATGATAACAATGACAACAACTTGAATAATGCTAGGGGGGGAAAGAATCCTAAGTGAAAGGTAAAATTTCCTTGCAATTTGTGTAACGATGACCACCTCACTCACTTGTTCCCTTGAAGGGAGGATGCCTCGAAGTTCATAGCATAGGGCCCAACTATGTTCACAAATCCTTTACCAAATAATCAAAATATGAACTCAAGGACCGTGGATCCTAGTAGTGCTTCTAGTGGAACTCAAAACCTTCCATATGCCGCTAGTGGCCATGGTTGCATCAACATGGTGAAAGCTGCGAATGTTGTCCCTTCTATGATGTCTTTGGCCTATTGGAAGGGCTTAGATTCTCCCACATTGTCTAAATATGTGAACATCTTTACTGCATTCAATGTAAGATCATTTTCGTCACATGGTATACTTCCTTCCCTAGAGGTCCAATTGGGGAGGAATAATGTTGCGATTGAGGTTGAGGTGGTTGATGGGCCCCTTGACTACAATATTTTACTAGGTAGGAACTGGATGTACAATATACAAGTTGTAGCCCATTCCCTATTCTGAGTGGTTTGTTTTCCTTTGGATGGGAAAATCATTACTATTGATCAACAATCTTTCCATAATCCGTGTTCAAAAGCATCATCGGGAGCTTCTATCCCAATTATCGATCATTCTCAACCGGCAACTGAGAATGTGGGTGTGGGCATGTATCCTTCTCTCATGGGAACCTTTAGTTGTCCTACACCCGTCATTATTATTGTGTCTAGTCTTGGTAAGGTTTCAACCTCATTGAATTCATTCTCCTTTTGCACCTCTCATATGGAGGATACTTGGATTCTTCCTTCACTAAGTACTTTGGGTGATAATTCTATCCCTGCTGAGACAGACGTGATGTTCCCTACAAAATTGGTGGTGTATCAAGCTAATGTTGATCAAGTTGTAGAGCCTAGTAATTCCTCTTTGAGGATGAAGGAGGAGGAACCTTATCTAATTCCTTCTTTGATAATAGAATCATCTCAATCTCAAGACTTCCTTGATGATTTTTTTACGTCGAATGAAGCTATTCTTGAGGCAATGTTTGGGTTAGAACAACCTTGGGGAGAGTTGCACCATAGATGGTATTTCCTTCCTAGTATTTATTGTTTATAGTGTGATGACTTTAGGGAGATTCTAAGAAAGAAATTTGGTAGACCCGTGGTACCATTAAGCTCTCCTATTCAGATTGCTGAAGGGAACATGGCTAACTTGTCACCAATGATACCGATCAATATTTCTCATGTTCCTAGTAAGATTAAGTACACCAAGCTGTTTAAAGAATTTTGAGATGTGTTTGTTTAGTCATATGATGTACTTCCAAGAATTGTCCCCCGTACAGTTGTGTTAGAATAATCAACCCATATTTATCTACCTTAGACATTAATTAATCCATTTTTTTCTTATTTGCCTAGTTTCCAATATTTTACTCTATGCAAGTTGTCCTAGAAGTCAAAATTGCTAAAATTGAGTCATGGAGCACTTGGGAAACCTCCTAGAATCCATATTTAGCATATCTTCTTTATTCCAGATCCTCCCTAGTGCATATCTGCTTTTTCTGCTTTATTTCCTACTTTTACTGAGATTTATGGAAAAAGGGAAAGTAAGACTAGGTGCAGTTGACTTGTTTTTTGCCCTCATCATCCTCCATTATTTTCTCCTAATAAAAGAATGTATGAGTTTTCTTTCCATCACCTATTAGCTTTCCTACTTGACTTTTCCAATTCGTGAGCTCCTAGGTAGATTTGGAAACTGCTTTATGCACCTATGGGGGATTTGACTAGATTTAGTAAGCTTGACTATTTCGAATGGAATCCTTATGCATTTGAATATCTCATTTATTTACATATTGCAGCAGCCTATGACTTCATAAGGTTGGCTATTGTACACTTATTCAATACAGATTATTGTTATGCTCCAATTTCGGTCTCCTTTGTGTGTAAATTTGTAGGTTTGATTAGCAATTTTGTGAGTGCAATTGTTCTATCACTTGGGTTCAATTTCCACATGGTATCAGAGCCTTTGTAGATCGATTTCTCTGCTTCCATATTGCTATTACAGGTTAAACATCTTGATTGGGAGCTATTTTGCTAACTAAAGGGACAATTATGAGCTATGGATCAATCTCAGAAGATCATCTTGACTCCATTTAATTTCTTTGAATGGAAAGCAGAGATGGAGATACTATTTAGAGCGAAAGGTATCTATAGGGTGACTATGGAAATTGAAGTAGATCCCAATGCAGCTGCATAGAAAATTAAATGGCACAACAGGAGGGATGAGGCCTATGGTCTCTTGTGTTTGAGCATATCCAGAGACCTCATCTTCCATCTTGATTGATTGACATCACCTAATGAAGTATGGGAGAAGATTGTAGAGCCTTTTGGTAAGATAGATGAAATGAGAGGACATCAAATCAAGAATGAATTGATCTCTTTGAGTCCCAGCAGCTTTGAATCCCTACAACTCTACTTTTCCAAGTTTAAAGCCCTTGTTTTGCAGCTAAAACCATGTGGAATTGAAAAGAAGGAGGAGAAACTAGTTTTGGCCATAATCTTGAATATTGGCCATAACTATTCAATGTTTTTTTTACCTTACATGACACCAAGTTGAAAACTCGAGCCTGGAAGATGCCTAATCTTGTAGAGTTCATGGAATCCCTCACACAAGATTAAGATAAACTGGTGATGATGGGCACCATCAAACCTTCCAAATACCAAGCTCTGGTTGTTGGAGATTCAAGGGTGGATTAAAAAGGCAAGAAGAAAGCTAAGAAGCCACCTAATTAGAAGAGAGACAAGAACAAGTCTCAAGAGGAGCCCCAAGGATCCAAGAAGAACTTCCAGAAAAAGAATAACAAAGGAGAAATGACCAAGTGTGCATACTGCAGTAAGGGCTATCATCCTGAAAGCTCCTGCATGAAGAACCAAATTGACATGCTAACCCAACTCCTAGAGAAGAATAACATCTCCCTTCCTGATAGCTCAAAGAAGAGGGAAGGAGCATCAAATTCAAAGGATGGACAATGAGTACATGCATTGGTTCCTGGCACATCAAGCTCACCTAGCTTCATCATAGACTCTGGAGCTTTAAGACATATGGTTTCAACAAAGGAGGAATTCTCCTCTCTTGGCATGTCAAAAGGTCCACCAATAGTGCTAGGAGATGACTTTCTCACTGACAGTTTCGGCAAAGGAAGGATTGATCTTGACCATGGTAAGTTCAGCAATGTATTGTATGTTCCAGGTCTTTCCTCTAACCTCTTGTCAGTGTATCAGATGACCCACATAGGGTCTCCAAATAAGGTCATATTCTCCCCTGATGATGTTGAGATCACAAAGATCTCGAGTGGTAAAGTCATTGCAAAAGGAGTTGCTGATCACACTTCGAAGGTATACATGTTTTCACATTTCCTACCCTACTCAAACCCCTCTGCTCTTTTGATTCATGTCAATGAGGCAAGAAATATTTGGCATGAAATATTTTTCCATATTTACTATAAATATCTTTCTGATCTAAGTGAAAAATAAATGGTCATAGGGTTACCAAAGATTAAGTTTTCCAAGGGATTCTGTTAAGGTTGTATCTTAGGAAAACACCCAGAGCATAAATTTGAGAGAGCTAGTCATGAGAGAACCTTTGCACCTCTTGAGTTGATCCACACTGATGTTGCTGGTCCATTTCCTCATAGGTCAATGAGTCAGGCCAAATATGCATTGACATTCATAGATGACTTTTCCAAGTACTGTTGGGTTTACTTCCTGAAGCATAAGTCTGAAGTTTTTAGCCTCTTCAAAATCTTTAAGGCTTTGGTTGAAAACCAGTCTGGGAGGAAACTCAAGATTTCTTAGATCTGACAATGGTGGTGAGTATGTCAAATTTGAGTTCATTCAATATTGTGAAGATGTAGGTATTTAGATGCAGCATTAAATCTCTTACACACCATAGCAAAATGGTGTTGCTTAGAGAAAGAACATATCACTGAAAGAGATGGCAACCTGTATGATGGAGGCTAAGACTTTGCCACCAAAGTTTTGGGCCAAGGCTATAAAATGTGCATCCTATATCCAAAATAGGGTGCCTCATAAACAGCTTGATGTTACTACACCTTTCGAAGCATGGAGTGGGTACAAGCCAGATGTGACCCATTTAAGGATTTTTGGCTCAAGGGCTTGGGCTAGAATTCCAACAGAAAAGAGGAAGGATTTGTAGCCCCAAATCCAAGAGTGTCTATTTGTTGGGTACTTTGAAGATTCAAAAGGGTACAATATGATCAATTCAAGCACAAACAAATCCTTCATTGAAAGGAGTGTTCAGTTCCAAGAAGAGCCGCAGTTGAAGTTGGAGAGTCTTCTTCACCACCAGAACCATTGAATGTAAGTGAAGAGACAAATGAGTTTGCTGATTCTGATATTTATGATAATGATTATTTAATTACATATCCTAACAGTCCTACAAGATCAAAATAAGCAGCAAAGACCATTCATGTAGCTGGGGAACTAGCTGGAAATCCTAGTGATCCTATGAGGACTAGGTCTCAGTTTGAGAGTGCCCTATGTATGAAAGACCCTTTGTTTGTAGAGAAATGCTATCTGATGGTTGAATCAGACCCATAGAAATATGAATATGCAGCACATGATCCAATATGGAAAACATCCATGAAAGAAGAATTCAGCTCACTCCAAAAGAACAACACTTGGGAACTGGTTGATCTTCCCCCCAAGGAGGAAGCTAGTTCAATGTAAGTGGGTTTTAAAAACTAAGTTTGATGCTGATGGTTCACCTTTGAAATATAAGGAAAGATTGGTAGCCAAGGGCTACTCACAAGTACATGGTATTGACTACAATGAGACCTTTGCACTAGTGGCAAAGATGGACTCCATCAAGCTAACCTTATCCATTGCAGCTTAGAAGCAGTGGGAGGTACACCACATAGATGTGAAGTGTGATTTCCTAAATGGAGATATTACTGAATATATTTACATGCATCAGCCTCAAGGGTTTTTTACTAATCCATGTTTTGTGTGCAGGCTAAAGAAATCATTGTATGGGATTAAGCAAGCCCCCGGGGCTTGGTATGCCAAGATTGATGGCTCTCTATTGTCATTGAGTTTTGTTCGATGCAAGTCTGATCCTAATGTTTATTTGAAGATGATTCATGGTTATTTGATGATTATTGTCTTGTATGTGGATGATCTTCTGATTATAGGAAGTTCAAAGAAAGAAATTGCCTCCTTGAAGGATGCAATGAACCATGCATTTTCTATGACTGATTTGGGGTTGTTGAGCCAATTCTTGGGTCTCAAAATTGCTCAATCCCAACATGGAATAAAGGTACATCAGTCCAATTATAATTTGGACTTTATTAAAAATTTCAACATGAATGATTGTAAGCCAAGCAAGACTCCCTTCCTTTCAGGAGATAAGCTTGATGTAGCAGGTTCTTCTCCTATGGTAAATAATACACTGTATAGAAAACTGATTGGGTGTCTGTTGTACCTTACACACACTCGAACCGATATTTCTTATGCAGTAAGTGTGGGTTCAATATACATGGATCAGCCTCATGAGATCCATTGGAGAGTAGCCAAAAGGATCCTTAACTTTGTTCATGGAACAAGAACTCATGGGATCTTCTACAAAGCTAAATTTTATCTTGATTTGATTGGGTTTACTGACAGTGATTGGGAAGGTGAAACATAGATCAAAAGTTAACATCAAGATATGTGTTCATGCTTTCTAAAGGACCAATCAGCTGGTCAAGCAAGAAACAGATTGCCATTGCACTCTCATCTACAGAAGCATAGTACAGAGGAGTTGTAAATGCAACAATTCAATGTTTATGGTTGTAGGGGATACTTGGTGAGTGTGGCTTCGAATCAGAGTTTTCAACCATTATATATTGTGATAATCAGAGCACCATTTGAATCTGCAATGATCTAGTTCAGAGACAGAGAACCAAACACATTGAGATCCATATGCACTACATCATACAGCTTGTGCATGATGGCACCATTCACCTACTCTTTTGTGCATCTTCAGAACAAGTAGCAGACATCTTCACCAAATTTTTTTGTGAGAAGACATTCAGCAATATCAAATCACTGCTAGGGATTTCTGATCATGCTGTGAAGCATGATTGGTGACAATATTTTAAAATTTTGTTTTACTGTCCATGTTTAAGGGAGGATTTTCCCACTGGGTTTTTGCCTCTTTCCTTGGTTAAATGGACATGCAGTATGTAAAGGGTGAGTAATCCTTGTTTCTAGGCCCTATAGTTTTTTGATATTTACTCATAATTCAGGCTTAAGTGGGGGTGTTAGAATAATCAACCGATAGTTAGCTACCTTAGACATTAATTAATCCATTTTTGTCTTACTCTCTAGTTTCCAATATTCCACTCTATGCAAGTTGTCTTCCACATGTCCTAGAAGTCAAACTTGCTAAAAATGAGTCATGGAGCACTTGGGAAACCTCTTGGAATCCATATTTAGCATATCTTCTTTATTCCAAATCCTCCCTAGCACATATTTGCTTTTTCTGCTTTATTGCCTGCTTTTACTGAGATTTATGGCAAAAGGGAAAGTAAGACTAGGTGCAGTTGACTTGTTTTTTTCCCTCATCATCCTCCATTATTTTTTCCTAATAAAAGAATGTATGAGTTGTCTTTCCATCACCTATTAGCTTTCCTACTTGACTTTGCCAATTCGTGAGCTCCTAGGTATATTTGGAAACTGCTTTATGCACCTATGGGGGATTTGACTAGATTTAGTAAGCCTGCTTTTGACTATTTCAAATGGAATCCTTATGCATTCAAATCTCTCATGTAATTATATATTGCAGCAGCCTATGACTTCATAAGGTTGTCTATTGTACACTTATTCAATACAGACTAGTGTTATGCTCCAATTTCAGTCTCCTTTGTGTGTAAATTTGGAGGTTTGATTAGCAATTTTGTGAGTGCAATTGTTCTATCACTTGGGGGCACATCCTTGGTGGAGCTTAGAAATCGGCTCTAGATTAATAAATAATATACATGATATTTATTCAAGGATTATTTTTTGTGTATTATTGTACTTTTTGCATAATGTAGTTTGGTGTTCTTATGGTGATCGGGTTTGTTGATTAGATTTAATTTTTTATGGAATATGTCGATGGAGCCTTTGGTTTAGATAGGATTCACTAATGGTGATAGAAACCACACTCAAAACTTAGCTTCAACAGCTTGGGTGATTTATACTCCTATGTGTCAAGTGTTGTCTTCAGGAGGCATATGTTTATGGCCTTCATCAAACAATGTTTCTGAATATAGTGTCATGATTGAGTTATTGCATGATGCCATTTCACATGGTGTCCTTTATCTTGAGATACGTATTTATTCGCAGTTAGTGGTCTCAAAAATTAATGGCTTGGATCATGTTAGGGATCCGACATTATTACGATGACTCTTGTGTGTAATATTGCTAGAACAACAATTTGAGAGCATAACATACATTCACATTACAAGAAATTTTAATCAAGTTGCTGATTCATATGCTAACTATGTACTATATTGGAATTTGTTTCATAGATGATAAAAGCATTTCACAAACACATTTTATACATCTAAATATAATAATAATCGATCATCATAAATATTTTTCATTAAGTCCAAATAAGGTGACTTCAGAATACATACGTGTCATACACAAAATTGGGGCTTCGAACCACAAAAATATACTACACAATCATACAAAATATACACCCAGGTCTCTAAGCCAGAGGTGGAGGAGGGTGTTGATCATGGTAGCACACCATGACTCTAGCTAGCCGGTGAAATAACCGAATCCATGCCCATGGTACTCCAACCACCTGGCGTTGCATGGCCTCAGGAAAGTCCTTGACTTGTGCCATGGGAACCCTTTGTGTTAAGCAAACGAATTTTGTGTTGATGCTTTGGAGCATCCACTCCACATCCACAACCATGATCTCATCACCTCTTCCCCTCCGTCGATGACAAGGAAAGCCATCTGGCCATCGTGTTCCCACATCTGCATATACATGACAGAGTATCATTATATGTCATCACACCAAAAACATGTCTTTTTATTTCATATATCAAAAAACACACAAAAAAAATAATAATTCAAAAAACAAAAGTGAGTTGGGATTCGTTACCTGTGTTTCCATATGCTGCTCCTAGTGGTAGGGACATGTCTGGATCTCCATGAAAGTATATCCCTTCATATGGATAATCATCTATGGCGATGATCTGTCTCTGCCATTAGAGAAATAAGTCTACTGGATAGTGGTTACCCACCCTTCCCACTCCTAGTCTCTGCATGGAATTGGCCCGACGTAGCTGATTCATATCGCTAACTCCATGTGGAGCAATTTCAACTCTGGGGATTAGCCCCGGCACCCGCTTGAAAAAGAATGCACTCAATATGCTATTGAGCCCAAAGTTTTGTACCCTTCCCATCTTGCAGTCACTAATTTGTTGTTTCATGTTTCTTAGAAGCGAGGTACTCCAATAATATATCATAGGTCATGTGCACTCTACGACATAGAACATCATTGTCCTTGAGGCCTGGTGGAGTAATGTTAAACCTACAATCCTTCCCAATATCAGTAGTATGGCTTTCAGCCCCAGGTTCTGGACTGAGTTTGTCAGGACTTGAGTCCCAACCTTCTTTGTATCGGGAAGGAAATACATAGCTATGAACTCCTCTATAGTCAACCCACCTCCTGGCCCGCGGGATCGGAGGTTCACCAACATGGGGACTTCACTTGTTGACCAATATCCTATCACGTTAGTTCATATTGTGGGTTTTAAAATTATTAAAAATTGAACCAATATATTGTAGGTATTAGGGGGATGAGGGGTTTAAGGTGGGGGTGGGTAGGGCGGTTTATAAGGATTGAGGTATAAAAAGGGGTGGGGAGGAGGTTTTAAGTATTGGGAGGGGGTTTCAACAAAAAGAGTTTGGGTCAATATCTCTGGAAATTAAGGGTATTCTTTAATATACCACGATTGCAAGTGCTATGTGAGATGTTCACTAAGTGAAGTCCCCATGTTCACCACCTCCCCTCAACGGGAAAAACCTATGATAAAGTATATGTCCTCAACCTCGGTGCTCAGTGACATGCCATCCAACTGAAAGGTCTCAGAGTCTGGATCCCAGTAATCCACTAGAAGTTGGAGTAGCCTTGGATTGGCCCTCAAGCTTCCAAGGCACCAAAACTTATATAACCTAGAATCCCTGAGTGCTTATTGAGCCATGATATCAAACTGCACAGCCTCTTCAACATCACCATGTTCTCTCTCTCTCTCTCCATTCTAGCACCATCCTGCACAAACATTGCCAGGTTTCATGAGTGTTTTCCCTTGAAAATTATGTTTGTGGCCATGTACGTGACTGTTTGCAAAAATTCGCGTATGTACGTGGGTATCATGGTCTTTTCTGCATATACCTATCCCTATATGTGGAAAAACACTTGATTTCCACATTGGTTGAAATGCACTATTTGGTATGGCTTAAGTAAAAAAATTGACCATTAAAATTAAAAATTGATGCATGAAATTGAAAGAGGAGGGCATGATTTATTTCACCGGATGAGGCTCCTGAAATCAACTCTTGAATTTTTGGATACAAAATCACTATGGTAGGTGAATTTTCAAAATGGTATGAAAATTTTTATTTTTTCACTATTTTATAGAAAACATTTTGAAATTTTTACCCACTTCTTATAGTTTTTGACCGTTTCTGACCATTTTGGACCATTTGGACTAGTATGATGTTGTAGGATCCCATTTTGAGCATGGTTTGACCAAGTCTTCGATCTGTTCGTCCATATTACAGGTATCATGTCTAAACTAGAATATAGGTTAGGATTTCACATCCGCCTGCATTTTGAATGACCTTATGATTGTTTCATCTTAACCTTAGGTACGAACCCATTCCATGATGTCACGAAACATTCATGTTACTATTAGAAGTGGCATTATGTGAATGGTAGAGCTTTCCTATACATGGGTTCCCTAGTTAGATCCTCTTTTGCATTTGGTGCCCATGCTGACATTTCTCCTTTAGGTTGTGGGAGTCCCTTTTTTGTCTTGCCATGTCTTTGAGCAAGAGCTTCATACTCCTCTTGAAATTTATGCTGGCCATTCCCCCGAGACTCCCTTGTATATATCAAGTTGTAATTGCATTTTCATGAGTTTTTATTTCCTTCTTGAGCTTTATGTTGTCTCACCGGGAATAGACCTTCCCCCGAGTTGTCGTTATCCTGCACATAGCTCCTTGCATTGAGCATAGGCATGTTCCATTGCTTGGAACTAGTTTTCTTGTTCCCTGACACTCGTCTCCTCCTAGATTTGTACTATAAAGCACTTTTATTCTTTTCAATATTTTCAAAATATCTGAAAAAGTCCAAAAAAAATAAAAAAATAAAAATTCGGATAGGAAAAGATGTTATCTTTGATAGAAATCGAGTCGTGTCTCCTTCGAACAAAGCACCGTATATCACATCCATTGGTTGGGTTATTAGTTTGACTTTAGGAGTTGTACTCATTACTTTGAGTTTATTTCCATCGATTGGTTAAGCTTCTAGTCCCTATGGAGCCTCTGTTGATTCCTCCTGTGTCACAAATATGTCCTAGTTTTAATATCAAGTCCATGCTTCCTACCTTCAGTGACCATTCACCTTTATCCTCTTGTTCGAAGGAAGTTGAAGCCTGAGTCATCCATTCCTCAGTTATCTTGACTTTGCATGTTGGGAATTCCTGGTACTGTTACTGGTTCAAGCACATATTGTTCAAGTTCTTCCACATTTTACAGTGTTGATGAGTACCTCTTGTTGGTTGATGGGGGATGACTTAATGCACTCCTTCCAACGGATTCCATTCCATCGACTTTAGATCATTTAATCTGGAATAGGAGTCTAGAGTAATTTGAGTGCCTTCAGACTTATAGTCATCAGTGGTAGGTTCTCTCGCCATCAATAGTTTTGGGAATACATCAATGTCCCCTAATCGATGGATTCATCCAAGTGTTCAACCTCAACACATATATTAACACTTGTTAGATTGCACTCCGTACCTTGATTACCATTTTCATTATCGGTGGGTGATTTCGCATCTTTTAATGGTATACATCAATTATCGATAATCAGATAATGGAATACTATGTTCAACCTCGACACATCTATTCACATAGTAGTACATATACTCATAGCAGTTCGTGTAGAAGACCTTCCAGCTTGGTGGAATTCCATGTGTTCTATCTCCTTGATCCTGCCAGTGTTCATGAGATATCAACTCTCATGATTTGATTCTAGTGTATATCAGATATCTTCATCCACTATGGAGATCTTGATCCATTGTATATCTTTAGCTATTATGGATATCTTGATCTATTGTATATCTTCATCCACTTTGGAGATTCTGATCTATTGTATATTGTATGTGGCGATGACTACACATGTCACATTTTTTATATCATGCCTATTCATGTCCATTGTACTCTTATGTATCCGGGACTACTATATATATTTGAGGTCACATGCAGAGATTGGTTATTGTGTTGTAATGATGAGTTTTTTATTCTTCCACATGGGTCTTCATTACTCCACTTCTGCGATGGATTTTATAATGTATTTCACCCATCATGTTACCCTTCTGACCTCACACATTAGGGGGCATCTGTTATAGCTGATTTTACCACACATGGTTGATCACATATTTATGGCCTTCCCTATCCCTCTGTAGACTCTTTAGACCCCATGGACTTATATTATACTTTGATGTTCCAATATCATCCCTAAAAAACACCTTTTTATTTTTGTACGTGACTTTTAAACCCATACTTGCGTGTACATGTGATTTTTGATCTCAAACCCATGTACATCGGGATGTGTGCATAAATCCAAATATTTTTGGAGTTTTCCTCATATGAATCAGAAGATATTGACTCTTGGCCTTCCATATGCCTTGAGATCACTTGGATTCAAACCTCCATTACCCTTTTAGAGTGATATATAAGGAACCCCTTGGATACATTGAAGAGGAGGAATTGAAGAGCAAAGAAACTATAGTCCATTGTTGCCTCAGTTGGCTTATACTTGAGTTTGCATCTTTTTGTCCCTTTGGAGCACTTTGTGTTCTTCCCAATATTACCTTCTCTTTGTGATATTTCTATATATATATGGAGGATTGAGGTGGTGGAGGACTCGATTTCTCCAGTTTGTAGATGTGCCGGCAAAGGTTGTCACTATTGTAATCTCTGATTTTAGTAATAGAAATATATTTTCCTGTCCAATTATGTGCATTTAAATATCAATATTGAATCTAGGGATGTATTTAATTCCCTATACATTGTTGAATATATATTCTAAATTAGTTCTAACACATTATTATAGAGCATGCTTGTCCTTATTTACTGTTGTTGAGAGCAAATTGCTAATGCAAGCATGAATTGGAAAATATCAACGAGGATCTACTTCAACCGTCCGAAACAAGGTATGATTCGGTATCTCTTAATGTTAGATGTTTGGTTTCTCTTGCATATTGGGAAATATTGATTTCTAGTGTCAAGATGTCTGTTGTGGTACCCCAAAGTGATAGGAAGTTTCTCTCCATAACAATGAAGGTCGATGATCGCAAAGTGCTGGAAAGCGAGGGATGTTCTCTCTCCTTGTCTTCTAAATTTGATCCTCCTTCCCTCTTCTTTGTGCATTCAGGAAGGGAGATGTTGTTATTCTCTATGATATGGGTCAACATGTAAGTTTTCTTTTTCATACAAGAGCTCTTAGGATGATAGCCCTTACTGTAGTATGTGCACTTGATCATTTCACCTTTGTTCTTCAAATTCTAAAGGTTATTATTGGAGCCTGAGGGATCCACTTGATACTTTGAATTATCTCTCATTTTTTCAAGTGGATTATTTGAATTATATTTATTCTTTCCTTTGGAATCCATCCTCAAATTTCCAGAAACCAAAGCTAAGTCTTTGGAATGTTTGATGGTTCCCATCATTACCAATTTATGTTGCTCCTGAGTGAGGAATTCCATGAATTTAGAAAGATTAGGCATATTCCAGGATAATGCTATCAATTTCGTGGCATGGAAGGTAGAAAAAAACACTGATTAGTCAATACCAAGCTTTGATAGTATGGTCAAGACTAGTTTCTCTTCCTTCTTTTCGATTCCACACTATTTTAACTACAGAACTAGGGCCTTAAACATGTAAAAGTAGACTAGTAATGATTCAACGTTGTTGGGACTCAATGATGTCAACTCATTATCATGTTGATTTCCTCGAATTTAATATTTATTTCCAAGTAGATTCTCTATCTTCTCCCAAAATTCATCAGGTGATGTCAATCCATCAACGTGGAAGAGGAGATCTCTTGAAATGCTTAAGCACAAAAGACCATATGCCTCACCCCTCTTGTTGTGCCATTTAATTTTATCTACAACTACATTGGGATCAGCCTTAGTTTCCATGGTAACCCTACATATGCATTTATTCCTCAAAAAAATCTGCATCTCAGCCTTCCATTCGAAATAATTGAATGGAGTCAAGATAATTCTTTGAGATTAGCTCATATCTCAGCAATTGTTCCCTTCAACTAGCAGAATGCACTCCCAGTCAGTGATGTCAAACCTGGAATAGAAATATGGAAGGAGAAAAATCGATATAAAAAGGCTTTGATACCATGTGGAAATTAATCCCAAACTGTAGATCAATTAAAGTCACAAAATTACTAGTCTAGCATGTAAAATTCAACAAAAAGGAGACTGAATACGGAGCATAACACAATCATGTATTGAATAAGTGTACATCATCCAACCTCATAAATTATTAGTCTATCCAAATTTATAATTACATCAAATATTTGAAATCGTAAGGATGTTATTCAAATTGGACAAAAAGCAGGCTTACTAAACTAGTCAAAATCCCCCATAGGTGCATAAATCACTTTCCTAATCAGTGAGGATGCTCACAAATTGGCTGAGTGAGATGTAATAGATGATAAGTGATGGAAATAGATCAGATACATGTTTTTGGATGGATAAAAATAAGCAAGATGAGTTGGTAAAGAAACAAGACAGTTACTCCTAGATTAGCTTTTCCCTTTTTCCTTAAAAACTGCTAAAAAGAAAGGCATCTTTTAGAAAAAGAAGAACTGTGCTTTTTCTATTCTCGAATGACTACATAATTGTTAGAATTTTTTCCAGGATTTTTCTAAAGTGTTCCTTAAGCCATTTTTATCATTTGTTGACTTCTAGGTGCAAGTGGATGCCAACTAGCATAGTAAGGAATCTAGGAATTTGGAAATAAGACGAAAATTATTAATTAATGTCAAATATGTGTAACTATGGGTTTGATTATTATAATAGAAACATGTCTTATAGAGATATGTTTCTCAAGGAGGCACATTTTTCTATATAGAAATAATTCCAAACTTACAAGATTGGAAAATTAGGGTTTCTTTGACACACCCTAGGTAAACCATCTCTGAAATCAGGTCGGACACCTCAAATTGGTAAAATATAAATATATGTTATTTCCATGTGAGGTTCTCATTTAAAAATGACTTAGCATACTCAACTTGAGGACAATCTTGGGGGATATGATAACTTCTGAGCATGGAAGTACATGATTTCCATGATCCTTGAAAAAAATGATTTGGATTGATATATCAGTTAGGAAGTTCCAGATCCAAATGGAGGCGTGGTTAAGGATATTCATAAGAAGTACTTAGTTAAGGAAAATATGATCATTGCAGATTCTATTGAGGATCACCTCATCCCCCATGTGTAATATTTGAATACACCTAACTTAAGGAAGTGTTCTATGCTTTGATAAAGTTGTTTGAAGGAATCAAAATCATTCAGAAGATGGCATTGAGTAACCAACTAAATAATGTGAAGATACATAATTTAGATACCATGCAATCCTACTTCACAAGGGATGCTCAAATCATGGAACAAATTGATGTAGTATAAGAGAATGTAGAATAAGGAGATATTTTTATGACCACCTTGATTGGTCTCCCAAGATCATGAGATTCATCCATTCAAGGAATATGGGAAAGAAGGAAGTTGATCTCTTTCAGAGGATTCTAGGAAAAATTCACACAGGAAGAAGCTATATTCATAATAAGAGAAGAAAATATGGGATCTATTGAATATCAATCTCTCATAGCTCACACTAGAATAAATTATATGAAGAAGGAGAACCACCATCAGAACAATAGGGAGGACCATAATCCGAAAAGACAAAATAAGTCCATAAAAGATCCTTCAAATATCCGATGCTACACTTATTATGACAAGGGACACTACTCTAAATATTTTCCCAAGAACAAATACTCCTTCAAAAACAAGTCCAACAAGAAAACACATCATGCTCACACCCTCGAAGACAACGGACCAACAAATAAATTATTTAGAGAAGAGATGATTCTTCAAGTGATGAAGAGTATGTCCTAATATCAGCACTCATGGGAACTATCTCACATGGAAGAAATGATTGTCTTGTGGATAGCGGGGCATATAAACATATGATGGGATACAAAGAATCATTCATCAATATGTATGAGCATGAGTCACTGCACAAAGTGAATCTTGGGAATCATTATCAATACCCAATAAGAGGAAGTGGAGAAGACTCATACAAGCTAGATTCTTGGAAATATTTAAAGATGAAAGACGTCTTATATGTTTCAGGATTGAAGAAGAATGTTCTCTCCATCTCTGGGCTAGATGCAAAGGGAATAAGAGTTTCACTTGTAGATAACCAAGTCCTAATGTGGCCAAACAGAAAGACAATAGATGATGCAATGATAATATGAAATAAATAGGAGGATTGTATAAGTTGAAGGGACAACCTTAACAAGTATTGGTTCATGAATCAATAGAAACATGTGAACTATGGTATCAAAGGCTTACACATGTTAACTAGAGAGCACTACCAATTGCAAGCAAATCAGTTTCAGGACTTCCAGAAATCCAGGAAAAACATGTAGGCATTTTCAAAGGATGTGTGCAAGGAAAGAATGCTAAGAATGCATTTCCCAACAGTGAAATTAATATTGGATATAATACACTCTGATGTATTTGGGCCCATGTCATCTAGCTCACTAATTAGGTATGTATACTATGTTTCCTTTATAGATGATTTCTCACGTAAGACTTGGATATATTTCTTTAAAGGGAAAAATGAAGTATTCAATAATCTTAAGGAATTCAAATCCTTGGTTGAAAACCACAATAAAAGGAATATCAAGACTCTATGGTCAGATAATGGTGGATATTTCACCTCAGATGAATTCAAAGAACTTTGCAAAGAATATAGGATTAAGAGGGTTTTGAGCATTCCAAACAATCCTCAACAGAATGGTATTGTGAAATAAAGAACATAAATATAACGGAAGCAATGAAATATTAGATTCTGACAGGCATATCTTGGGATAGAAATAGTTTTCACATAGATTGCAAAATAAAAATATAGAGAAGAATAATTTCTACTACACAATGAGTTCAAGAACAATATGAGAAATCTTCCATTCAAAAAAATTCACATTATGGGTGAATATATAATACAAAATCAAGGAATAATTTGAATATCTGAAGAGGAATATGAATTAACCAATCGAGACTAACATAGGATCTAACTCACTATGGGAAAATCACCACTAGAGCTAACTAGTGCAACTCTAGATCACTAAAATAGTTAATAACCAGTTAACTAGAGAAGCTAGGTGAACAAAGGCTCACAACCAGTAAAATGAAGAGGGTAGATGAAAAAAGATGCCTATATTCCCTTGAATCATGAAAACTGGCCCTAGAGACACTGTAAGTGATCTAACTAATGGGGATCATAGAACAACTAGACATGACTGCATACCTACTCGAGTCAACTGCTGGACACTGTTGGTGGCACTTTGAGTGGGTTCCTAAATTGTAGGGATTGATTCATGGAGCACCAAAATGCATCAAGACAAGTGCAATAACTAGTAAATGTCTAGTATATTTGTCACCCATGCTTTGGTGAAGTGGCGAAGACCTCCTAAGCTAGGGAAATAAAAAATATACTAATGTGGTCAAAGGGGGGATCAATAATAATCCTAACACCCCCCTTTAATCCTAACTTTGGATAACCTAGGACATGGTAATTAAGACCAAAGGTCACCCATTACAATCTAAATTTAAAATTATTTATACATGTAAAATGAGGGAAAAGGAAAAATCGTATGGGGAAAATCCTTCCTAAAAAATGGACAATGAGATACACAAGAAATAAACTACTCCAAATCCAAGTAGGTGTGAACTTGATTAGATTTTTGGAGGGGTATTAATCTTAGGAAGAAGAGGAGTATGATCAACTTGATCAGGAACATATACAAATACATAATAGATTCGGGTACCATGTAGAGCAATTGAGATAATATGACCAAAAAAGAAAAAGTGAGTGCTCATTCAACTTGATCTTGGAATCAGGTCCAAATGAGTCTTGATGTGCTTGATGATTCAAACCATGTGAAGTAAAATCAGCTCCAAATGAGAGAAGTAAGCATCCAAGCGAATGCAATAGGTCTCCATCTTTTCTAGCACTATGAGGAGATGAGCATGTGATCGAGTAGGAAGGATGAGGAGGTCAGGTACCATGGAGAGCAAATGCTTGAGCTCCATAATCGGATATAGATTCCAAAATATCCAATGATTCACAAAATTTAATATCAGTAAACTCATAATAAGAAACTGACATTGAATCCCCGGTAGTAAACTTGAAAGAGAATTGAGGTGGGTGGAGGGAGATTTATTCTTCAATAATGGAGGTTCCAATATCCTCTTTTGGAGAATCTACATGAAAACGTGAGACATCAAATTTCTCAAAACAATCGATAGGATTAGCAGAAGGAGTCTCTTCAAGGAGGCTTTCACAAATTTGAATTGAATGAGTTGGGGATTCTTCTATTTGATAATTCATTCTTCACGCAGGTGCAGTTATATATATGTAGAGGAATTATGCATTTGTAAAGAGTTTATCTCGACGTTTGGAACCCTAATGCAAGTCTGTTGTCAGGATAACTAAAATATCATGGATCTCCTCACTTATCTTAAGGATATCAATATAAAAATGATGAGCATTTCAACATTGTTATCAAATATTTCGATGAGCATTTCCGGGATTATTTTAATTTAATACCATGATCCCGATTAACATTGTTATCAAATATTTCGATCTCCAAAGTCTCCCTTATTTTTTGTTTGTAATAATGCGGGATTTTCGCCAACACTTTTGAATCTTCCAAAAAAATATGATGATTAGAGGCGTGAGAGTGTTTTGTGATGGAATACTTTTTAATCCTTCCATGGTAAATATCTGCGATGTGTTCTTTTATCATTGTTTTTATTTAGCAGCTTGTTTCCCCAATGTATACTTTCCACAAGAGCGAGGTATTGCATATACTCCTTGAATAATTTTTGGTTCAATGGGATACTTGGAAAAATATAGCATATTCCGTATGGAATTTGGAGGGGAGAAACATACTTTTAGGTTCCTTCTTCTTAATATTTTGACAATTTTGTCAGTAGTATCTCGAATTTATAGAAGAACGATTCCAAAATTATTTCCTTCTATCCTTCGATCTCCATTTCTACCTCATATTGAATTCTTGATTGTTTCATAAATCATTTTTTCTTTGTATCCATTGTTTAAGAGAGCCTTCTTTAGATGGGTAATTTCTTGAACTAGATGGCCTCTATTAGAAACTCTTATGGCCCAAGTCGCTAGAGTGTTGACAATACCAATATTTTGGGAAGGATGGTGATGGGACTCGACATGTAGGTATCTATCGGTATGAGTATCTTTCCTGTATACTTAGTGTGCAAAATATCCGTCTTGTTTCTTCATGGTAAAAACATCTAAGAAAGGGAGGCATTTGTTGTCCTCTTTTTCCATGGTGACTTTTATTCTTTGAGACTAGTTGTTGAGATGATTCATGAAATCCTCCAACCTATTATCTCAATGTGGCCAATTACTATATACATCATCAACAAATTGAGGCCACTGCTTAAGTTTGTAGGTAAAGGAGTCTAATTCCTTTCTTTCAAAGTGCTCAATAAAGAGGTTGGAGAAAAAAGGTGATAGAGGGGATCCCATTGCAACTCCCTCTGTTTGTTCGTATATTACACCACAAAACATGAAATAAGTTGATCTCAAACATATATCAACAAGTGTAGTGATTTCATCATTTGAGACATTCTTGGCGACATCAACAGCCTCATCAATTGGTATTTTTGTGAACAGAGAGACAACGTCAAAGCTAACCAGTGTATCATTTTCATTTGTCTTCAATTATTTCAACAACTTCACAAGATGTGTTGAGTCTCAGATAAAAGTTGTGTTTCCTACGAGAGGTTTGAGTCTTTTTTGCCAAATATTTTGCGAGCTTGTAGGTGGGAGAACCTTTTGTGTTAACAATAGGCCTTAATGGAATGTCTTTTTATGGATTTTTGGTGAGCCATAGATACGTGGAATTATTGAAGTGTGAGGTGTCAACCTCTTTTTTGTGTTGTCATCCAAGGAGGATTTTTTTATTACTGAAGAAACCTTCTTTATGACTTTATTCATAGGGTCTTTCTGCACCTTTCTGTAACTACCACATGCCAAACTATCGCTCATTTTCTGGTTGTATTCTTTTGTCTTTAATATCACCTTCGCATTGGCTTTACCAGCTTTCAGTATTGTAATACTCCTATTATTTCTCAGCGTTCTGAGAACATAAACTTCTTCTTTTGAAATATTGCTTCTCGGCGGTTAAGAATTTTTGAGAACGATGGCGCACTCCTGGCGTATATCTTCAGCTGTATTTTCTGGCATATTCTTTATCATGTCTTCCATGTTACAAACTATGTCTTCTCGTGGAATCCTCTTTGGAGCGATAACAAAATTCAGTCCCTTTTACAGCAATTTAGTCGTGGCTTCATCCATATCGAATAATAATAATAATAATCTATTTTTAAGGTCACCGCCAAGCGAGACACCAAATTGGTGTATGAGACCCCCTTGTTTGTGGGACAAGGGACCCCCCTCTGTGCAGTGATTTAACTGCTAAAGTCTACAGAGGTGTACATACACTACCCCCCTCTGGATTTGAACCTGTGACCTCCTAAGAGGAAACACATGCTCTTAACCATTAGGCCCCCTCATGCTGTACTCAATATTTATGACATTGCTCTTTTTCTCACTGGAAATAGGTCATTGTTCTCTGTTTAGACGTTCAAATTTATGGATCCGTTTCTCTTTTGTTTTGGTAATGGCCTGTTCTTCTTTGAGAGCTGTAACGGCTTCTATGCTAGTCCATAGATCTATTCTTAACGTTTTGGCAAGAGTCATTGGAAGATCATAGGTGCTTTTAGATAGTATGTTGAGCTCACGTCTAGTGCACCTAATTTCGCCTCTAATCAGTGTGAGACTCGGATCTGTAAATATGTGGGAGTGTATTAATTAGACGATGGTTTAGAACTGTGAAGCTTGGAATTATATTTTTGTCGCGACTTCTCTTTAAGAATTCTAAATCAGCAGATCGATGAGTGATCTTGACTTTTAGATGTTGAAAGAGTTGAATCTTGTGAATCATTTCCCTTCCATGGAGGTACTCGATTTGATAATTCATTCTTCACGCGGGTGCAGTGCAGTTATATATTTGTAGAGGAATTCTACATTTGTAAATCCTGTCAAGTTATGCTAGCCGACATAAATACAAATTAAAAATTTAAAAAAAAATACAAAATACAAATTACATATTGACTTAAATAAAAATAAAGAAACTAGCATAGACCCATTTTAAACCCAAAACTATCGAGTACGAAATGGTATAAAATTGTACACCTCGAAAAATTGGATCCCTCTGGGTGCTTGATAGATCCGAGTTTAAATTGGATCTATGCTAGTTTATTTTAGTATATTAATATTATGTATGTCACATATTTTTTTAAGTTGAGTACAACTTGTTTTAATAATCTATGTTAATATTTATATTGAAGTTGAAAGGATGTTATGTGATTACCTAAGAATATAAGTTTTTGGTTGAGATGTTAAATAGTGTAAATATTTTTTAATTTTCAAATTTTATAGTCAATAAAACTTAATGTCGATTTTTGAATCTTGTGAATCATTTCCCTTCCATGGAGGGACTCGATTTGATAATTCATTCTTCACACGGGTGCAGTGCAGTTATATATATGTAGAGGAATTCTACATTTGTAAAGGGTTTATCTCGATGTTTCGAACCTTAATGCGGTTCCATCCTCGGGACAACTAAAAGCTCACGGATATCCTCACTTATCTTAAGGATGTTAATATAAAACAATGACCATTTCAACATGTAAGGTCGGCTTAAGTACTGTGCTGACAAGATCTTCGAGGAGGATGATTTCTTTTTATGTGATGCACGATAGGTTTCTAAGCTTCATTTAATTTAAGACCATCATCTCGATTGACATCATTATCAAATATTTCGATCTCCAAATCCTTCCTTATTTTTTGTTTGCAATAATGTGGGATTTTTTCCAACACTTTTGAATATTCCAAACAAATCGGATGGTTAGAGGCGTGAGAGTGTTCCTTGATGGCATATTTTTTATCCTTCCATGGTAAATATATGCTTTTTGTTCTCTTAACCTTGTTTTTATTGAGCAGACTGTTTCCCCAATGTATACTTTTCCATAAGAGAAAGGTATTGCATATACTACTTGAAGAAGTTTTGGTTCAATAGGATCCTTGGAAAAATCTAGCATATTTCTTATAGAATTTGGAGGAGAGAAACATAGTTTTTGGTTCCTTCTTCTTAAGATTTTGGCAATTTTTTTCAGCAGTACCTCAAATGTATGGAAGAACGATTCCAAAATTATTTTCTTGTTTGCTCCAATCTCCACTTCTACCTCTTCTTGACTTCTTGATTGTTTCATCAATCATTTTTTCTTTGTAGCCATTGTTTAAGAGAGCCTTCTTTATATGGGTAATTTCTTGAGCTAGATGGTCTCTATCAGAAAATATTATGGCCCTAGTCACTAGAGTGTTGACAATACCGATATTTTGGGCAGGATGGTGATGGGACTCAACATGTAGGTATATGCTTGTATGAGTATCTTTCTTGTATACTTGGTGTGCAAAATATCCATCTTGTTTCTTCGTGGTCAAAACATATAAGAAAGGGAGGCATTTGTTGTCCTATTTATTCATCTTCCACAACTTCATCTTCATGAGAAGTAATAGAAACTGGAGGATATTTCAAGGAGATGTTAAATGCGCTCTCCCAATACTTTGCACTAATATTTTCATTATGATGGCCAAATTCTCTATCCAATCTTGACCAAATTTCACTTGGGAATTCAACAACATCAATGAGATAACGCATCTTAGGAGGAAAAGCTAGACACATGGCTCCATATTCTCTGTCATGGTTATTGAGCCAAATAGAATTCTCATCACCATAATCTGGCATTGACATAGCTCCAATAGAGACATCAAAGAGCTCATGGCTCTTGAGATATGCAACCATCTTCAATTTCCACTCATCAAAATTGAATGGTGATAGAGGAGGAACTAATTTCAATTCCATCTTGAAGTTGTTGTACCTACACAAAACTAGAAATAATTTTTTTGTTAGATAAATCAACCTCTACTTCAACAAAGAGCACATTTTATGGGTGCAATATACCTGGATAGACATCTCTGGAAAAAATCTAGAGGGAGCAATGCAATTATTCCACAAATTATGTGGAACACAACTACTTCTGGTGCATCAATTGAACTATTGTTGGCCCCCCAACAACTCCCCTTGATTTTATGAAATAAAGTGCTCCCCATAGGAATTTTGTAAATACTTAGGTTTTGGTTTTTGTTTTATTTTATCTTGCTTGATTCAATTAGTTTTTTGATGCTCTCCTTTTGGTTCCTTGAATTTTTGCGTTGTTTTTCTCTAGCTTGGTTTTCACTTCGTAAGGATTGGTGATTTTATCAATTTATCTCAACAAGTTGTTGAAGTATAAGTTACCAGAAAATCAAAGGAATAATGTCATCATTTAAAAAAAAAGATGCCAAGTGTTTCATATTGCTGAAATGTCGATGAGATCTTTTGGTTTCTTGGTTTTCTTAAACATATGTATGTTTTTCTAGGCTTTTACTTTTTGACTTGAAGTCTTGATTTGCCAGAAATTCTAATTGGCATAATGTTGCAACAATTTTTTCAAGGTTTGTTCTTTACTATGTTTATTACAATCATCCAAATCATCCAATCTTTATGATAGTTGATCGTCATCAACGAATTTTTGAAAACTTTTATAGATACGAAAACCAATTGTGCAAGGAGCATATTTATTTGTTTATTGATTTTTGGAGCATTTATTAACCTTTTTCAATATTGGATTCTATCATTAAATTAATATTATTATATTATTTTAAAATATCAATTATGTAACACTATATTTTTATCTACATATCCTTCTGCACACTTTAATAAAATTATATTATTATGAAATTGGATTTTATAATTGTTAAAAACATGTAAGAAAACATATTTACAATACAAACTAGAAAATATTTAGAATATTCTTTTAATAATCACAAATTATTATACCTGCCACAGCAGGTATATAGCAATCAGTTGCCCTTTGACCTTTGCATTAGTTGCAGCTGACCAAAAATTTAAAATCTGTTTTATAAAGTTTAGCTTTGGAGTTTGCCAAAAAATATTTTAAATTTTAATAAAAATATTTGCCCTTGCTATTTTGTCAACTTCTAATTGGCGAATCAGGAATGATGTCAGCTTTGGAGTTTGGTATCTGGTTTTCACTTGACACATGGCTACTATGACATCAGCATTTATTTTATTATTATGTTATTTATTTAACATTTAATGTTTAGTGTTCAATGGAGAAACCAGATCCTGCCATTGCGTCCCTAATATTGCACCACAAAGAAACGAACAGCCGCCACCGTTAACACTACGGAATGCATTCGATCGATCAATTTCAAACTGAAAAAAAGAAACACAACCATGATACCTGGCGCTTGTGGGCCGGCCATTGAATGCGACGTAGATAACCTGTACAATGTATCGATGAATGCTCTGATTTAATAGATTCTGGTGCGAGACAATCAATAAATTTTATGTTACTTCGGGAAGCTTATAGCATACCAGTGCAAGTACTCGCCACCAACAGCGTCAGGATCCATCATAACCTAGTTATTATGGATTTCAGAAAGGGTTTGTAATATGAATTTCAATTTCCCAAATATACTAATAGAAATATTTGGAAAAATAATGACGAAATATTATTTAAGCTCACCACTGTTATAAATATGGGGTCCTCGAAGGTTTCCAGTATCTCTAGAAGAGCAGGATCGCGCAGGTACTGAAAACGGTCAGGCCTGTGTTGCAGTTCAGCAGTGAGGACAATGTTTCCTGGGCTTATTCGTATATCGCCGTAAATTATATCCAACTGAAGTTCTGGATCGAAATCATTGACAATGCGTCCAAGAACGCCTGCTTCTCTAAGCAGCTGATTCACCGCCTCCATTCTCTGCACAATATCCCGAATCAGGAAGAATGAAATAATGAATGTCGCTTGTGAAAGCAGTGAAAATTGGCCAGCGGTATTTAAATATTTTCGAGTAGAACTGAATTGATAGAGAGCTTGTGATTTCGAACGCTCTTAATGGAATCTTGAAAAACAGAGGAGCCTAGAATATTCTACATCATAAATACATGTAAGTTATAATTTTGGGGAGATTAAGATCTTTTGCTGTATATTGGAAAAAACTGATGGAAAAACGGCGTTTCAATGAAGGTCTGTAAGTAACTTGAATTTTACTAATATACTCATATGACACAACCTGGGAGTTTCGGAAATTAGTTAAGACACTGCTTTTATAATTTGTAAATTTTATATTGATTGCAGACTGCGCTGAGATCCTACGAAAGCTATCAAATTCCCGTCCCTTTACGCAAAAGGAGATGAGGGATGACGCACAAAACTTTAATGAGCTGATTGGGCAAGGGGGCTCTGGATCGGTGTACTTTGGTAAACTACGCAGGGAAGAGAAAGATATAGCAGTGAAATTGCTCTCATCATTTCAACAGTTCTTGAATGAGGTACTTCATACTATATCTGCACTTGTTTAATTATATTGACAGTAATTTTGCTGCACCCCAAAAAATGTACACAAATTCACCTTGGTGGCTTCTTTTGATTAACAGGTTAACGTACCTTCTAAAGCTCAACATGAGAAATTAGTGTCTTTAGCCGGCTTCTGTAATGAATCCAAAAATCTAATGCTTATCTACAAGCACATGTCAGGAGGATCTCTATGGCACAGGCTTCATGGTAAATATAGTGCTGACCAACATAATTGATTGAGTTTCTGGTGTTCATATTAATTAGTTGAATAAACCAGAAAACCCTTATATTTTATTTTAAATTCATTTTCCAGGTCCCGATTCTGGACATTTCACCCTAAATTGGGAAACGAGGGTGAAAATAGCATTAGATCCAGTGCATGGTAACTCTTTCAGTGATTTAAGTTTTGCAATGTAAAACTAGTAGAACTAACATACAAAATCTCTAACAAATGCAATTGAGCCATTCCCAATTGAAAAAAAAAAAAAAGAACTTACATGCCAGGAAGACTTCTTGTTTCCTCCCTCTCTCACTCGTTGCTTAAATCCTTTCAAGCTTGTGTATTTTCAGGTATAGTTATATACATGAACATGAATGCATAGCACCTATATTTCATGCATGATTAAGTGCTTGTTCATTTGGTTTTTATAGTACTGTAATACAAAATCCAGCAGCTAACTTTGGGTACAAGACAAATAATTCACAAAACAAGAATACAAATTTCAGAACGAAAAGTTTCAGCAAATATCTCGAATATTGAAAGGAAAGTTTCAGCAAATATGTCAAATATCGAAATCCTTCACATAATAATTATCAGATTCAAAAGGACTTTTGAGAGCTTAAACATCAATGAAATAAAGTGAAACTCGCACCATTTGCCTCCAAACACATAAATAGTAAGAATTACAAATCTCATGTGAATTGTCACATCTACATGATGTCATACCATTTCCTTGGATTGTAACTATAAACATATTCCTTGGAATGCAAGGATAAACATATTGAATTAGTGGAAAACTGTATGAATTGTTATCCTCAGCATCCATAAGGTCCATTGTTTGGAACAATTACATGTTGATACAAGCCTGTTACCACCTTAGACTAAATATAGTGGGACTAAATAGTGCTCAACGTTAATGCAATAAACCCTCCTACTGCAAAGTTAAGGTTTCCCTAACAGAAATCTAAGATGCATTCCCTCAGTTGGGATTTTGATTAAGCCACATTTTGGATGCATGTTTCCTCTACATCCTTAGAGAGGTGATAGAAGAAAGAAATATGAGTCGTTCCTGGCCACCGCATTTCTATTCAGGTACCACAGCATTTCTATTCAGAGATTTAAGAAGCATGTTTTGCAGTAGGTTCAGTAAACACCGCTTGAGTAAATGGTTTTCTAGGTGTACCTCTCTCTCTACCGGTGGGTGAAACCCAAGTCTCATGCACAAACCACAACCACTCTCGTAAACTTGGTGTCAATTTGTACTCCACACGTGTCATGTCACTTTGTAGACAGTAGACAATTGTTGACTCATGCATCATGTAATAGATGTCTTCACGACCACTATTCCTTTTGCAAAGTGGCCTTTGGCAACAACCACGCCCTTGGATAAGCCTCAGATAAGTGAAGTGAATTGGTCGGTACTTTAACTAAGATCGATTTAAAATATCAAGCCGAGTACTAAAGGACAACATAGCATTTGCATTTCCCAATTTGAACATTGAATGCACTGATGATTGCGAAGCAAACAACCCATCTCTTCATTCAGAACTTAGGCGTCTTGCACAACTTTGAGTAATTAAACATGTTAATGGAAGTTGAAGACTTAGAATACTGGTTACACATATCTCTTATTTAAAGGCTTGGGTCCACCATTCAATACTCCTTAGGTTGGGCACATAGAAAAAAACTATGCTGGACCAATCGATGGGGATTAGGTTAATTGGATTGTCATTCACCTCTACCGACTGGCTAAAGCTAAAGGAATAAGTGCAGAGGCATACTTAGTATTTGGGTTATGATTTTCATGTTAGGTTTGGTTTTTTTAGTTTCATGTTTAGAAGTTTAAAGATTTAATTTGGATTTTATTTTACCTTTTACGGTCATCTTAGGTGGCAACATAATCTTTAGTTTGTTTCTCTATTTTTTAATTCAATGGCATTATAAGGTTGGTTTTGATAATATGCCATGTGATATACGTGGCAATATAATATTTAGTTTTTTTTAATTTTTTTAATTCAATGTTATTGTAAGTTATGTCTTTTTGATAATATGGCATGTGATATTATTAGTTTTTTTTTGTCTGTCTTTTTATTTTATGTAAGTGTTTTTTTAATAATAAACCATAAAATATCATTAGCAGCGCCATTGGCATCATTTTGCATTATTGTTTATAGGTTTGAGTTAAAAAATATATGATTATTTTTTCAAGTTACACTGACTTAATTTTGCTTTTAAGCTCAATGTGGGTATTATTGAAGTCATGCATTGTTATGAAGTTAATTAAAACCATTTACATTGTTATCATAGTTAGTTAAAACCATTTTTTTGTGTTTTTGAAATATGAGAGAGGCATTTAATGTTTGGTTAATTTTTATAATGCTACATTGAATTTCTAATTTATTTTGTTACTTTTATTTTATTTTTAATATGACCAGTTTAAAAGAATATTATTTCAATTATAAAGTAATATGGGTTTAAAATATTTTATTTTAAATGTTAAATTTTAAATTTTGGTTGATAATTAAATATTTAGGCATTGGTTGATATATTATTTTAAGATGAAAAAATTTATAAACTTAATTCTTAAATTGGTAGTGTCGAGGATTTTCCTATCCACAAATGCAAGTAAACATCCACAAATGTAATTAAACATATCTTGGATCCTTGATTTTTAAGTGCCAACTAATTAATCTGTTTACATATTAGGATATATTATTTTAAGATGAAAATTTCTATCATAAGTCAATTGTCAAATTGGTAGTGACAAGAGTTCTTCTATTCACAAATACAAGTAAACTTATTTTGGATCTTTAATTTCAAGGTCTTACTGTATAACTAATTAAGGAAGTAGTTTTGTACATTTTTTTATCTACTTGTCATTTTTTCTTCAACTATTTTTTTTATCACTTTTCTTAAAGGGTAGGTATGGTGCACCTTGCTTGCTAATCTAATATAGAAATATAAGCAACATAGTTACAAGTAATAAGTAACACATCAACATAAAAACAACAAGTAATATCACATAAAAAGATATGAAACATTGCAACAAGTAATACATTGTTGCAAAGTTTTAATGTTTCACAATTACTTCAACTTTTAGCTTTAAACTATATACAATATGACATTAAAATATTTCTAAGTGGCAGGTATAAGCAGCCTTGCTGCTTTTTCACTTGTTTTGAGATCATTTTATTTATTTTTTTGGTTCTCACGTGACTTTAAAAATGTTAAATATTGATATATTAAAATAGTAAGATTAAAATAATCTTAGTGATACTTTTACTCACTAATCATAATATTTACTTTTATGTATAAATCAGACAAAATGATTGTGAAATCATTATTTTTATAACATCAATAATTCAAACCTTTTGTATTTAAATATACCTTTGATCGTATCATGAAACTTTTTTTTTTCCAAAGAAAAAAATCGTAAATATTTTATTCACATTCAGCAGATGGCCCTCAAGGTCCATTATACAAAATACAACTCAGATGTTGTCATTTACAAAAATATTTGCCTCAGAAGGAGCACAATATCCAAAATCCATATCCAAAACTGTTCCAACTATAAAGTTGTGATTTACATACAAAATGTCATCATTAATATCATAATGTTCACCAAAACTTTTCAGCAGAAAAAAATCAAAATCCATGCAACAAATAAAGTTTGATCTTAGCAGACTTATTTCATCATTCCTAATTATATCAGGTCAGATCAACTGTACCAGGTGATCAAAAGCAAAAAACCAGAGCAGAACTAGCATGCTGATGAAGTCTCAATAGTGAATAATAAGTCAATAGCTGATCAAAAAATCAGCAGCTAGTAAATTGGCCAATTCCAGGCCATCATATGAAGAAACATATCCATATCCATTCAGAAACCAAAATAAATGAGGCCAAAACAGCCTGCATGTCCAGCTCTAAGTATGTTGCATGTGATCACCAAAATGCAAAAAAAATGCATATTAATATCAGCCAAGGCATCATGTCAAGGGAAGAGCAGAAATCAAAATCCAGAAATGCCCAAGCATTTAAATCTCCAATAGAACCAGCAACTGTCAAATAAGATCAAAATGCAAGTTGCCACCATCATGATAACAAAACTACAAAGGACAGAATAGCACACAGCAACAATTAGAAAACCTGAAAAGTTTCTATAATTTCTGCCCCTCTCTGTTCACAAGTACTCCAAAAACCTTCAAGTATGCTGCCACCATCTTTAGCCAAAGAATCTGCTTTGGAATTTCTTTCCCTATAAATGTGTTTGAAAGACACATAATCAAGTCTATCAGCTAAATAGTGAACATCTTGAAGAATCATGGCTAGTTCAAGATTTTGTAATCGATATTTACCAGATGCCCAATTTATAACCAATTGTGAATCCCCAAAAATTTGAATTTTATCCAAATTATGCATCCTAGCCAGCCTAAGTAGAAGCTTGAGTGCACATAATTCTGCAAAATTATTAGTACCCAAGCCTAAACCTGCTTTGAAAGAAATATGATGCCTATAAGATATGAACAAGATACCTCCAGCCCCACAAATCATTGGATCCCCAGCTGCAGATCCATCAAAGTAACCCCATGCATAATATTGATCAATTTATTCCACAAAAATTGATCTGATAGATACCACAGATAAATATTGAGGTAAATTCTTTAACATACCCAAGCTGTAGCTTGATATTTGTGCAGGAGTTGAGTCAAGATCCTCAAAGCAAGATCTATTTCTTGCTTTCCATATAAACCAGAGTACAATGATAGGTAAAGATTTGATAAGTAGCACATCTGATAAAAAACACCAGTTTTTAAAACAAGCAGACAGGGAATCACCATTCCAAAGATTATTAAGATGCAGATGATCCTCAATAAGTGACCAAACAGATTGAGTAAAAGGGCATTCTACTGCAATATGAAAATTGGATTCACAGTTCTGTTTGCATAGGAAACACCTACCAGGACCTTCTCTCCCTCTCAGACAGAGAACATCCCTGGTCAATTCTTTACTGGAGAGAAGAAACCAACTAAAAATTTTGGTTTTTAGTGGACATTTCATCTTCCATAAGACCTTCCACCACCAGATCAATTCCACTTCTCTATTAATAAGTTTAGCATATCCCCCTTTAGGAGAATACTTACATGTTTTAGATAAGTTCCAGATTAGACAATCATCTGCATTAGAAAGTCTAACATGGCTAGACTTGAGAATGACAATATATCCATTCCAAGCAGCAATCTCAAGTGGGTCATTAAAACCCAGGGAGTCTGCAGATAACCATTCTTGTGACATCAAAACAGACATACCATGAATTCCAATATCAAAGAGAAGATGGTAACCAGCCAAATGTAATCTATCTATCATAGGAATAGGAAGAGCATGTCTCCATTTAGATCCAACCCACGGATCTAAACCAATACGAACAGCTTTGCAATAACCAATATTCCAAACCAGAAAATTCCCAATGAGATCAAATGCCCAAAGGACAGCTTTCCAGCAGATTGAAATGTTCTTTTTCTTTTTAACAGAGGATATTATCCATTCCAGATTATTCATTGGATAAATATATTTCTAAGAAGCTATCTTGACCCATAAACCCGAACCATGAATGATATCCCAAACCTTTTTTGCTGCAAGAGCCTTGGCAAATAAAAAGGGGACCTTAAGTCCCCAACCACCCATGGATTTAGGCAAAGCAAGAGACTTCCAAGAAATCCAGGGTAAACCACAGGAGTTCTATTTACCAGCCCAAAGAAAATTAAAGCAAAGCTTTCTGATTTTGTCTATGACACCCATAGGAACCCAAAAATGCATCCAATAGACTGGAATGGCCTCTAAGACAGCTTTAATCAATATCAGTTTTCCTCCTTTGGACAACCAACGGAAGCTCCAATTATGAATCCTTTGTTCAACTTTAATAATCAACCAATCCCAATCCCTAATAAGATATCTGCAAGGTTTTAGTTTAAAACCAAGGTACTTCATGCCAGTTTCAATTCTAGCAACAGGAAAACTGAAGATGTTCTGTAATGTAATAACTTCAGAATCTTCCAAACAAGAGAAGTATGATGATGATTTATTATTGTTAATTTGCATCCTAGATGCCTTACAGAAATGCATTAAAATCTCATAGAGAGTAGAGAGAGATTGTTCAGAACCATCATTAACCATGACAATGTCATCCACAAAGAGAACATGAGTTAATACAATTTCATTACCAAAAGATAAACCATGATAAGTCTCACTGAAAGTAGCATGAAGAATAGCCCTCCCAAGGCCTTCAACCACAATAAGAAATAGAAGTGGTGCCAAAGGACACCCCTGTCTGAGTCCCCTACCAGATTTGAAAAAATTAGTAGCAACACCATTGATGAGCAGAGAGAAAGAGACAGATGAAAGATTGCTCATAACCCATGCAATAAAATTCCCTGCAAAACCCATTTTAGAAAGAATAACCTGAAGATAAACCCAGCTGACATGATCATATGCTTTAGATAGATCGATCTTAATCATAACAGCTTTTAAGGATTTAACATGCATAGAATGCATACCCTCCTGAATGACACCTACTGCATCATGAATCTGCCTTCCCGACAAAAATCCAAACTGTTCACAAGAAATATATCTGCTCAAAACCTTTCTGATTCTGATCGAGATAATCTTACCAATGATTTTGTATACAAAATTACACAAAGATATGGGCCTAAAATCCTCAAAAGTTGAAGGGTTATCAACCTTAGGAATAAGAGCAAGAAAGGTAGAGTTAAAAACACCTGGGATCTTGCCACTTAACCTGGACAATTCAATAACTCTTAAGAGGTCTTCACCCAAAACATCAAACATGCATCTATACACCTCAACAGGAATACCATCCGGTCTAGGACTCTTATCATTTTTGCTGATGGATAAGATATGCTTGATATCTTTAAGAGTAATAGCCTGCATAAGCTCAGCATTTTCATCCTCAGTAACAAAAGTTGGGAAGTGACCAGCACTTTGAACAATTTCTAGAAGATGGAGATTAGCTTCTTCTTTAAAAAGGCTTTCAAAATGTTGAATCCCAGCCTCAGCTAAAGCCTCAGATCCTTCCACAAGATTTCCAGAATCATCATAAAGTTTCCAAATCAAATTGCAGCATTTCCTATGAGCGGCAAATTTGTGAAAGAAAGGAGTATTGTCATCACCACAACGCAACCATAAAGCCCTACTTTTCTGGCGAGCCTCCTTTTCTCAAAAAAGAAGAATAGCATTCTTGCGAGATTCAATCTCAATCAATAAATCTTTATCAACCGCTGATAAAATACCAGAAAAATGACAATCATGAAATATTTTTAGCTCAAATTCAATGTCTACCAAATCTTTTATGTTCTGAGCTTTTTTATTCAGAGACCACTTAGTAGAAATTTCTTTAATTCGCTTAAGATTCACACTAAATTGTGCATCAGGAGATAAAGCAAACCGATCATCAAAAAGAACCCAAGAATCTTTTAAGGCTTCAACCAAATCAATATGATCCAACCATCCTGCATTAAACTTGAAAGGACTATGGGACTTAGAAGTCTGAGAAGAGATTTGCAAAAAGATAGGTTGATGATCAGATACACCTCCACACCCAATCCATTGTTTAAGAAGGAAATCACAATCTAGGAAATCAGCCGAGACTAAAAGATGATCCAATATTTTACAAATACCCTCAGCACCAACTCTGCGACTACTCCAGGTGGGAATAGCTACCAATGGGTTGATGTCAATAATCCCCAATCTCTCCAACAGATTATGGAAAAAATTAGTTAATGGATCAACTTGAGCATGAACCCCCCAAATTTCAGAGAGGCCCAAGGAGAAATTAAGATCGCCTCCAAAAACTAAATAAGGAGACATGAGACATTCTGACTTGATCAAGTTATTCCAGAAAGTTTCCCTATCCAGATAGGGCGCATAAAGATTAACAAAGGATATTTCCTTATGTAAATCATAAGAAAATAAAACAGCACACAACCCTGCTTTAATTGCCCAGGCATTAAGAAAAAGAAAATTGCAAGACTTCCATCCTAAAATAAGTCCACCCGATCTGCCCATAGCATCCACCGAAATGAACTGCCATCCATGAATCAAAAGTTCCAAATCTTGAACCAACACACACCCCTCAATCATTGTTTCTTGAATAAAAATAACATCAACAATATGTAAATCAATAAGTCTCTTAATTGATAGTTTCTTGGGAAGACTAGCCAAACCCCTAACATTTAAGGACATAAGGATCATGAAGGAACCTTGTTAAGGGCAAAAGCTCTAAGCACCCCAACACCTCTCATTTCAGGATGTAAAACAATTTCATCCCCAATCAAACCCTCCTTTACTTCAATATTCCCAGGTTTATCCTTGACAGGATGAGAAATCTCCTTAACAGATTTTGTGCACGAGTGAAGAAAATACCCCTTGCTAACAATATCCTTACATGGAGATACAAACCCAAGATCCTTCAAAGATAAATTCGGAGCTGATGAAAGTAAGGTCTCAGAAGATAGATTCAGAAATGGAATATTATCATCCATAGAATTTGAAATGCTTATTTGTTTAAGTTTGGAGAATGGTTCAAAACCAAGAGAAACAGAATGAGTATCCAGGTTCTCATCCATAGACTTTCCAACCTTAGCATTAGATTGAATCCCATCTGATTTGAATCTCCAAATATCCAAGTTTTCATTCACAGAAATCCCAGCCTTAGCATTAGACTGAATCCCTTTTTTGACTCTCCAAATTTTTGAAGAAGAATGTTTATTGAATGATAGAGAGCAATCATTAGCCATATGTCCAAACCCATGACATCTAAAACATCTAAAGGGAAGTCACAAGTAATCCAAAGGCTGAGAGAAATCTCTATTATCCTTTTTAATGACCAGTTCAGTAGGTAAATCCAAACGAAAGTCTAACAGGACAAGTACCCGGCCTATGCAACAAACCCCAGATTGTAAATAAGAAAAATCAGTTTCCAAATGGGTTCCCAAGGTATTCCCAACATGTCTGAAGAAATCTGCAGACCAGAATTCAAAAGGTAAATTTGGGAGTTTGACCCAAATAGGAACTTGGTCATACCTTTCCTTTCGTGGATCAAATAAAGGATTCCACCTCTTGATAAGAAGGCCAACATTATCCCATTTCCAGACACCAGCTAGAATCCTATCAGCATCATCCACTGAAGAAAATTGAAATGCAATCCAGCCCCTTGGAAGCATATAAATCTCAAGACTAGTACTGATAATCTCATTCCAAGCCCTTATAGACCACCCATGAAGAGATTCAGAATTATAATTACGCCTTCCAAACCTCCCAACCAAAGTCAGAGCATTGGTGAGAACAATGTCATTTAAAAGCACATCTTCCCCCAAAGTCATTAAAACAGAATTTATCTTCTTGATGGGTTTAGACATCCTCTTCTTAGACGAACCATTGCTACCAGAGAAAAGGGGAGTATGCACATGATCATTATCAAAGTCCATAGACTTGTGAGATTCATAATTCGCATCAGGAATAGGAGAAATTCCCAGCTCTGCATTCATGCCTTTACTAGCCTCTTGAACCATCCCATCTACCTGGAGACTAACCGGTAACCAAGGCTTGTCAATCTGATAACTAGAAATATGCTCACATGCATCCTTTTCACTGTTCAACAAACCCAAAGGATCCAAGGGAAGACCCATTCTTAGAGAAGAAGGCATAATCCCATCCAAGCTACTAGGCCCAAACGACTGAAGAACAGGCGAGGCTTGACCACGACTCTCCAAACAGTTGAAAGTCTGGAAATTATTTTCCGAACTTTCCTCGAGCTGAGAATCCAAAACAGGGAGGTCCGTATCTCCCATAAATTTCCCAGGAGAATAAACCACACAACGTTTATCCTCACCAAATCCCACCCGGGAAACAGACAGATGTCCCATGGGGGCTGAAACAATAGGACAAGGATAGAAAGGCTTCAAACGAGACAGATTAGAACACCCACCCAAACTTCCGACATCCAGACAGTCCATGGGAGAAGTTACCTTATCTAATGAATCATCCAGGTCAAGGGAAGGCCCCAAGTCTCCCAGCTTAAAATGAATAGGCTGATAGGTCGCAGTGACCCGATTCTCCACTCCAAAATCTTGTTTAATCATTTTCAGATGTCCTGGCGGAGTACGGGCCAAAGATTTCGTCGCCCGAAGCGACATAACAAAAAGCAATCAAGTTGATCCCCGAGCCTAGAAAAAACTGTCCAAATAAAATACAAAACAACACCCGAAGACAGGATGAAACCTCCACAAGTGACAGAAATCAAAAGGTTAATAAACCCACCTAGCCAAAAACCCCTGTAAATGCATCACAAACAGATCGAGAAAGCCCATGCCTTCGCCAAACGTTGGCAATACTTTAAAGTGCAAAAATAAACCGTCTGACAAGTCGCAGCACAGGCAAACATAACACTGAATTCCAATGTCGAGGAGGGCCAAACTCAACGACCAAGAAAACATACCAGAGGATCAATAAACGGCCACAATAAATCACCTCTTCACCATTACCCTAAACACACTTCTTGGACCAAAATTTTAATAGAAGATATGCGAAGACCCTTGAAAAATTCTTATTGATTGGTTTATGCTTTGAGACAGATTTCAAAGAATAAACCCACCCAGCCATAAACCCCTGTAAGTGAATCGTAAACAGAGCGCGAAAGACCGAGCCTTCACCACAAAGAGTACAGGATCAAAGCATAAAACCAATCACCCGAAACTCAATCCAAAACTTAAAAATTAGGCTCAGCCAGTGCATTCATACACAGCAAAACACTACTATCAAGCAAATAACCAATTCCATCGACCAAGAAAACTCCAAAAACTTCCAGTACCCAAGACAGGCTATACAAGCTTTATACCCCGCTTCCTAGAGCTAGATTCACAGCTCGCTAGAAGAAGAAAAATCAAAGATATCGGAGAAAATCCGAGCATACCTGTAGAAACGCATGGAGACCACAATGCAGATTCTTCAACCCTACTAATGCAGAAGGCATCCACCGCAAGTATTGGACCAAATCCTCCTAGTAAAATCACAATGCAACCACAATGTCGGAACATCAATACTGCGAATGCAGAATAAACCTTCAAGAAAATCTGCGCCTCAAGCTAACAAGACTTTTCGCCAGAAAACAATAACTGTGCGAAGAGATGGAGCTGTGAAACCGAAGGCATCAACCAATATCCCAGATAGCGGACGAAAGAAATCCAAAAAAATCCTTCCAGATACCCTCCAACAAGCTAATCCGCTCCAAAAAACCGGCCAAAACAGCACAAAAAACCTCCAGCTGACAAAATGCAACACGGACATTCGCACACAGAAAACACCAATGTCGAGATAGGCCATCTCAACAGCGAAGAAACACTCTAGAAGATCAATAAAACAGCCAAGATACCTTCATTAAACCCCTAAAATCTTACTATCACCTGTTCGCCAGCCTCCAACTGCAACTAGATATCTCAAGTGATAACAAACCAACCAACCAGATTCTGCGAATGTCGAAACATTCACCAAAAAACCCTACGCCTTAATAAACAAAAAGCTCATTCGCCGGAAAATACCACAGACCCTAACCAAACTGCGGAGGGAGAAGGAACAGGGAAGCCGAAGGCATAAACCAAGATCCCAAATAGCAGCCGTAGGATATCCAAAAAGACCAATTCCAGAAACCTCCAACCAGTGAAAACGTTCCAGTAGTGGACAAAAAGCCGGCCATTACTAACACAGATGAGCTGAAAATAAACCGCCCGTAACAAAGGACTATCGCCAGCAACAGGTATCACAGCAATCCAAAACAACAGCGCCCTCAGCTCGGCGAAACAAAATTCATCGTATCATGAAACTACATGTTAGAAATCCTTCTCGTGTTAACCATTATCATAATTGTTAAAAATTTCTATAAAATATCATGCTAAGAATGTACGATTATTTAAAAGCTGAAATCTTTATTTGACTCATGTATTATTATTGGTTTCTAATAAAATTATGACTTGATTTATACAAGAAATCAATGCTCGGTCAACATCGACTAGGTAAACAATTATGAAATGCCGGAAGACCGCCAATTGCTATTGAAGTATCCTTGCGCTGGATTACTTGTATATATGGTTAGTAAAGAAGGCCGTTAAGCCATGAGTCGCCCAACAAAATAACTTGTATATATGGTTAGTAAAGAAGGCCGTTAAGCCATGAGTCGCCCAACAAAATAATTTTAAGGTATAAGAGATAAGGCGTAATCTCACAAAACGGTTTGCCCAGAAACCAATGCCATCTTTATTAATAGATCTGAGCTGCCACAATCAATATTACCAAGAAAAGACAACAAAAGAAGAATAGAGCACCCTAGGAAAGAGGAAAATTTCGAGGTTGAATTGTGAGTAAACCCTTTCGAATTTGGTAAAAGTGTAGAAAACCCACTTCCCAAATGGGCTCCTTTACCTCTATGGATGGAGGGTTTTAGAAACCTCTCAACAAATTTGGACAAATTCGTGCTCGAATATAGTCAAAGTTTCTAGAAATTGGTTGTGATTGGTTTGGTATCTGGTTGAATGAACCAAAGTTTTGGGGATTGGATTCTATTCTTTCTATTGTTTTTCACTTGTATATATTCGACGTCATAGGTATGAGGAAGGAGAGGGGGGCGGTCTCTTAAGAATTGGAGTAAATATTTACTTCTAAGACTTTATATTCTTCTTTCTGGCTAGTTCTGGAAATTCAATATAGACAAGCGCTGCCAACCAGTCATCTTTCTGGTCCAGATTAAATTGTGTAATGTTTTATTGAATGAGAATTAAAAAACTAGAGAGATTTCACTTATGATTGTTTCTTTTAGTGATGTATTGTAGGATTTCTCTTCTTTTACAAAGTTTTAAGTTGAATGAATATTTTTTTTCATTCATTTTTATGTTTAAGCGCCCTTTAATTGATCATATAAACAGTTGTAATTATGATGCATGGACACTATGCTCAGGACTGTCGACACTTAGTTTGTTTAATTCCAAGATATTGCAAATCATTAAGAAGTTGTCGTTTGTTTAAATTATTTAAATAAATAGTAACTAAATATTTTATTTTATGCATCTCATTAGCTTATCCTTGAACACATGTTACTTTAAGTTCTGTTATGATCATGTATTTCATATGATGACAAGTTATTTTTCATTGCTTTGAATTATATGGTTAATGTTTTCAATGTGTTATGTTTATCTCCTATTCAAAATTAAATAAAGCATTTTTAATTCTCAAATTGCTCTTAACTGAGATAGGACAAACTAGACATAATTTAGTTGTATAATTAGATTTTTAGTTTTATTTCATACTGGAAAGCTACAAGTGAACAGCTGTTAAAATCGGGGCCAGTTTTAACAACTGTTAAAACTATGTGTTTTCAGCTATTGAAATTTGCATTATAAATTAGTTAGACATGAGTAGTTTTTATTGTTTTCATTAAATTAGTCAGCTCAATTATGAGACTCTCTTGTTGAGAGAAAATCATAGGGTAGAATGACCCAAACCCGCGAGGGATAGCTATTTCAAACATAAAGGGGGTTGTGTTAAGTTCCTTGTGTGGGTTATTTCTCCATAGTTGCCCATAGACAAAAAAATATCACCAACAAACGGCGCTAGAAGAAGGGCCATGAAGTAAGTAATTGGTTTTGTTTTTAAGTTTTGATCATTTCAATAACCATTATCCTCCATCTTGTATTTCGGTATTTTTAATATTTTATTCTTCTAAGTTATCACACAAGCACCATTGGGGTGGTTACTTGGCAAGCTATCCTACTTGAGTCACTTTTATTATGTTTTATTAGTTATGTCTCATTCCCAAATTCCCGCATGGGAGTCCAACATAGCATTGAGCTTGTATGGACCATTGCATGAGCTCCCTAGAAAGGAAGTTTCTTTCTTGCCAAAGTTTAACATTGAAGGGAGTATAACAACCCTTGAACATGTTATAAAATATAAGTATGTATTACATTTATTTGATATTCAATATGAAGATGTTGTATGCAGCCTTTTCCCCTTCACTTTTGAAGGTAAGGCATCAAATTGGTACTATGTTCTTCCTATTAACATTATTCATGGTTGGCCTGATTTTAAAATAAAATTTCAAAATTCTTATGATAATTACAACACGATTGATATATACAAAGAGTTGGATGAAATTCAGGTCAAAGAAGGCGAAAAATACACGATTTCAACACACGCTTATGACAGGTTTATCATTAACTAAAAGACAATCATAAACCTTTAGATGTCATTCTATATGAGTGGTATGTGTGTTCTTTGCTCAAATCTATAGTTATGTTTAATGCGCAAATGGGTATAGTAGATTTTGATCAAGCATGCGAACACACACAAGCTATTGAGAAGGATTTTAAAAGGTATTCCCGTGATCTTTCTTCCTCTTTATTTTTTGATAATGATGATGATCAAGATAATGATGAAGAAGATAAATCTGAAATTTCTAGGTTCAAAGAACAAGTTAAGATTTTACATAATGAAATTCTATCTTTGCATAATAAAAAATAATAAATCAGTTATGCATGATGAAAGGAAAGTTGTAGCTATATATACAACATCAATAGGTTTATGAAAAAATCAAAACCTACCTATAAATTAATTCCATCTTGATTATAATTTTCCTCCACCTAGAAGTGAATTTGAGAAATTCCTTACTTCAAACTTTTATGGTTTTGAATCCACATCTAAAACCCCTAAAGAACATCATAATTCAAGTATATCATTCAATCATTTTGATCAACCTCGTAGAAAATATGAAACGAATTCACAAACTGATGTTCCTACTCTAGATAATATTGAACTCAAAATAGGATCAAGTCCATGTCATGATTCATCTTTTACTATAAATTCAAGGTGCATATTGAAATTTAAACATGTGAGAAAGAGACAGCTCTAGATTCATTTAATAAATCTAATTCTAATATATTTCAATATCAAAACAATCTTTGAGTTGTTCTCAACCTAACTCTTCAACTTCAACCTAACTCTTCAACTTCATACCAAAGTGATAGTTTTGTTTTACATGATTGTGTGAGTAATGATAACTTATTGAATGACTGTATATACTCACTCACCTACTACCGAGACATCATGTACTAATTTTGAATATCAAACATAAGTTTTCCATTCTCCCAAAACTCAAGTTTGTGTAGAATTAAAATATCATGTTTTATAAAGACACAAACTAATTAAGAATAGACTACTTACCATAAAAAATGTTTAGAAGATGGTGAGGAGAGATTTTAGGGAAATAATTTCTCTTATGATTTAGAATATTTCTATAAATACCCAATCCACTCACAAGAATCTTATACAGAACAATTTTTTCCTGAATGTTTGTTTCCTACCAATTTCAAAGATGTAACAAGTACTCTTGATGATGAATGTTGCTAGCAATTTTGCACCCCCTTGTTACAGACATTTGCGCACCATGCACACTTAATTTCGTCAATTTGGCCTTGTTAAACCACTATCCTAAGTTTTATTAACTTAATTAGCATCAGAGGAGCATTATATGACATTAACATGAGCACACCCATGCCTACCTTCAGTCAAGGAGGCCAACTAAGCCTTCTCCTTCATTTGGGGAGTCTAACTGGAGCACTCCAGGGGTGATCTGAGTGTCATAAATGCACCTAATTGCTAACTGATAGTTACAATCAGTTAAGGTGAGTGGTGAAGGTTCCTCATTTCATTATATTGATTATTTTATTAATGTTTAATGAACTAGAGTCAACATGGGCACCTCCAACCACCTCTGATGGCCAGTTTGACTTCAGTTAACCTCATTGGGTTCATTGGAGTTATTGATGCGCTACCACTTGTTGGTTGGCATGCAATGACATGTGTCTGAGCTACTTTCAGTTAGACTCAATCATCCATTGCACTCCAACTTTAGTTAGGACTCAGTTGAGTCAACAAGACTTGATCAGTTGGTTAACTGGTGTGTTTACTGTGGCTTACAGTCAGTTAAGCTACACCCATTCATTCAATTTGAATGACCTCCTTGGGAATTCGAATTGTCTTGGCATTCATGCATCTTCCATGATCATTGTATTGTATTATTCATTATTCATTGATTATACAAAGATGCAACATTCTATTGTAGCACCATTTTTCCAATTTTATGCATATTTGTATGTATTCTTTGTGAGAGTGTGTTTTCAGTTCATAGACCACTGTGAAAAATTAATATGGTATCAGAGCTCACAGTGGGACGAAGCTTAGATCTCTCAAAAACAAGGTTTTCAATAGATCTTGCATGAAAAATTGAGCAAAAGCTCAAAAATCTAGCACTACACCAAAAGCGAAGGCTTACCACTTAATACCCCAAGTTAAAGAATTGTTGGTCAAGCTTGCTTGATCAACTATGCTAGATGTGATGAAAGCCTAAAATGTGCAGGTTGTTTGACCTTACGGTGCCCCTTTTATTGTGATTTGCAGGTTTTAACAGGTGAAAGCATTCGCTCCAGTAGTCTAAAATGGCTTCTTCCATAGAAATCTTGAATCCATTCAATTTCCATTCATGGAAAGGAGATATGGAGAACCAACTATGTGCTAGAGGACTCTACCGGGTCATAGTTGATCAGAATATTTCACCTCATGCGGACAACAAGGTGTTTCGCTGGTCTGAATGGTTCAGATCCAAAACAAATGGATCACAGAGGTTGATAACTCCCCCTAGATGCTGTAGATATCTAGAATATGAGGCTTTGATAGTTCACCTATGTACTTTCAAAAGAGTTCAACACGAAACAGATCAAAGAAACCAGAATATGATCTACTAATCTATGCTAGTGACTAAGGAATCTAGAAATATATATCTGAAATCAAAACATCAACAATATATATGGGACAGAAAATCAAATTGCATTAGAAATATGAAGAAGTTTACAACCAAGCCTTAGTGTTGACATGCATCTCCATGAAACTTGCTCTTCATCCCCAAAAGCTCCGACTCTAGCTCTCTATGCTCTCTCCAAATGATCTTGGGCCAAGAATCAGTCCAACAACATAACAATACCTTCAATGTTCTCCCCTCAACCATGGCTATGAGCTCATATATAGGGCTTTAATGGATAGAGATGGTTGAGAAATTAGTGGGTGAGGTGGCCTCTAAGATCCTAGGATGAGGGATCTCGAGCTCAACCAACCCACAGTAGTAGGGATAAGGGATATCTTGAGGTTTATCGTCTAGAAGCTTCTCTTTTTCCCCTTTTACCTAGGGTATCGAGCTTCTCCTTCTTTGACAGAGCGGTTCTAGCAATAACCACCTATGGACCAAGGGTAACAAGCGGTGGCACCGCTTGTGGACAATTGATGAAAATCGGTGTGAATAGGGGTACCACTCCTGGATAAGGGAGGATGAGCGGTGCTGGGAATTTGTATGACAGAATGATAAGAAAGTATTTAGTGTTCACTCCAGAGGCTGGGATTCAGGGCAAGTAGGTAGGTCAAAGGTTTTATCACATGATGGTGATAGGATTTTGGTATAATAGTCACTATGGACACTAAAGAAGAGCCTACTCATGTGATAGACAAAGCTATATTCTTGAACAAGAAAGATGAACCATTTAGATTTTTGTGCCTCTCTATTTCCTGAGATCTTCTTTTCCATATCTCGGGATTGAAGACTCCAAAGGAAATTTAGGACAAATTGGAAACCCTGTATGGAAAGCAGGATGATTTGAGAGTATACCAGCTTGAAAACGAGTTGATGTCTCTCCAACCTCCAATTTCGAGACCTTGAATGATTTTTTCACAAAGTTCAAGAACATTGTCTTACTGTTGAAGCAGTGTAAGGTGGATAAGGAGGATGATCAACTCATCCTCACCATTCTCTCCAAACTTGGAGCTAATTATTCAGTGTTTGTCTCTACATTTCATGCAGGGAAGCTCACAACCCCTGGATGGAAGATTCCTTCTCTCAATGCCTTCGTTGAGTCCCTAACAAGTGAACATGATAAGCTTGTCCAGATGGGGATCATCAGATCCTCCCGTGATCAATCCCTCTATGTGTCGGGGCCCAAAGATCTGAAGGGTAAGGGAAAGCAACAAAAGAACCCAAAAACCAAATTCGAAGCTCCTAAGCCTAAAGTTGAAAACCAGCAGCATGAAGAGCCTTGCGGCTCAAAGAAGAACAAAAGAAAAGGGCATCATGGAAAGGAAAAAATCAAGTGTTCATACGGCGGGACGGGCTTCCACCCTAAACATGCCTACAGGAAAAAGAAACTTGACGAATCTACTTCTCTTCTTGAAAAAAATCACATCAATATTCCCGAAATATTTCAGAGGAGAGATCAAGAAGATCGGGAACCACAGCATGAAAGAGGTCCTTCTCTCATGGCAAGCACTTCGAAGTCCAAAGCACTCTTGATAGATTCTGGAGGTTCGAATCACATGATGGCTAAAAGAGACTCTTTCTCATCTTTGGAGAACGGAGAATCCATTCCCATTTACATGGGAGATGACTCCACAATCATATCCGAAGGACAAGGTACTGTAGATCTTGAGCATGGTTATTTTTCTAATGTTCTATATGTACCATCTCTTGCATCAAACCTCCTAAGTGTAGAAAACATCCTAAGTGTATAAATTCGACTTTATAGGTATGAGGAAGGAGAGGGGGAGTAGTCTCTTAAAAATTGGAGTAAATATTTACTTCTAAGATTCTATATTCTTCTTTCTGGCTAGTTATGGAAATTCAATATAGACAAGTGCTTCCAACCAATCATCTTTCTGGTCCTGATTAAATTATGTAATGTTTTATTGAATGAGAATTAGAAAACTAGAGAGATTTCACTTATGATTGTTTCTTTTAGTTATGTATTGTAGGATTTCTCTTCTTTTACAAAGCTGTAAGTTGAATGAATATTTTTTTTCATTCATTTTTATGTTTAAGCCTCCTTTAATTGATCATATAAACAATTGTAATTATGATGCATAGACACTATGCTCAGGACTGTTGACACCTAGTTTGTTTAATTCCGAGACAATGCAGATCATTAAGAAGTTGTCATTTGTTTAAATTATTTAAATAAATAGTAACTAAATATTTTCTTTTATGCATCTCATTAGCTTATCCTTGAACACATGTTACTTTAATTTCTGTTATGATCATGTATTTCATATGATGACAAGGTTTTTTTATTGCTTTGAATTATATGGTTAATATTTTCAATGTGTTATGTTTAAATGTGTTATGTTCATCTCCTATTCAAAATTAAATAAAGCATTTTTAATTCTCAAATTGCTCTCAGCTTAGATAGGACAAAGTAGACATAATTTAGTTGTATAATTAGATTTTTAGTTTTATTTCATACTGGAAAGCTACAAGTTAGCAACTATTAAAATCGGGGTCAGTTTTAACAACTGTTAAAACTATGTGTTTTCATCTATTGAAATTTGCATTATAGATTAGTTAGACATGAGTAGTTTTTATTATTTTCTTTAAATTAGTCAACTCAATTATGAGACTCTCTTGTTGAGAGAAAATCATAGGGTAGAATGACCCAAACCTGCGAGGGATAGCTATTTCAAACATAAAGGGGGTTGTGTTAAGTTCGTTGTATGGGTTATTTCTTCGTAGTTTCCCATAGACAAAAAATATCACCAACAAATGGTGCTAGAGGAAGGGTCATGAAGTAAGTAATTGGTTTTGTTTTTAAGTTTTTATCATTCCAACAACCATTATCCTCCATCTTGTATTTTGATATTTTTAATATTTTATTCTTCTAAGTTATCACACAACCACCATAGGGGTGGTTACTCAGCAAGCTAGCCTACTTGAGTCACTTTTATTATGTTTTATTAATTATGTATCATTCCCAAATCCCCGCATGGGAGTCAAACACGTCATTGATCCTGCATGGACCATTGCATGAGCTCCCTAGAAAGGAAGTTTCTTTCTTGCCAAAGTTTAACAGTGAAGGGAGCATAACAACCCTTGAACATGTTATAATATATGAGTATGTATTACATTTATTTGATATTCAATATGAAGATGTTGTATGCATCCTTTTCCCATTCACTTTTGAAGGTAAGGTATCAAACTGGTACTATGTTCTTCCTATTAACATTATTCATGGTTGGTCTGATTTTAAAATAAATTTTCAAAATGCTTATGATAATTATAACGCAGCTGATATATATAAAGAGTTGGATGAAATTCAGGTCAAAGAAGGTGAATAAATACACTATTTCAACACACGCTTTTGACAGGTTTATCATCCACTAAAAGACAATCATAAACCTTTAGATGTCATTCTATATGAGTGGTATGTGTGTTCTTTGCCCAAATCTATACTTATGTTTATTGCGCAAAAGGGTATACTAGATTTTGATCAAGCATGCAAACACACACAAGCTATTGAGAAGGATTTTAAGAGGTATTCCCATGATCTTTCTTCCTCTTTATTTTTCAATAATGATGATGATAAAGATAATGATGAAGAAGATAAATCTGAAATTTCTAGGTTCAAAGAACAAGTTAAGATTTTGCATAATAAAATTCTATCTTTGCGTAATAAAAATAATAAATCAGTTATGCATGATGAAAGGAAAGTTGTAGCTATATATACAACATCAATAGGTTTATGAAAAAATCAAAACCTACCTATAAATTCATTCCATCTTGATTATAATTTTCCTCCACCTAGAAGTGAATTTGAGAAATGCCTTCAAACTTTTATGGTTTTGAATCCACATCTAAAACCCCTAAAGACGATCATAATTCAAGTATATCATTCAATCGTTTTGATCAACCTCATAGAAAATATGAAACTAATTCACAAACTAATGTTCCTACTCTAGATAATATTGAACTCAAAATAGGATCAAGTCCATGTCATGATTCATATTTTACTATAAATTCAAGGTGCATATTGATATTTAAACATGTCAGAAAGAGATAGCTTTAGATTCATTTAATAAATATAATTCTAATATATTTCAATATCAAAACAATCTTTGAGTTGTTCTCAACCTAACTCTTCAACTTCATACCAAAGTGATAGTTTTGTTTTATATGATTGTGTGAGTAATGATAACTTATTGAATGACTCTATATACTCACTCACCTATTATCGAGACATCATGTACTAATTTTGAATATTAAACATAAGTTTTCCATTCTCCCAAAACTCAAGCTTGTGTAGAATTAAAATATCATGTCTTACAAAGACACAAACTAATTAAGAATAGACTACTTACCATAAAAAATGTTTAGAAGATGGCGAGGGAAGATTTTAGGGAAATAATTTCTCTTCTGATTTAGAATATTTCTATAAATACCCAATCCACTCACAAGAATATTATACAGAACAATTTATCCCTAAATGTTTGTTTCCTACCAATTTTGAATATGTAACAAGTACTCTTGATGATGAATGTTGCTGAGAATTTTGCACCCCCTTGTTGGAGACATTTGCGCACGTAATTTGGTCAATTTGGCCTTGTTAAACCACTATCCTAAGTTTGATTAGCTTAATTGGCATTAGAGGAGCACTGTATGACATCAGAATGAGCACACCCACGCCTACCTTTAGTCAAGGAGGCCAACTAAGCCTTCTCCTTTATTCGGGGAGGCTAACTGGAGCACTCCAGGGGTGATCTGAGTGTCATAAATGCACCTAATTGCTAACTGATGGTTACAGTCAGTTAAGGGGAGTGGTGAAGGCACCTCCATTCATTATACTGATTATTTTATTAATATTTAAAGAACTGGAGTCAACAGAGGTGCCTACGACCACCTCTAATGGCCAATTTGACTTCAGTTAACCTCATTGGGTTCATTGGAGTTAATGATGCACTACCACTTGTTGGTTAGCATGCAGTGACATGTGTCTGAGCTACATTCAGTTATACTCAGTCATCCATTGCACTCCAACTTTAGTTAGGACTCAGTTGAGTCAACATGACTTGATCAGTTGGTTAACTAGTGTGTTTGTTGTGGCTTACAATCAATTAATCTACACCCATTCATTCAATTAGAATGACCTCCTTAGCAATTTGAATTGTCTTGGAATTCATGCATCTTTCATGATCATTGTGTTGTATTATTCATTATTCATTGATTATACAGAGCTGCAACATTTTATTGCAGCACCATTTTTCCAATTTTATGCATCTTTGTCTGTATTCTTTGTGAGACTATGTTTTTAGTTCGTAGGCCACTATGAAAAATTAATATGGTATCAGAGCTCGAGGCAGGACAAAGCTTAGATCTCTCAAAAACAAGGTTTTTGACAGATTTTGCATGAAAAATTGAGCAAAAACTCAAAAATACAGCATTGCACCAAAATCCAAGGCTTACCACTTAATACCCCAAGTTAAGGAATTGTTGGTCAAGCTTTCTTAATCAACTATGCTATGTGTGATGAAAGCCTAAAATGTGTAGGCTTTTCGACCTTACGGTGCCCCTTTTGTTGTTATTTGTAGGTTTTAATAGGTGAAAGCATTCGCTCTAGCAGTTTGAAATGGATTCCTCCATAGAAATCCTGACTCTATTCAATTTCCATTCATGGAAAGGAGATATGGAGATCAAACTATGTGCCAGAGGACTCTACCTCACTATGGACACTGAAGGAGAGCCTACTCATGAGATAGACAAAGCTAGATTCTTGAACAAGAAAGATGAAGAAATGGGATTCTTGTGCCTCTCTATTTTCTGAGACCTTTTTTCCATCTCTTAGGATTGAAGACTCCAAAAGAAATTTGGGACAAATTGGAAACCCTGTATGGAAAGTAGGATGATTTGAGAGTATACCTTCTTGAAAACGAGTTGACGTCTCTCCAACCTTCCAATTTCGAGACCTTGAATGATTTTTTCACAAAGTTCAAGCACATTTTCTTACTGTTGAAGCAGTGTAAGGTGGAGAAGGAAGATGATCAGCTCATCCTCACCATTCTCTCCAAACTTGGAGCTAATTATTCGGTTTTTTTCTCTACATTCTGTGCGGGGAATCTCACAACCCTTGGATGGAAGATTCCTTCTCTCAATTCCTTCATTGAGTCCCTAACAAGTGAACATGATAAGCTTGTCCAGATGGGGATCATCAGATCCTCCCATGATCAAGCCCTCTATGTCTCGGGGCCCAAATATCTGAAGGGTAAAGGAAAGCAGCAGAAGAACTCAAAATCCAAATTTGAAGCTCCTAAGCCTAAAGTTGAAAACCAACAGCATGAAGAGCCTTTTGGATCAAAGAAGAACAAAAGAAAAGGGCATCATGGAAAGGAAAAAGTCAAGTGTTCATACTGTGGGAAGGTATTCTGTTGGGCACTTGGGCAGACCTGGGTTAATGCTTTACACGTCGCACCAACAAAAGACCCACTGTGTTGGCCCTTTCGGCAACAACCTGCGCGCAGGTTGCAGTCTCACCCGAAACAGCAATGGGGTGCCGCAGAATCAGGTTTCTGCATGCAGAGAGGGGTATTACTGTACCTTATCCTTTCTAAATAATTACTAATAAACTTCTGATTAACTTATCATTCATTCATATATATTTCACAGCATAATAAACAAACCAAACTTGCATAACCCACTACAGGGAATTCACAGCGCAGCTTAGCAGTAACAGAAATCTTATAATATCAGATATATTCGGTTTAGTGCATGAAAATAACAAAACAGGAACAACACAACAAAACCACGACACCAAATATAACGTGGTTCACCCCCAGTGTAGGGGCTACGTCCACAAACTGCGTTTTATTCCTCTTTCTTCAAAAACCACAGTTTATCTGCGCACTCAGCTGCAGATTCCTTCTTCCTTTTGACAGCCACGCACACAGCAGCAGGCTTCTGCGCACACAGCTGCAGACCTTTCTTACTTTCTTACAAAAACCCTCTGCGCACACAGGTGCAGAGGTCGTCCACGCACACAGCTGGGACTAGTTCCTTCCTTACAAAATCCAACCTTACTTCACCTTATCTTTCTTACATCAAAAAGCCTAACCTATCCATTTTCCATAAGCGCTTATTTATACTGCGCAGCTTACAAAAACCATGGTCCTAAACCATGGGCACCCACAAAAACCCTAACCCTGGATTTAACCCATGGGTTTATTACAAAAAGAGAGGGTTTTGACTTACCCTGACACCCCTAAGACTATTCTGACCCAACACTCCATTTACAAATTAACTGCGGAGTTACCCCCTATGGGGTATGCGCTCCAACAGGCCCCTAAGACTCACTAGTGGCCCGTCCCGGGACATTCTGCAGCATCTCTGCTTGCTTAACTTCGCTGGGAAGACAGGTTATACTGCTTAATGACACTTTCCGTGCTGCTGCCGGCTGCATACTTCTGTCCTTTGCAGTAGGTTTACTGAAGACAGGCGTCACGACCACCTACAGCAACATCCGGTTCTCGGATGGCCTATACTTGACCATCCACGACTTTGGGGTCCCCTGGGCTTGCATGTCACGCCATATGGGGATCCTGCTTGGCGTAGTTCCTTGACACCCACAGTCGACGCAGGGTGATTTCCCAGAGTCATTCTGCGAGGCCTCATGCCCTGGGCTGCTCTATGTTAGAGCAGACTCCTGGCTGCCTGTGCAATTTTAGAGCAAACTCCTACCTGTCCTTTTATTTCGCCAAACAGAACTGTGTAAATGGCCTAGCGAGAAGGTGTTGCAGACCTCTGTCCCTTACGTCCCATACCAATGTCTGGACCTTACTGTCATTCGACATTGTTCAGGCAGGAATGTCACAGATATGCTGCAGATAGAAATTACAAATCGAATTAGCCTCTTATAAAATCTTACTGCGGGGAGTGGTATCATGGTTTAATCATGATACTAAATCTGGCGACGTTCCGGGAATCTGCTCCTCAGGGCACCGTATTTTCCCCCAAGATCTCATGATGATCAGTAATGAGAGCAACGCTCGTGCTAGCGCCGCCAACTTGTGGTATGTCCCATCCGTCGTAGTTGCGCCACAACC